>VZTA01018018.1:0-259424 GCA_013398855.1 Mohoua ochrocephala | reverse complement strand
CGGTGCCCTGTGAGAAGCGAGAGGGAGCGGGAGGCGGCGGCCGCGGGGAGGAGGGCGCTGCCATCGTCCTGCTGCACGGCAAGGCCAGCTTGGCGAGCCTGGCCATGGCCGCCATCCGCAAGAAGCTGGTGGTGGTGGGGGACGGTGCCTGTGGCAAGACTTGCCTTCTCATCGTCTTCAGCAAGGACGAGTTCCCCGAGGTCTACGTGCCCACCGTTTTCGAGAACTACGTGGCGGACATCGAGGTGGACGGCAAGCAGGTGGAGCTGGCCCTGTGGGACACGGCTGGCCAGGAGGACTATGACCGCCTGCGTCCCCTTTCCTACCCGGACCCCGATGTGATCCTCATGTGCTTCTCTGTGGACAGCCCGGACTCGCTGGAGAACATCCCGGAGAAGTGGGTGCCCGAAGTCAAGCATTTCTGCCCCAATGTCCCCATCATCCTGGTGGCCAACAAGAAGGACCTGCGCAACGACGAGCACGTGCGGAACGAGCTGGCCCGCATGAAGCAGGAGCCGGTGCGCACCGAGGATGGCCGGGCCATGGCCATTCGCATCCAGGCCTACGACTACCTGGAGTGCTCGGCCAAGACCAAGGAGGGTGTCCGGGAGGTCTTCGAGACGGCCACCCGGGCAGCCTTGCAGAAGCGCTACGGCACCCAGAACGGCTGCATCAACTGCTGCAAAGTCCTATAGGGCGTGTCTGGAGCGCAGCGCTGGGCACAGCGCCTGGGTCACCTGTTGGCAGGTGGAGAGGAGCTGGGTTACACACGCACACGGCATCTGCCTGTCCCCTCCGCTAGGGGCTGGCCGTGGATGGGGTGGGGGCTAAGGGAGGGAGCATGCTCCTTGAGCCTTGGCCGAAAAGGGTTGTGCTCGCTCAGCCGTGGGGACAGCGGGAGGGGGGGGATTGCATGCCCTGAGTCTTGGGAATAAAGTGGGGAGAAGCCTTCTCCTACCACCGGCCCCCGGTGAGTTAGTCGCGGACTCAACAACAAAAAGCTGCTGAGACTGGACTGAGCAAATGTTGCACCCGGCTCTGCCCCTTTGCCGACACCTGCTGCTCCCTGCTCCCGGGCGCTCTCCTCTCTTTTGCAAGAGGAGGGCGGTGGAGCCGAGATGCTCGAAGGGACTTCTGCCTCCTGCCTGCATGTGCCTCCACCCAGGCGAGCTGGGGAAAGGGGCTGCCTCTCAGGCTGCCTGCAGCATCCTCGCTTCTCCCTCACATGTTTCAGCCTGAGCCTGACCTGCTGTGGAAATTAGCGCCCTGAAGACTGAGACTTGGAGGGGAGGGGAGGGTCATCTCAAGTGAAGCCTGTATATATCTTACCTTTTCTGTCTTGTGCAAACTGGGGTAGTGCAGGGGGTGCTTATTTAAAGTGAGGTGGGGAGGGGCTGCCCAGGTGGGACTTGTGTTGTGCAAAGGAACTTGCCCTGAGTGACGGATGCCTGCTGATAACAGGAGCCTTGAAGTGACTCCGTCTGCAGAAGCCACCAGGCCAGAAAGTAAAGCCGAGCTGTCCTACTTGCTGGACATCCACCTCCTGGCAGATGAGGCAGGATGAGCAAGGGGATGATATTGCCATATTATGATCTTGGTGCCTGCTCCTTACTTTTAATGTTGTCTCCTGCAAGTGTGTTGATTTGGTTTTATTTAAAAGTTTATTTTCAAAAGAAGTTACTTTGCACAGCTTGGTGGACTTTTTTTTTTTATGTTTAAATTAAACACTCAATGCACTCATCATCTGCATACAACACTGTAGCATTGGAAACGTTCTTACTCAGTAACCTCATCTGGGTCTTGTTTAAAATTGATTTCAACACAAGACAAAATAAAACCACTGTATATTTTTGCTTTGGAAAAAAAAATGGGTGAAAGCACTGTTCCTTGTGCAGTGAGTACATCAGACTTTAGTACTAAAGGGCAGTTGAAAGAATCAAGGTTTATTTAAAACTTATTTTCACAGGGTGGCCAACCTGGGTGAAAATAATTTTGTGTTTCTCTGGTTCAGAGAACAAATGTATCCATTTATGTTTGTTTACTTTTCTTCCTCTTCCCTCAACAGTGGTACTGAGACTGTTTTTAATAAACTGACATGGCAAAAACTGAGATGTATATGATGTTTACATAAAACTATAGTGTATGCAGTTTTTTTATGTAAAGTATTAAAAGATTCTATGCTGACACTTGTGAGAGCAGTGTTGTTATTCATGGAGACTGTCCTCAGGTTGCAGCAGTACACCCGGATGGTGTTGAACTAGACCAGAGTGTGCCCCTTGCCTGCACATGCTTTTTTTTGGCTTTTTTCCACAGGCTGAAATACCTGTCTGGCAGCTTTTAGAGGATGGTGGTCTTATTTCCCTTCGGGGGAGCTGCTTCCTTAGTTTTTCTGTGCACAGCATGTGGAAGTGTACTCAAAAGTCAAGGTGGTGCCTAATCCATCCTTGTTGCTGTTGAGCATGGGAAGCCTTGTGGCCTGTGCTTGGGCTCCCAGGGAGCTGGTGTAGCAGCTAAACAGGCACAAACCTGAAAAGTAGCACAGGCACTGAGGCTTATTTTTCAAGAAAATATTTAGATAAAAGCGGTTTTTATTTGCGATCTCCCCTTTGCTTGAAGCGCATGGCCCTGCTTGCTGCAGCAGGGCACGAGGGCAAACGCTGCTCTCTGCTGAAGCAGGAGTCTCCTAAGCTGCCTGGCTGGATTTCCCAATTGCTGGCCTCACTAATTCCCACAGCAACCGAAGAAGTCCGGGCCTCTGTATGCCAGGGATCCCCAGCAGGGCTTTGTGCCTGTCCCTTCCCTCTTTGTGCCTGGGCAGGTGCACCAGGCCCTGTGGTGCTGCCTGTGGCCGCAGCTCCTGGCAGGAGAGGTGGCCTCGTGCAAAATGTGATTGTTGCTGAACAATAAAAAACTTAAAGTGCTGATGTCTCCTATTTTTTTTTTTTCCTGGAAAAACTTCCTCTGGTACCTTCAAGGGAAACCTCAGGACAGTTCTATGTTTTCATAAATTTTCTCCACTCCTTTTTCAGAGATAGGGGAAGAGATTCGAGCCTTTTCTGGTTTCGAGCTATGAATATCTGCTAGCATACAGATAGCTCAGAAATGTTACCAAATGTCAGCAAATACTCAGGTAGTGGCTTTTGCTCATTTGCTCACAGAGGGCTCTCCCAGCAGCCGACTGAAAGCGATGGGGCTTTTTAGACAGACTGACACAGAAATACCAGGTTCCTTGTTCAACACCTGGAAAGTCAATCAGCCATAACGTGAAAATACTAGAGTACATGCTCAGTCCATGCTGTGAGTTTATTACACTGTTTCCTATGATCCCTAACGAAACACAGAGGCATTTTCATGTAGACGATTTAATCAGGATTTCTTGAAAGGTACCGAAGTCCCAGGTTTTGGGTATCCTTCTCAATTCTCCTGATATTCAAATTTCAATTCTCCGGATACTCAATGTGTGAGTTTCTTATCTTCAATTTGAGAACACTAAAATCAAACATCCTTCGAAAGAGATCTCAGTTTTGGATGCTTCAATGGCCAAAGACCTCATTCTTGCAGGGGCACTCAAACCCCCCAGCTCTGTTTAGAGTAAGACTCTTACATGTGATGCCAGCCAGTGATGTTAAAACCTGCACTGGAAACCTTCTTATTAAAATTATTGCAATAGCTGAAAAACTTATCAATTCAGTTAGACTGCAGCAATAACTAATCGTCTCAAAACCCCAAAGGAGAAAGCATTAATATTTGTATTTTAAACACTGGGAAATGGGTTAGCATTGCATCCCCGTATAATTAACTATACCAATATTTTCCGCTGAGGTGCTTACAAGGTAATTACATTCATTATTTCCAATTGGATCTTTGCCCAAGTCAGGGATACAGCCTCTGGCCCAAGGGGGAAAAGCTGCAAGAAAGCACATTTCGGTTTTAACCGAGCATGACCTTTCTCTGCTACTCGTGAAGCTGAGTGAGCCGGCAGGGTGAGATCACTGTGGGAGTCCACCCATCGGGGTCAGATGGTGGGATCAGAGCTCTGCAATAGCTCCTTTACTTTGTGTCACCGTTGCTGGGCTTGCTTTGGTGGAGGGGAAACATAAGGTGTGGCACATCCCACCCTTTGTGACTCAGCCAGCCAGACAGAGCCAGGCTGACGCCCCAGAGTGTCAGGGTGTCACACTGACCAACTCCGTCCCACATCTGCCCAAGTGTACCCAGAGGGTCTCCCACCATCGGGGCCAGGCGGGCACCTGAGCTTGGGGCAGGTACCTGACAACCTACACCCTGTATTCAGACAGAGGATTGGTTTCACCTGGACCTCCCCTAGCTTATCTTCATCTGGTCCCCTAATTCATGTTCATCTGATCCCAGTCTGTCTGCTGTAACCTTTTGGCAGGAGAAGCAGTGGCACTGAGCAAGTCGGAGCATCAAAGGAAGGTCAAACACCGACTCATCTCACAGTCCCTGTGCACGCTGCTGGGCACACAGAGGCTTTCCCAGCTCTGTCCACACGCTGCACAGATATCCTCAGTTGAGGAAAGGTTGCATATTCCCTTATTCTCTTCAGGACAAGTTCAGCTTCTGCTAAAGGTGTTTCTTCTAGTGGGAGCCAGAGCCCTGTGCTATCACCTCCTTAGCAGCAAACTCTGGAAATGTAGAAAAACCTTGCTGAAAGGCCCACTCATCATCTCCATCGTTCTCCACTCAAGTGAGGAGACCACTTGTGCACTCCCACAAGGTTCCCAGGCTGAACCCTCTGGTAGTGTGAGGGTGCCTTGTCAGGGCAGACTGAAAATGAAGCCACTCGGAGAAAGGTCAGAACCACCTTTTGCCCTTCTTTTCCCTTTTTACCCACAGCAGCTGTAAGTAGCCCTTGGATGTTGAAGTAGAGACTCTGTATAGAAAGCACACTGTGTAGGGTATGTCAAACACAGGAGAAGTCATCTTTGGTGGGAGAAAGAAGTAATTAAATCTCCTTGGTACTTCTGGCAAAATGCTTGTTGAAGCACTTGTTGTGCATAGGAATTAGGCTACTTATGCTTGCTAGTTTTTTTAACCCTCGTGTAACTCCACACCCTCCAGGGGGGTTGCACAAGTGCAATTGCAGACTTTAAAGCAATGTCCTCTTACAGGGCTTTCTGGGTTTGCAACAATAAATTAGTTTAGCTCCATTTGCCTTACACTATGTTGGACAGGTTACAAGCCTGTTTTAGCAGCTCAGTAAAGAATTGACACAAACTCCCTGCAGTAAGAGAAATAAAAAAAATACTCTGAGGGAGTCTGCAAATGTTTCACTCGAATCAGCGTCACTAACAGTAATTCACTCATGGATTTTATTCCTTGGCTGCAGAACTAGAGGATGTTTAAGGTCCCGTCCAACACAAGCCACCCTATGTTTCCATGATTCTATGTCTTTAAGTGCTTGATTTGAGTAGCCTGATGTAATGGATGGACATTTTCTTCAATGCTACTAGAGGAAAGGAACGAGTTGCACTTGCCTCATCCACCCCGTTACTTTGAATTTGTCCAGCTTTTTGTTGACAGCAAGTTTTCTTCAGGCTTGCTCCCAGTGGCAGTGGTAAGCCACAGTCTGTGAAAAGTAGCAGACAGGTAAATTCAGTTTTGTGGCCACGCACACCCTGCACACGACAGACATCTCTGCAGTTCTGTCACAGGGTTCCTGAAGTGAGAGCCTTTGAAGTCACCTGTAAGAGGTGTATGTGTCAGCAGTGTATTATCCATCCATAACCATTGGATGTAATAACAGCTACGGGCATATCTGCATTCCTTACATGATCATCAAACTGGTGCTAAAAGGTGGGGGTGTGAGAGGGGGTTAAAACCGGAGGCACTGATGTGATACCTACACTGAGCTGTAGCTGCAGAGTAGGAACATTAGACCCGGTGCCTACAGCACCAGCTAACTCTCTGTGTACATTTCCCTCCTCACTTGCCAGTCTGTGTGGGTTTTGTCTGTGTTGCTAAATCTTGCTTTCCAGTAAAGGGGACCGGTGGGTGGGATTTTATGCTAAATGCTTAGTTCCGTTGCTTTTAGGTCATTCATCCTCTTCCGCATTCAAAGCTTGCTGTAGCAGGGCTGGAGATAGGAATTTGGAAACAAAGTGAGTTTCCTGGTGGGAAATCATCCTCATTTGCATGCGAATGTCTCCTTCCCTCCCAGCTGCGGGGAGGGGAGGGTGGTGGCAGTGGGGAGCCCCCAGGGCTTGGGGAGCTCCCAGGGCTTGGGAAGATGGGAGGAGGGCTCTGCCAGGGGTCTGCCCTGGAAGAGCCTTTCCTCTGCTCCTAAGATTTTATGCAGGGGGGGCTTTATACAACAAAGTTTGACTCTACCGTCCTTGCTCTGTGGGACTCTTCCCTCTGAGTGCAGCAGCACAAATCGGGACTGCAGAATCCGGTCCCGCTTTGCCGGGTTCTCTGGGGTGTGATGGCAGCAGCCTGACCCTTCTTGGTGAGAGACAACTTTCTCCTCCCGTGAAAACTGTGAGTTTTAGACCAGGGTTTTTCATAAGGTATGTGCAAATCCAGATGTAGCCACACTACCTGTGTAAAAGTATAAAAAGGTGAAAATCCAGGCTTTTGCGTTCAAGGTTCTTGTAGGAGTATTTGGGCACTTTGTATTTTCGACAAATGATCAGCTTGGAGAGTTTTAAGGAACGTCACTATCTGGTGTGCAAGTGTAACTTAATATCAGTGACAGACAAAGATTGTCTGTCTATCTATCTATCTATTTATCTGTCTATCTATCTGTCTTTGTTCTGGTTTTAAACCAATCATACCCTCATGAGCATCCGAAAGAAACTCCAAATTTCTAAATACTGCTTTCTAAAAGTACTCACAATTCATTTCCATTTTCTCTGGCACTCATCTTGGAGGGATGGTAAAATGTTGGCATCTAGAGGTGCGAGGAAACTGGATGGGAGAGAACTCATGTCAAGACAGCTGTGTACCAACCCACCTTCCCATGGTGAGGCGATGGGCAGGAAGATGCTTGTTTGCTCCTTATGGAAGTGTTCCCAAACAAGGCCCCCTTCAGCTGGGGAGCTCATTCCTTCTTGATGGTGACAGAACACTTTGCATTGGCGGTGATTGCTGCATTTCACTCAGAACACTCCCAGTGATTAACTGGAATGAGAGGCTCGAAGAAGGCTTCGAGACACACAGACACACACATACACCAGTAAAGGAAAGCAAATTGCAGTAATTACCTCGCAGCCAGGAATTTAGCAAAGGTGTGCCTAATGCCTGAGCTCTTTGCTAACAGCCCGCCTGGCTCCCACGCACCGGTGGCCTCTCCTCTTGGGTGGGCTCAGATTTAACACTGTCGTGTGAAATTCGGAGCAACTGTTCTCAGCCTAGATTCAGCTGGGAAGATTTCAGACTGGAAGAAGGGCATTGATGCCTGAGGGATTCTCTGTCTTTTCCAGCAGTACCTCTGGGTTTAATAAAAAGCCGTTCCTCTGCACATTTTTCATCTAAAAATGCTCTTAATTTTTCAACAAGCCAGGGAAGCAGATGATGGCAGGATGTTTCACTTGTACTCTGAGAGACATTATTGTAGCAGTGATATCATGTACTCTGAGGCATTGGTTTCAGCCACTTTTTACTCTCCTTAGCCTAAGCATGTATTTGAAACATAAATTTCTGTAATTTTACATCTCACAAACTAGGCAAAGGCATAAGCCAGACATGTTTCTTCCATGTGATCACAAGAAACTAATGACCACAGGAGTCTGTGCCAGGCCCCTGAGCTGGGTGCAGGTGCCTGGCAGCTTTAGGGACCCCGTTACTCTGCACACCCTGCAGAAATGCCCATGGAAGGAAGGTTTCTTCCCTAGCTACCAACTGCTACCAGCACTGCTGAAGGTGTGCAAATGCCGTGGGGGGCCCAGGGTAGATGAGGGTGGGTGCATTTGGTGCCAGCCGTCTCCTGCCAGGGGACACACTGGGACACTAGGGGATGGGGTGCTGGTGCACAGTCACCTTGCAGGGAGACAGCCTCCCTAATGCCATATAGCAGACAAATTGTAAATAACGTATTGATTCACTCTGCCGGTGATGTTAATCTCCTGAACCCTTTGTTAAATTTTGGGATTATACTGGTTTATCTCAGAAGATCAGTTCATCAGCAGAGTCATTCCATGTCAGCATGATTTTTGTTGCACTGGCAAAACTCCGTGTGATTAAGGGCAAGGTTGCCCTTTTGCAGGTTAGTCTTCTCCAAATAGGACTGTCCTGTGGCAAACCGTGCCGGCAGGATGAGGACACGAGGGTGGATACTCTGGTCCTTGCCAGGACCTTGTCAGGCACTCCACAGGCAGCAGTCGGTGGCCGGGAGTGACGATTAAACTGGAGACGCAGCTCGAGCTGCCGTGGCTGAAATTTCACTGCAAAAGTTTCTTGCTTCTCATTTTGCTCCTTTGATCCGTTGAAAGATCAAGTTTCAGGGGAAAATCAGCCAGGACAAGCCGCAGAGGGCTAGAATTACAGCATGTGAAGCAGCAGGGCCAGATGAGATCGCTTTCAGGCTGTAGCCGGTCCTTACTCAACTGAAGCCAGAGCCCGGGACTGATGGAGGGCCATGTCAGCTGCTCTTATTGTTATAGATACAGATGTTTAAAATTAAAAGCAATTGTTTATTAGGCATTCCCAAATGACTATTTCATAAAGCAGTCACACACCGGTCTCAGAACTTGCATCTCTTCCACTGTCAGACCATGTTAAGTCTGTGCATGAATGGTTTTAAAAAACCCAAGAAAAATACGCATTCTTACATTTAATTTTGCAAGCCAATCTAGTGGCCGTGCTTTAAAAGTTGACAAAGAGAAAAAAGCAGTCTAGAAGGTGCTCACATGCCAAAATTTGCTGCATTGTTGGATGAAATGAACAGGGGAGGCCGGTGGGCTCTTCCAGCCCTGGTTGGTGGCCTGGCCATGACTCACATCCTGGCATCGCTGCTGGTGGCACTGAGCGTCCCTGTGTGCTCTGTGAGAGAACTGGGGCCGTGTCCAGCCTCCAGTCACCAGCTTCTCAAACCTACTGTCGTCACACCGAAGCAACTTCACGTAAAGGTCGTGTGAAGATTGCTTCCCTGTACAGAAACATTTGTTGGACAGTGTATTCCTTTGAATCTTTCTGGGTGAGGGAACTGTTGCAGATAGGGTTATCAAGGAGTCTCAGCAGCACTGTGGACAACACAGATGGGGGATGTTTTTGTGGACAAAAGGTAAGTCTGCAAAACCATATGCATATAGCTATGTTCAAGGGATTTCATCCATGATACTGGCAGGATTTAAGTTTTCCAGAATTTGTAGCTTTGATAACTGTTCGGCAGAATTTCCTGGTGTCTGTCATAAAGCTCTTCAGCCTTTTATAACAAAACAACTCTGATTGGACAATTCCTGTTGTGCTTGAAGAGAATGCTATAAAAATAACTAATAGCCCTCAAGAAAGAAAAAAACAACCAAGCAACCCAATAAACCCCAAACCCAAAAAACAGGATTAGAAATTCCCTCAGTGTGACAGGCATCATGCCAGCACTCAGTCACAATGTCTGGGCTGCCGTGGTGCTCTGGGACCGATTCCCAGCAAGCTGAGTCCCTTGGCTAAAGGTAGTAGATCCTAGAAAGTAGCAGTCCAGCTTTTTCTAAGGGCGCTTCATTTGCTGAGGGGTTTGTTAACCCCTTCTTTTCCCTGCGAGCCAAAGCTCTTTCACCCAGAGGTGGGGCAGTGTCCGAGGGGAGCAGAGCACTGAATGGCAAAGCCCATGGTGAGAGGCAGGATTGTTGTTTGTATTTTTCTTTGTTGGATGTGTTATTTGTCCCCAAGCAAAGGTTTGATCAAACAGAGGCTGCCTGTGAATTCAGAAGAAATTCATGCCAGTGATTCACCCGGACTAATGTCAGTGTTAGCCCAGCACTAACCAGGGGACCTCCTGAGGTCCTTCCAGCCTAAATTACACTAGTTCTGTACATCAAAGCTTAGCTGTCACTCACAAAGTTGGGAGGAGGTGAAACTCACGTTTCACGTGTTATTTCCTGAGTAGACCTATGTTTAGAGGTCTCTCTTCTTTGAGGAACAGCTTGGATGTCTCAGTGACTGTCCTGCCCACCACGCTGCAGCTTACACAGGTAGTCACCAAGCCTGCATGATCAAAAGTGACCTCTTTCCATCCTGCTGAACTCTGAGGGCATTATTTAAATTGATGGATGATGAGTGAGTTTCACAGGTCTGACAAGGACCAGAGTATCCTGTCCTCACCCACATGGGACATGAGACAAGCGAGCCGAGGTGCTAGCAAAGGGGAGAGGACTTTCTCCAAGCTTGCTCTGTCCACTGACAGGGCTTTGCCTGTGCTGTGGCCATGCCCTGCACTGGGAGGACGCTTCCTTACTGACCCTTAGGGTTTGAGACTCTATGGCTTGTGCTCTTGCCCCTATTTCTACGCAGGTCTGTGCAGCTCACAAACAGGTGCTCACGATGCTTTTTTCTCCCAGATGGCAGCCAAACACCCAGTGAAACTTCGCTTGATTTCTGCTTTGCCACGCAATTCTGTTTTTCTTGTGTTTTCCCTGCACAACATGCAGTGCTGGCAGCATTCCCGTTGTCACGTGTGTCTGGACAGAGATCCGTGTGCTCCAGCTGTGGCTCCTGCTCCAGCACTGCCCCCTTGGCAGGACAGGATCAGGTGAGATATCAGGCATGCGGCAGACACGGAGGTCAGGACTCCCCCCAGCCCACCTACCAAGCCACTGGGCACACATCAGCCTGGCAGCTCCTCCCCAGCCACAGCTGACCCTGCTGTCCCAGGCATTGCCCCTTTGCATGGGCATTTGCAGCTGCACAGAGAGCCCTGCTCCTTGCTGCAGACCCTGTCTGGACCCCAGCAGAGGTGCCTGTGTGCTCTCTCCACCCAGGGCATGCTAATTCCCTGTGATTTTCCCTTAGTATCAAAATCTCTCTGAAAATCCATCACATTTTGGGTTTTTTCTTCTCCTGGCCTCTACTTTGGCATCAGAAAGCTGCTCTGAGCATCACCTCCTTGCACTTGAAATCTGATTTCCAGCCTATTTGTTACTAATAGATACTCATTTGTTAATATGCCAAGATTAATGGACCTTTTCCCTGGTATAGGAAAAGCATATTGCTACATTACTGAATACAGGTCTTTCCTGTCTGTACAAACCGTGAGGAGCTGTTGGATCCAATCAGTTCCTAAATGGGAAGCGTTTAAGTCTCTGTGCTGAGAAGGTTGTCCTTGACACTGAGATTCACGTGTTGCTTGTGCACTTCCCAGTCATTCCTGTTTGCCCATGACTGCTGTTCCTCATTCCACTCCTCATAAATGAGTCTGACATTTTTAGAAAGAAGGTAAATGTCCTCTCTCCTGGCAAGCACCAGAGTTTTGGTCCTTTCCTAAATGTTCTTGGAACAACTGGAGCCTGGTGAATGCTCCCAACATTACAGATGGAAAATTTTCGTCTGAACTTCTCCTATGGAGAGGTTTCAGTCCCTGTTTTTTCTCTTGAGCATCACTAGGGGAGATTCATGGTTCTCGTGATGCAGCAGCACGTGCTCAACATTTCCCAGTGTGTGCATGAGCAAGAACTATTAATTTTGAGTATTACCTCCAGCCTTTCTCCTGGCTTCACGCGGAACCCTCCTGCCTGTGCTTGACGAAGCTTTTGTCATAGGGAACAGTGCAGGCACAAATACAGCACACTCCACTCCCCCACCGCCTTCCGCTCAGACGTGGTTTCGGGGGACAGCTTAGGGAGCCGCAGGGTGTCCCCCCGCCACACAGGGACACGTGCAGGGGAGGGCGCAGCACCAGGGAGCAGAACTCCAGGGCTCCTGTGAGCAGCTCCGTGTCCATCTCAGGGTGCACCGCAGTCCCGAGCCCCCTTTGCCGCCTGCCCCTCATCGAACGCCTCCCGCCAGCAGCGACACCAAACAGCAGTGGGGAAGGTGACAGGGAGCTGAGTCACTGACGATTCTCACGCTTGGCCCGTTTTTGTGGACAAAACAACTGCTTTTATTTTCCACAGCTGTCAGTCACGGAAAACAGCTTTGTTTTTTTTTCTGTTTTCAGTGAGGAAGGAAAAACAGGGGTGAGAGCCTGCAACCGAGTATTACTGATTAGAACTGATGGAGCTGGGCTGCTCCTGCAGAACATTTATTCCTCCTACACCCTCAGTAACTCAGCTTCATGCTTCAAGATCAACAAATTACTCCTACAAAACTGCGCTGTCAAGGCCGAGGTGTGTCCTCTCCCTGCTCAGGCTGTAGTCACTGGCCTAACAAAGGGATGCTTCCTAGGTGAGCTCATGGATTAAATGCGTGTGGGGCACCGCTTGCTTTTGAAGCTGGCTCAGCAGTTTAATCAGCTCTGGAGGCAGTTTGTACAAGCTTTTTTCTTTTTTGTTTTTAACTATATGTATTTTTTTGGCAGAGGAAAATATTCTGCCCCCTCCCAAAGACAGCAGTATTTCTCCCCGGCTGGACAGATTATCAGCTAGAAGTGAGCAGCCAGTGTGGAGGGGATGTGGGGAGTCCCCTCCTTTCATATCAAACATGTGGCTTGGCTGTCAAACTAGCAGACTGCTTGATAACTAGATAAGAAATGTCACCTTTATCTGACTCTGTGCACAGCTCTTATCTGACCACAGACATTCGCTGCGCTGTGCTTGCCCTTCACCCGTGTCATTTCTGGACAGCTGAGGAAACTCTCGGCTCTCCTTGCTTATGTTTTCACCCTTGTAGATAAGAAGCAAATGAGGCCAAGGAGGTCCCAGGGACACCTGACTCTTCTCCCTCTCCTCATGTTCCTTTATAGCTGACTCACAAAATAATTTTCTTCCTCTCTCAGTATTTCTTCTTCTCCTTTTGAAAGCCAACTGCCTGCATTTTACAGGGCCCAGGAAACGTAAGGCAAAGGAGATACCACCATGTTCATCAAATGAACAGCCTGAAAGGTGTTGGACTTGTGACTGTCCATTTTACACTTACATGTGTTTTTGTCCCAACTGCTTTTCTTCCTTACAGGCTCTTTAAAATCCTGCCCTCGGTGTTTCCTACCAACAGAGCCACCTCTCTCCATAGTAACCCCAGCTGGCAGCTAAATATTTAACAGTCTGACTACATCTTTTTTTAGTCACAGAGCTTGTATTTCTTGGGGTTACCCAAACCTGGTGTTTCTCCACAGTCCGTTTAATCCAGCAGCTGATTTCAAGGTCTCTGGCGCTGTCACTGAGTCACAGGCTCTGCCAGTGCAGCACATGCTGAGATGTTGGTGGGAGGGTTTGATGCTTCTGAAGGGGTTTGCTGGTGAAAACATTTCTCTCAGGAGAAATAAGTGGGGTGTGAAATGCCGCCTCAGTCTTTTCACATCTCAAGGATGTAGGGCTAATATTCCTTACAAAAGTTTCTCATTATTGGCTTGGTTGTGTCTGATAGCTTCGGGCACCCTGAACATCTGCTCTGATCTGCATCCCTCTTGGCAGGCCTGGCTCAGGGACACTTCTGGGATTAGTTTCATGTGAAAAGTGTTTGAAACAAGGAGGTGATTTAGAAATCCCCCGGAAGAGCACTATCGGCGTGTCTCAGAGTGTGGAGGTGCCGTGCAGCAGTTAGCTTGTCTCTCTCCCCAGTGGGACTAGCTACAGTCACATATACGCCTGCATCACTGCTTCTACGGCGTTTATATGGCTTAATTTTTTAATAAGCTCCTTTCAGGCAAGAAAAGTGCGGTCTACTAGTGCATTGCTGCACAGTGTCAGGAGCCCTCTGCTGTGCTTCTGGGCTCGCTGCTGATTCCCTGGGCAAGACACATTATCCCTTCAGGCCCCCTCTCCCTTACAGGATTCTGAATGTTTCCATCAGTTCAACTGGTACTTGAGAAAACCAGTGTCTTATTTTTTGAAGGGCTCAGTGTAAGGCACAGTTGAAAACACTGATGAGGTAACACACTTTTCACAACCAAGCCCTCCTCCTGTATGAGCCGATTTATTAAAGTGCATAGAATCATTAAGCTTGGAAAGGACCCTTCAGTTTATCAAGTCCAACCATTAACCTATCACTGCCAGGTCCACCACTGAACCATGCCCCTAACCAGCACATCCACATGTCTTTTGAACACTTCCAGGGATGGTGACTCCACCACTTTTCTGGGCAGCTTGTTCCAATGTTTGACCACCTTTTCAGGGAAGAAAATTTTCCTCATGTACAATTTAAACCTCTCCTGGTGCAACTTGAGGCCATTCCCTCTTGTCCTGTCACTTGTTCTTTGGGAGAAGAAACGGAGCCCCACTTTGCTACAACCTCCTTTCAGGGAGTTCTAGAGAGTGAGAAGGTCCCCCCGGAGCCTCCTTTTCTCCAGGCTGAGCCCCCCCAGCTCCCTCCTCAGACTTGTTCTCCAGACCCTTCCCCGGCTCTGTGTTCCTCCTCTGGGCACGCTCCAGCACCTCAATGTCTTTCCTGTCATGAGGGGCCCAGCACTGAACCCAAGACCCTTGCTGTGGCCTCACCGGTGCTGATTAAGTTTGAAGAGATTTTGCTAACTTTTGTCTCGCTGGTGTCTAGGCCACCACGGCTACAGCGACACGGCTGCTCCTGCCCACGTCTCCATTCCTGCTCTGCAGCCACAGCAGCACAAGGACATTGGCAAAGGCATTGCAGAACCCAGCCAGCCTTGTCACTTCCGGACAAGGAGCTGCATCCTTCTGCGAGAAACATTAGGACTTGGGAAACTTGCATGGAGATATTTATAGCACGGCTGCTTCCTGGGATGGAGAGAAACTTATTTTTGAATGCCAGAGGGCAGAAATAGGTCAGCTCTGAAGGTGAAAAGGTATGAACTTCTATTTGGGGAATGCTGCATGACTGGAGTCGCATGAGAAGGAAACTAGCAGTGGGTAGAGTCAGTGCAGGTTCTTCTGCCTTGGCTTGCGGTGCCTTCGAGACCACCCAGGCCAGATTCTGCTCCTTTATTCAGTGCTGAAACCAGACCTGAATAAAAGGAAGGCAGAATCTGGACATTCAGTTTGTATTTCTCCCCATTTTTGCTCTCTTAACTAGGTCTGTGCCAGGCCCCAAATGTTCCTTGGAAGGGAATCTGAGAGGTTATAGGTGCTGATGTGAAGTGACAGATCTGCAACTTGTGATCAGAATGAATATCCAGGATTGTGGAGTTTATCCCTGCATTTATGAGAGAGGATAAAATTAGGTATTGAATACATACTGCCTTTCCATTAGCTATGCTATTATCGACTTGGATCAAATTAGCCCTTTAAGCAAGGCCTGCTAGCCATTTTCACAATTCTGGCTTTTAATCATCGCCAGCTTGTAAATTCCTCCTTCATAGGCTAAGCCTGCTGGAAAGATTTCCATGGAGCTGACAGAAGTGTTTTATAGAAGCGGCCCCTCTTTTGTCCTGGGGAATTACAACCCTATAAGTCTTCATTTTACTTGACATTCCAATTTGCAGCTTGGATGCCACAAGAAATGCCTTGGGTTTTGGTTTAGTGATGAAACTTGTGATATTGCAAGTGTAACAGAAAAATGAAGATCTGTAAAGGCCCGGTTAAGCTTTCCTTTGCTAACGTACACAGCCAGCCTGACAGGAAGGAAAACCTCTCTTCAGCTGAGATACGTAGATACATGCTTAATGTCAAACACGACAGCCATGGAAACGAGATGCTGGGTGGGATTGATCATGACTGAGGTTGGCTCAGCTGGTCAGAGTGTGGTGCTGATAACACCAGGCTTGTGGGTTTGATCCCTGTATGGGCCATTCATTTCAGAGCTGGACTCATGGTCCTTGTGGGTCCTTTCCAACTCACAATATTCTATGGTTCTGTGATAACAGAGGGAAAAAGAAAAGTGCGGAAAGTCTTATCTGACCTCAGAAAGGGTGTGCTTTGCTGCTCTGTTTTATATTCTCTGCCTATGGGGACCAGTGCCAGTCTACCAGCTGGAAAAGCTGGGGTTTGCTGGGGTGCAGCAGGAGACACCAAAGACTTACACTCAGAGAATCATAGAATTGTTTAGGTTGGAAAAGGTATCTGAGATCATCGAGTCCAACCATTAGCCTAACACTGCCAAGAATATTAGAGCACTTCTTGCTTTCTGACTAGAAGACCTTCCTCACACCCAAGTGAGTGCCAAGAAAGTTGCTGTCACACAACCGTGGTTGAGAATGAACTAATGGATGCTTCCCTGGCCTAAGGGATTCATTCTATTTTCATCTTCCCTTCTCTTCAATCCTCTGAAATTTGTAGAGGGAATGACACCTAAACTAAAAAGGGGATAAGTTTAATTGTGTGGGAAAATGAGCTCCTACAGGCAAGATTTTCCCAGGAAGTCAGAGTTGGACATCTGAAAGCTTTCCTCTCCATCACTCAGAATAAGGATGATTTGTTGCCTTGTGTAAGAAGAGGCAGGATTTGATTTGATCTCCAAACCCTCATCTCTCCTGCAACAGCCCTGGTGTGCCATAAGCCAGCTGGAAGGCAGGGACATCCTGCTGTGTCTCTGTATTATTTTCTTCTCAGCCACTGGCAAAGCAAAGCCCGTAGGGATGATTTTCTAGTCAAAGAGCGGGTGCCCTGAAGGTGGTTGTGCCATTATGGAGATCTGTTTGTCACCTTCTTCTCATGTAACAGGGCGAACTTGATGCATAGAAATATTCAGTTTCCTCCATCTCCTGAATACCTTATTTCAAACCTGCACAAGGCTTTTTGGGGATTCCCTGCTTTCAGCAGTGGGCCTTTGGAATTGTGCACAGAGACAGAACAATTTTCTCTTGGGACTGGCTTTGCGCTTTGCTTCAAGGTTGTCCACCATGGGAACAACACCAATGCAGTTGGCCCTTGTGAAAAATACTCCTTTCAGCAGAGCTGCTTTTCCCTGCAGGCAAAGGGAGCTGTAAGGCTGCTCCGACTGTTGAGTTCTGGGTGGGCTGAGGGAAAGTGTTGTAATGCTGTAGTTCCCCCTAACTCTGCCATCCCCACTCCCATCTACCAAGGCTTTAAGTGTCAGAGATATCTGCTACCCATCTGTGTCCTTCATTTCTCCAAACCACCCTTATTTTCTGCAATGCAGAAGGCAGAGCAGGAGTAACCTTAGCAATTACATGCCAAATAATCCAAGAGCAGGCTGTCATTAAGACACATGCACTGGGGACCTTGTCCTGAAGGTGCACCTTGCATTTTCCATGCTCTTTACCTTCAGTCTGAGGCTTCTCCCAAGTATAGCTTGAAGCAATAGATCATTAAAACTGGGATAACACTTTGGTTTTCTCTTCTGTCTTCTTCCACGGGCTGAAGGAGAAAGCTGTGCTGTAAGGTGGAGTCCCGGGGCTGAAGCTGGTAGCCAAGAATTAACTCTTTGCCTATGGCAGTCATTGCTTTCTTTGCTTCTCTTATCAAAGGCTGGTGGTGCCTTTGCTGTGCACCAAGGAGGAGGCAAGGTGCTTTTTAAAACTCCTCAGACTCTTTGACACAGCTGATGATTTATGTGCGTGTGCTCAGGTGCTAAATGACCTTCCTGCAGCATTTGAAGTTTGGTGAATGAATAACCACCTCTCACCTGGGCAGAGCAGCAGACTTTGTGCTGTGCTGAGAGCAACAATAAAACCCAGTCAGGCTTCTCCAGCATTAAGCTGACATGAAGGCAGCCTTTCCTCCTCTGACAGCAACCCTAAAACATGTCATGTCCTTCATGCCTGCTTTTGAAAAGCCAGAGCTGATATCCAGTGCTTTTGCTCTGTGCTGAGCTGTCAGACCTGGTGCTCTCTCAGTTCTGGCATTTCTAGGCTGGAGGTGAAACCATCCAGGTCTCCCAGCTCAATCCTCCACAAGCCTTCAAGCAGGAGCACTCACCTGAGGCAGTGGGACAGAGCTGAGTCTCTTAGCACTAAAATGAGACGAAGGTGCCCTCTGACAAGACAGTGCTGTCAGCCATGGCAGAGCTCACATCTTCCCTGAGAAGGGGGCAGATTGTTGCTTCATTTTCAGGGCAACATCTAGGTTTATGCATTCGGGGCTGAATCCTCATCTTTGGGTGGCCACAGAGCCCCTGAGTCCAATGCTAGCTGTCCATACACTGTAAGGGATGAGTTTGCCTGCTGCTGTGGTGGGCCTGGCCTGCAGATAGGCCTGTCTTTCCCGGGAAAGGCAGCAGTCCCGTGGTCATTATTATATCAGATTGTCCCCGTGTCTAGGTTCCCTGCGGACTCTGGAGGAGTGCTGGCTGCCCTGGCTCGCTGACCCTCCACTGTGTGGCTGAAGCAGCCTTTTCCCAGCCAGAGCACTGCTCTGCTCTCGCGTGCAATGTGCCACTTGAGCGGAGCAGCAGACACCTCACCCGGCCCTGGGAGCTGCTGGATTTATGCTGCTGTTTGTGCTTGTGAGCCCTGTCTGTAAACACAGGTAACACATGAGGATGGCTTTGCCCAGAGCTTGTCCTGAGGGTGGCCACAGCTTGGTGCAGTGGTGAGGGAGGACACCTGCCTTCCAAAAGCACCTTACAGCCAGCTGCAGGTTGTCTGTGCTGCCTGGTTTGGAGATTGGGCTGTTGCCACTGAATTAGTGCCACCACACCCCAGCTGAGCTCTCAGAGGCTCTTGAGTAGATGTGCCTGTGAGAGGAGCAGGTTGCTCAGAGACGTTGTGGATACCCCATCCTTGGAAGCGTTCAAGGCCAGGTTGGATGGAGCCCTGAGCAATCTGATCTACTGGAAGGTGTCCCTGCCCATGGTGGTGGGGTTGGAATGGGATGGTCTTTAAGGGTCTTTCCAATCCAAACCATTCTATGATTCTGTGATTCTACAGTTCTATAATTCTGTGATAAGTAGTTGCATGTGCTCTCATGCCTGAGATCAGTTGCCTTTCTCCCACCACAGGCTCAAAAAAACTGCACAATCTTTCTGCAAACAGAAATTGCCAGTCTCGGACATTGGCAAAACACACCCTTAGTGACTTCGCACTCATACAGAAAAGTTTGAGTTCAGACAGACTTGACTTTCCTGCTTCTGTGGGTCAGATGGCTGTGTGTGTATTAGATAGTTCCCTGTTGCCATGGGAATGCTGTAAAAGAGGTCTTCCCCGTGGAAGATGGGAAATGTTTGCTCCTGACGTGGCCAAAGCCAGTTGCTTGCCCTTAGGAGCCCAGGGGATCCCTGTACCATAGGAAAGCCTCTCCGTCAGAATTTAGGGTTGCAAAATCTCTACCTGCCTTAATTAACAAGTTGCATAATGCTTCATTGGGCAAAGAATGCCTGAATTGTGAGTTTGCGCAGAAAAAAAGCAAGTAGGTGGGTGAAAAAAATGAAACTTCTATAATTAACTTCGATATCTACATCAGGTTATAGTTTGACATGGCAATTTGAACACATGTGCCTAATTTCACTGTGCTTTATTCAGTCTCTCCTACTTGGTTATGTATAACATTAAATACCGAGCAGGTCCGTGTTGCACAGATGTTGTGGAAGTGGCTGTGAGGAAATGCCTGTGTGTCAGAGAGCTGTGTGACAGACATCATACGTGCCAGGGACTGCGTGGAGCACCGTCCATGCCAGGCTGAGGTTGGAAAGGAGCCCTGGAATTCAGTCATACCCACAACTCCTACCTGTTCAGTCCTCATCAGGGATCACTTTTGACTTTCTTCCTCCTGAGCCACACAATTGTGCCTTTCTCCTCATTCTGGGTGTACTTGACAGGAAGTCCAGTCTGGAAAAAAAACCCCAAACCACAGGAAGCTTCTTTGCTCTGCCCTTCCAAGTGCTGCTATTTTTTAACGTATATCTATATACCAACATCACAGCTTGATCTTAAATGCTTTTGAAGTTTAGAAGTGGTCAGATAACATTTGCCTTTCAGTTTTGTTTGCTTTCCTGGCTAGGACTGCACGAAGAGCTGCCCTGCTCACACAGGAGAGGTTTCACTCGTGGTGTGTCTAGCCAGGAACACACACAGCAGTGCCAGGGGACTCAACAGGAAAGCCCAGTCGTGTGAGGCAGCCAGCCTGCATTTGCAAAGAGACGGTTCAGAGGGTTCAGACGGATCTCCAGATCTCTTATGCCTTTCCAAACCGTCATTCTAAATATTCTGACAATTATCCATGACTAGACAAATACTCTTGCAGGCACAGTAAGCCAGTGAGGTTAGCCTTATGTTGCTGTTCTGTGAATAATCCTCAATTTCATGTGTATTTAGGACATCTAAATTCTTACCTCTCTTTGAAGCACTCTGAAACTCATACAAACACATCAACTTTTGTGTCAGGGATGAAAATTGTGATTATTTGCCATTGAAGTTGCCCAAGTCTCCTACTTTAAACATGAACTGTCCTTTGAATGGCAGACTGTGTTTAGACCTTATCACTAACTCTTTCTAATCTTTAAAAAGTCTCTAAAATCAACTTACTTCTGCCTGTGGAGCTGTCTATCAGCTACCAGCTCTTTGCCTCCTCTGTCCAGAGCACATTCCCAGCTGGCAGTTGCCACCCAGAGACCTCCCCGCTATCCTCTCACCACGCCAGGGGTGTAAAGGTGATCAACAGCACCATCACCGCCATCCCAGGTCCTTTTGTCTTGGGGCTTCTCTGTGGCTGAGATGCTGCCAGGAAATTAACGCAGAGCATGGTGGTGAGGAGACCTCTGGAGCAGAGACAGAGGATGAAACCTGCTGAGCGAGCTCAGCTAAGGGAGAAGGAAGGAGATCTGTGGAAGGTACAGCAGAAAGCATCAGCAGCTCCCACAGCCAGCAGCTGCTGCTTTGCCTGCTGCCCATCCCTGCAGGCTTACGCCTCCTTGTTTGCAGTCGCACCTTAGCTGGGAAGAGGGAGTGTGGGCTGTGTTTGTATGTGTGTGTGCTGGGCCAATGAGGGAGAATTCTCCAGACCTTCTGTCAGATCTTTGGGACCCGCAGTCAGTGACAGGGAAAGGTCTCTGTGCTGGCTGCACTCCTCCGGGGGCTGCACCTCTGCATGCCTCCGGACCACGCAAACTGTTTTAGGAAGGGGCTGGAGCCAGAACGAGCTCCTCATTTCTGTCTTCCCAAGGCTGTGAAGTGACTCACTCTCTCTGGGAGCTGTTCCTGAGGACGGGAGTGGGAGCGAGGAGCGAGAAACTGAACTAAAACAAAAGTTAGGTTAGGGCCCAGGAAAATTTCCTGCTGCTACTGTGGGTGGATAATGACACAGCCTCCACAGGCACAAGGCAGAGCCACTCAGAGCTGAGGCAGAAGGGTGCACACAGGCCAGGACTATTTAAAACTGAGAGGCTGTGCTTTGGATTTTTATATGTGAAAGACCTAATTATGGGGACTTAAATCCTGTCAGAGCAGCTACTTCAGATGACTGAGTGCAGGGTTGCTCACAGCATGGAGGAACATTCCCAGGTTGTTTCAGACAAAATATTTCAGGACTTGATGCTTTATCCCTATTAACACAGTCAAACCTCTCTCATGCCAACAGCTCACGGAGATCAAGGCTGCTCCACCAGAAATAGCTGCTCTGCAGAAGCTGATCACTGAGTTGGTTGAAAGGTTTTGGTCTGAGTCTTTTGCTATTGCAGGGGCTGGGCCATGCAGGACAAAGACAGCTCTCACACAAAGGAGCAGCACAGCCGGATGCACCGCCGGCAAGGAGATGGAAGTTACATCTGCTGCCTATTGGGGTGGATGTGAGTCAAGCCTTTTAATTCCCTTCAGCAACAGTAGGACTGTAGTAAGCCCTTACTCTGGCTGATTTCAAGCTCTTGGGGGTTATTAGAAAAGAAATCCACTAAATACTGCTCTGTGTCATGCTTTGCCTACGACTGGACAGGAGGATATTGTTGGAAGTAGAACTTGCTGCAGAAGAGTACCAGCGTTGCTAAGAACAGTCATGACCTTGTTCCAAACGGTTGCTTGTGTTATAAAACCAAGATTTGCCTGTATGGTGCAGCAATCTCCTTGGTTTAAAGAACCTCCCCTTTTTAAAACTTGCCTATCCCACAACAAAATGCTCTCCCTCTCCTAAAGCACAGGCAAGAAACCTTTCTGTGAGTCACCAAGGCAGCTCCCACGTGCACGTGCTCCCTTTCCCCTGCTGTCAGATACAGGATTTAGGTAAGGCCCCACGTGAGCTTTGCTTTTAGCAGAGCAGAAGATCACATTCACATCCAGTGCAGGTCATGGCAGATTTTCGCCCCGGGCCCCTCTCGGCTGTCCAGCACTAACTCCATCTGCTAAGGATGCTGTGCTCTGTGTGGGCTCAGATATGGATCTAGACAGGCATAGCCCCAGCAGGAGAGCTCCCTGGGACTGGCATCAAGCATAATTAATAGTGACATGGAATTAAGCATATCTAGTCTGTCTGAAGTCTCCTATTTATGTCAAGGGGTCTTTGTCTGTACAGGTATGCAATAACCCACTCACATTTCTCTTGTTGCAAAGATGATTTTATCTTTTTCCCACTTTACTGGGCAATAGCTCAGTACTGAGCTTTTTGCACAAAGGAAAGCTGCAAGTTTTAACCCCTCAAACTTCCCCCTTATTAGAGGAAACAAACCCCTGTTCTTCAGCCTTTGCCTGTAGGTCACAGTTTTGAGTCCTTTCATCATTCTGGCTGCTGTGCTTTAATCTCCCCAGTTTGTCTCTGTTCTCTCTAATTGAGCCACAGTGGTCTAGTTGAGGATTTTCCAGTGTAGGCCAGAACAGAATAATTATCTCCTGTCTCACAGAGAGTCTCATATTGTTGGTGCATCTTTGTTTTTTGATCCACTGTAACTCCAGGCCCTTTTTTGCTGCACTGCTGCCAACCTACATGCTCCTTGTTTGTGTCTGTGCCTCTGGTTCATTCTTCTCAAGTTTAGTATTTTTCATATGTATGTAATCAATTAAATCTTGCAGAGTTTAGTTCATTTATGATTTTCTTTCAAGCTTTTTAATCTCTGAATTTATCTATTGGGATGTTCTTGTAGCCGGCAAAATTTTAAAGTATTCCATCTCCTTCATTGTCCATACTGTTCATAGAAATGAAGAGTTACACTGGAGTCCTACTGGATCTAAAGCAGAGTGCCACAGTACACATTTCAAATGTCTTCTCCGTTTGGTATAGCAGCTGATTATAAGAGACCTTTGAGGACAGTTACATGACATACCCTGTCCTATACATGAAACCCAAACATTTTTGTGGAAGTATGCTTTGTCGATGAGGGCTTCCAGGTTTTTCTGTTTGGCTGTGAGCATTAGGGGCACTCACAGAAATGATAGCACTGGCTGATGGAACAAAATTTGTCATGTAGAGGTTTCTTCCTGTGAATTTGAAATACCTCTCACTGTGTCTGTGGCACCCTCTGGACAAGCCTGGCCGGCATTTTTTGTCCTCAGCCAAGCCAGTTGTCAAATGCCAAAACTTAGCAGGTGCATGGAAGGACCAGGAAAAAGGATGAGATTTCCCCCCCAAAGGAGATTTTTTTTGTTTTACATTACCTGACATGTCCTTTCCATATCCCTGGAGGTGTTCAAGACCAGGCTGGATGGAGCTTTGAGCAACCTGGTCTAGTGGAAGGTATCCCTGCCCATGGTAGGGGGGCTGGAACTGGATGATCTTCAAGGTCCCTTCCAATCCAAACCAAACCATTCACAAGCCAATCTGTTACCTTGCAAATGCTAAAAAGGGTATTTGTGGTCTTGTAAATTTTTGGAAACCCTTCATGAATCAGACTGGTGAACAATGAAAAAAAATTACTGCATGTTGGCCTTGCTGTTGTGTTGATGGATGGAAGCTGGACAGCTGAGAAGAAAACCACCTCTAAATTCTGTGCATTGGCTCAGGTGGAACATATCGGTGATAAAGGCAAATTGAGCTTGAACTGTGACTGAACATGCCCAGGGTGGAGAACTTCCTGGAGACTGGGGTGGGGTGGGCAGAGCAGAGGACTGAGCCTGGAGCGTCATTTATGGTTGTCCAGGGTCACTCTGTATTCCTCTAGGGACAGGTGGTGTGTGGCTCTTGCTGGAGCCTCTGAGGGGGTTTCTGGGGCTGTTTCCCTGTGTGGGACTGTTTGTCATGGCTTGATGGAGGAGCACTTGTGCAAGAATCACTCTGGCTACCATTTTCTGGCACTGCCATTTAGTTAGAATTTTTAGATGTACCTCTGTAACTCAAGTGCTTGTCACTGCTCGGTTGCTCCAAGCAGGACTTGATGTTTTGCTGATTTGCAACTCAGTTCTTGTTGAAAAACAAATTTGCAAGAGTGGTTTAGATCCTGCAGTGCTCAGCGTCACCAATCCCCATGGTCTGGAGAAATGCCTCTCTGTCTCCAAGGTTAGGGCTCATCCCTTTGCCTCAGTGTAGTAACAGTTATGTTTTCAAGTAGGGTTTTAACTGTAATCATCACCCCTAGTTGAATAAATTGGGTATTAAACAGGGCTCTGAAGGAAAAATAATAGGCATGAAAATGAAATCTAGGAGCCCAGCCCTTCTTGTGAAACCTGGGTTCTACTCTGGTCTTAGAGCAAGGAGACCCTCAGCGACAGGACATGGCTGTGCATCCTTTTGGCCAGTACCTTAGTCATGTTCCTCGTTCATCCCATACTGCAGCTGAATCGGGTCCATGGCTCCTTCCCTGGCACATTCCCCCAATGAGATTTCCTGAGGGGAAGCAGAGGGAAACAGGAGAGGTGTAAGCTGGTGTCCTGAAGTGAATGGTGAGCTGCAGAAGGACAGTGGTTTTGTTTTGTTCATGCCTTGTGTAACAGGGTGAGATGCTGAGCTATGGTCAGGGGTCTTCAACGCACGCAAGTTACAATTTTTTCCTGGATTTATGGAAAACATCTTGTGTTACAAAACATCAGGGGATTACCTTTGTTTTTATTCTTTTCTATCATGTGAAAACAGGCAGACTGACTGAGAAGTTAGTTCAAAGCTGAGCAAGTAACTTCTTCTCTGTGAATTTTTACTCAAATAGAGACTAGTTGCAATTTCTTATGGTAGATTTATACTGCCGATTCTGCTGTATGCTGGCTTTTATACCAGGCTCATCTGCTCTGCTTTGAGCACCTTCTAGCAGTGAATTAAGTGTTACAACAAATTCTCTTTGGTTCTGAACACAGAGGTGTTTATGATACTACCTGAAATGGCAGAAATCTCCTGCACAACATTTCTAAATGAAACCTAAAGTACTCAATTTGAGTGGGGAAGAGTCGTGTGCATGCTTCCCACAATAAATAGCTTTTGGACTGGCGTACTAAAGGTAAATAGACAATAACAATAAACCAGGAAACTACAGGAAAAGAAATAGTAGTTTCCAGTGAAGAATAGGACAGATTTGGAGCATCTGATTCAGTAAAGTCTGTTAAAAATTCCAAAAGTGAAAATTCTCACCCAGGGTGATAATTCATCCTTTCTGCTCAGGATCTTCAGGCTCTTTCAAATGCTGATACGACTCTGAAAGAGTTCTCTATCTCACTTTGATGGTAATAAGAAATACAGATTTATGGATAACTAGCCTGAAGTCAGTGGTGCCCTGCCTAGGAACTGAAACATTTCTGCTTTTGAAAGGGATCTAAGACATCATATCTGAAGCTTTAAATCCAGTCAGGTTAGATGGATTCAAGTAAGGAAGGGTTTGATGAAATACACTCTGGGGTACCTAAGGGCCAGCAAGATGAATTTCTAAACTATTAAGCTTTATTTTATAGAGCTCCTGAAGTGCATGCACAACCTTTGC
This sequence comes from Mohoua ochrocephala, assembly GCA_013398855.1. NCBI lineage: Eukaryota > Metazoa > Chordata > Aves > Passeriformes > Acanthizidae > Mohoua > Mohoua ochrocephala. Next base: position 233,690 of record VZTA01018018.1, on the reverse strand, counting down.
AGTTTGGGGAAGGACAGATGTAGCATCCATCTTCAAAAGCAGGAAGAAAGAGACTCTGTGAATTGACTTCAGATCCTGGCAAGCCCCTTGACAGCCCACATGCGTGGGGTCTCTGTCCTTGCTCTATCCCCAACCCTCACCCAAACCAGAACAACAGGTCCAAAACAGACACCCATCACCAAGGGGTCCCGCAGAGAAGTGTCTGGGACTAGAAGCTCTTGGTTGTCCTTCCTTTCCCTTAGTGGCCCCTTCACATTCCCACAGGGTCATCCTGCTCTAGCTCCTCCATTTATTTCAAAACGGCTCAGACCTGGGGCAGAGACCGGGTTATTCACGGATTCAAAGAATATTTTGAGTTAGAAGGGACCCACAAGGATCATTGAGTCCAAGTCTTAAGTAAATGGCCTATATGGGGATTGAACCTGCAACCTGGATGTTATCTGCACTCTGCTCTGACCAACCGAGCCAGTCACAGGGTGAATGGACTGAGAGCACGGAAAATCCAGGGCTTTTGTTCCTGGGCTTCAGCAGAGTGGAGGCTTGGAGAGCTCGGCACAGCTTGGGTAGACATGGAAAGGAGCATGGACTGAGGTAAGGGCTGCATGCAGGACGTGCTGAACTGACCAAAAATAACTTCCATTCTAGAATGTTTTTCCCCTTGGAAGTAGTCATAGGACTGTAGAATATCCTGACCTGGAAATGTCCCACAAGGATCATTGAGTCCAGCTCCTGGCTCTGCACAGGACAATCCTAGGAGTCACACCATGTGCCCGAGAGTGTTGTTCAAACGCTTCTTGACCTCTGCCAGGCTGGTGCTGTGACCGCTGCTCTGGGGAGCCTGTTCCAGGGCCCTACCATCCTCTGGGTGAAAAACCTTTTTAAAATATCCAACCTAAACCTCCCCTGACACAGTGTCATGTCACTGGTCACCAGAGAGAAGAGGTCAGTGCCTGCCCCTCTGCTTCCCCTCCTGAGGCAGCTCTAGACTGCAAAGAGATCTCCTCTCAGTTTCCTCCAGGCTGAACAAGCCAAATGACCTCAGACACTCCTCATGTGGCTTCCCCTCTAGACCCTTCACCATCTTTATGGCCTCCTTTGGACCTCTTTTCTGCTGCCCACAGTAGATCCTGATGCTGGCACTGCTTCAGCATTGTTTAGAATTCAGGGAAATACCCATGTAAATAAAAGGTATTTCTGAATTTCCAATAAGGAATGGAATATCAGTCCATGGCTGGAGGTACAAATCACACACCAGCATGTCTCATCCTATACAAATCTAAGAAGCATGAATTCTCTGAGAAAATGCAGGTCAGCTTGTCCCTTGTCAGTTACCTGCCGGAGTTTAAAAAAAAAAAAGGCAGAAAAGTAGACTACAGAATTTATTTCAAGTGCAAAGTGCTGCATCATGAACAATGTACTAAAATATCTCAACACAATAAGCCACATGAAATGACATATCATAATAAAAAGTCCCAGCAAATGAGGCAGTGAAAATGGCTGGAAAGGAACAGGGAGCAAACTTAGTGGACTGTTTTTACAAAAAGTTACTAACAACTCTTGCAGCTCAAAATAGTGCATGTGTCAAATGCTCAGCTATATCCCTCTCCAAAGCTGCTGCCCTGGGAAAGAGTTTGGGCTCCATGGGAAACACAGGGAAAATGTGGCACTTCGTCTTCTCTGTCACTTGGCAAATTAACCACTAGTGGTTTTTTTGAAAGTCATTTGCAGCTTCAAAGATTTGCATGTGTCATGTGTCCCTCCCTGCTTTTGTGCTGTGAACCTCGATGCAGCAGCAATATTCAGAGAGCAGTCAGGGGCTCCTGGCTGGCAGGTGGCACTGCCCAGCTCCTCTCACATTCTGCACAGAGTGAGGCTCCTGCAGAGTAGGGTGTAGCATAAACCTGGAGCATCACAGCTGCACTGGAGTAACTCTGCACAGGCACTGGTTTAGAGAGAACCGAGGTCATAGAATCATACAAAAATAGAATGGTTTGGGTTGAAAGGGACCTTTAAAGATCAAGTTGCTCAGAGTCCCGTCCAGCCTGACCTTGAATGTTGCCAGCGATGGGACATCCACTACCTCTCTGAGCAACCTTTGTCAGTGTTTTACCACCTTCATTGGAAAAAAATTATTCTTTGTATGAAATCTGAGGTGCCAGTGACACTCTCAGAACAGCTTTGTAGCTCCGCAGTAGAGCTTATGAACTCCACATGTTTTTCTATCTTGTTTCTTATGATTTGGGGGAAGAAATGTGTTTGTTAATATTTTAAAGGGGGCTTTTCTCCCCTATTCCCTTTGCTCTCAGGGAGCTGAAGTAGCAATAGGTGAGTTGAAGGTTCACAAATAGGACTTGACTTCACTGAAGTCAATGGAGGCACCAGTGGGGTTTTGCATGATTGTGGGCCGAATGATTTCTAGTTAAGCATGCAAAATAAATATTTTTAAACCACCTTCTTATAACTATTCTGGATCTAGACAGCTGTTTTTAGAAACAAGAGATCTTTCAGCTTATTAGCCAACTCCCCTGCTATCAAAGAAATCGCTTTTACATGCTTTTGAAAGAATTCACTCTGAAAGTCTGTTTTCAAAGAAATGTTATGTTTTGCTTTTGGAAGAGATTCTGATCACTTTAGAGGCAAGAAGCCTTCTAATTTTCAGCCTAAGTATATTTGTGGACAGTGTGTGCCTATTTGTTCTCCTGCCAACCCTATGCTTTAGGTTAAACGGATCCTTTCCTCTCCTCTGTTTGCTTTCCCTTTCCTCCTTGCTGTATTTATAGAAAGCCATTAACACACCTTTTTAGCCTCTGGTTTCCTAGGCTCAGAAAGCCAAACTCTGGACGCCACTCAGGAAGCCAACCTTCCTTGGCAGAATTGTTCAGACAGACTTGCTACCAGACCCAGTTTCCTGCATGATCTGTGTATCTGTAACACTTGAGATAGAAGTGATTTAGTCCCTGGTTCAAGCGTACCAGGTTCCTTGACTCTTTTTCGCCTCAGACAATCTCCTTTTCAGCCCTGTGTGTGTATCCCCATTTAGCCACCTTGCCTTGTCCACACGATGAACCATGGCATCCTGGTTAAAACATGAATAACTATTATTTTTACTTTCAAACTTTGCCCATATGATCTGTAGATGTTGTTCCACATTCTTTCTTTCACTTTTGTCTCTTTTTGTTTATGACGCCCCTTTTTTGCATTCCCGAGGGACTCCCTGTTTGTTCCTACTACCCTTTGAAGCCAGCCCATTTCTCACAATTGTCAAAATGCTCTTCTAATATTTTTGCAAATAGTTAAAAGCCTGAGCATCTGAAAGATGCCCTTGTTCATTCAATAGTGAGATTAAATCACCAGGAAAGTGTTATGCTTTTGTTCCACCCCCTCTGTGGTGCCTTTTAGTGAACCACAAGAGTGTGAGAATGGTGCCAGGTCACGATGACACCGTTCATCTTGTCCATCATCATCCTGTCCCCATTTGGCATTGTGTTCTTTGTGTGCCAGCCCAAGGATATTCCTGGCCTGCCTTAGTTCTTCAGTCATGTCATCCTTCTAGAAGCAAGCTGTGTTTTCTGCTGCAGTGACATTTCTAGAGGGCAGGGGAGGATTTTGTGAGATAAGTCACATTTTTTGTGAGCAATCACAGCCAAGTTTTCAGAGCTGTAGGAGAACCTCTTATATTTACCACACCATGACATGAAATCTCTCAGAGCAGCGTGAAAGAGCTCTAACAGGACATTTTTTTTATCCATGCCACAAGGTGGATGGAAGCTGAAAGTCACCTTGTCCATCCAACTTGGCATGGACATCCAACTCCTGGACTTTGAGTCTTGCAGCAGATGGCTCATCCTCCTTTGCTTTTTCTCGCTCCTGTATCTGGAGATGAAATCATAGAATCATAGAATGGTTTGGGTTGGATGGGACCATAAGGATCATCTAGTTCCAACTCCCTTGCCATGAGCAGGGACACCTTCCACAAGACCAGGTTTCTCAAAGCTCCATCCAGCCTGGCCTTGAACACTTCCAGGGATGGGGAATCCACAGCTTCTCTGGGCAACCTGTGCCAGTGTCTCACCATCTTCACAGTAAAGAACTTTCTCCTAATATCTAATCTAAACCTACCCTCTTTCAGTTTAAATCCATTCTCCCTTGTCCTGTCTACATGCTCTTGTAAAAAGCTCCTCTCCATCCTTCTTGTAGGCTCCCTTTGGGTACTGAAAGGTTGTAGCTAGGTCACCCCTAAGCCGTCTCTTTTCCAGACTGAATGAACCCAATTCTCACAGTCTTTCCTTGTAGAAGAGGTGCTCCATGTGTCTAATCATCTTGCTGGCCCTCCTCTGGACTTGCTCCACCAGGTCAATGTCCTCCCAAATGCAGCATTTGTGTCTTTTTGAGTGGATCATTTCACTAAATTGCAATAAAGCAGCACCAAGCGAAGAAAAACTGTTGTTGCCAACCCTCACTCTACTCTTCTGAGAGCTGATATCCAGGCAGAGGAGCAAGTGGTTGTTTTGTAAGGTTTCTGGGGGAGTCCCAGAAGGGTTTGCCAGGATGAGGGGAAGATGAACCCATGGCTTCTGGACAGGAGGAGCAATCTTCATAAGCAGCCTCTATAATCTTTTCCCTGTGGAAAGGGCCCATCAGGTCTGAAAGAACATCTTCCCTCTCATATCATGAGGAAGGTGCCTGGACTGTGCTGCTGTTGTTCCCTGGGAACAGCATCAGCTTGAAGGGCCTGCCAGCTGTCCAAACCACATTTAATCTTTAGAATAGCTGTGCAAATCTAGTGAGAGTGCCCTGCTGCAATCCAGTCCTGTCAACACCGCTCAGAAAGGACTGACCTTCTCAGTCCCTGTGCAGAAGGAGTGAAGACTCATAACGGGGCTGAAAACTGCTGAGTAACAAGGAATGAATCTGACATGGTGGTGTCACTCTTCCTACAACACTTCAGTCTCTTTGTGTGAATTCAGCACCATCAGCATTTGGGGGATGGCAAATCAGACTGAGAGGAGCAGAGCTGTGAAACATTTCATGGATCTTTTCAGGGAAGACCAGCATGGTCAGGGTAATACTGAAACATGTGTACTTGTGTAGCATTAGCCCTTCTCCTTCTGTTAGTTGTGCAACACAAGTCTATCTTCCTATGTTTTCCACAGAAAGTGACTGTTCTATTCACCTCCTGATGACCAGAACAAGGCATGATGCCATCCCACTGCTGCATCTAATATGAACTAGAATGTTGATTTCTGCGAGAACAAAATCTCTCTGGAAGATACAAGTTGTCAAGAACAAGCTTGTCGTTCATGTATGAATGATTAAGTGTAAAAGTTATAGGTATTCCAGAGGCAAAAACAAACGTTCAGATAGTCTTTTCGGGCATTAAATTTAGTGTATAATCAGAAATTAATCTATCTAATATTGTTTATGAGCTCTGGGTTAATGACATAGGTGTGCCACAGCGCATAGCAATGCAGGTCTTATACTTGAAAAGGTCAGATCCATCTTCAGCATCTGATGACAAATATCACTAAGCTTTAAGTTTTTATCTTATCTGAGGTCTTATCCCCTTTTTCTTACTCCCTATTTTACTTCTATACAGGAAGATGAACTTCAGGCCAACAGAAAAGAGCCTTCAAGGAACAGATTGCTTGTAGATGCCACAGTTAAAATTTTCAGAAAGAAAACCTGAGAAATATTTAGATATGGCATTGCAACATGTAGGCAAGAGAGAAACTTCCAGGCAGATAGGAGTAAATGGTATTATTCAAATAACAGAGCAGTTGTTGTAGACAGCTCTCAGTTCTGGCTGCATTTTCACAGAATCTTTGGAATGCTGGTTGTAAGGGACCTCTGAAGGTCTCTAGTATATCCTCAAGCTGAAGGCAGGACTACTGCCAGCATCAGAGAAAGCCACTGCTGGTCTGATTTACACTTCATCTCTAAGGATGCATCATCTCTACTATCCCTCTGTATGGCAGAGATTTATTCTTCCAGGACTATGTTATTCTCCTGCTTAAGAAGTTTCCTAGGGCCAAATCTGACCCCTTTGAGGCACAACTTGTGGTCGTTGCCATCTTGAACCTGAAATAATCCAGGTTCTTTTTTTGACTTAACCATAGGGGAATCTTGAGTGACTTATTCTTGCTCTCTTCAGCAGAGGAGATCAGCATGCACATTGTTTTTGCAGTGTTACTGGAGATGTTACAAACTCCCAACATTAAATGATGCTGGACTTGAAATTCTAGCTGTTCTGCCCCTGGCAAGGGACAATATTACACCTGATCACATTGGGTCCTGCTCAGCATCCCAGCACACTGACTGGGGAGGACCCACAGACACAACAGGGAGTGAAAGCATGACCGGACCGGTGGCTGGGAGCATCCGCTAAGCCGCTGGGTGGGATGATCTTGTCCAGTGTGACACACGCCATTGGTGGATGTGCAAGCCAGTTCATGGAGCAAATGCAGTCCTGGGTGCAGGGGGGCCTTTCTCTCCATGCAGTCAGGTCTCCTCCTCCACAGTTCTGCCCGTGGAGGGTTTGAGGGTCCTGCCTTGGAGCACTGGATCCTCCGGGCGTGGTAAAAATCGATCTGTTGTGTGGACATGGAGAAGGAAGAGAGGCAGGAGGTGACAAGAAACACCTCCAGCCTTCCCTTTGCCAAAAGGGAAGCTGTCTGAGGGAAAGCTGAGGTCACTGGGTCTGTTCAGCCTGGAGAAGAGGAGACTGAGGGGACACCTCATTGCAGGCTACAGCACCAAGCCTACCAGAGATCAAGAAGCCTTTGGACAGCACTCTGTGGCACATGGTGTGGTTCTTGGGGATGGTGCTGTGCAGGGCTGCGAGTTGGACTTGATGATCCTTGTGGGTCCCCTCCAACTCAGGACATTCTGTGATTGTGTGATTCTGCTGCATTGGTTGAGACCAAAGATCTTCATGGCCTATTCTTGGCTCTGTAACAGTGTCATACTGGCCTAGGACATGGACTCTTTAACACCTTACAAATGTCACCATTTGTCTTAGGCCACCAGTGTGTATTTGTAAGGTGTGGGGTTTGGAGTGGGGCTTCTTCACTTTTCTATTGCCAATTATATTTCGGAGTAATTTGAGGCTGGAAGCCAAGTTACTGAGTCTGGTAAGGTAGCACAGTGTGGGAGAAGAGCAAGGGAAAACGTGGGGGTGTATTTCTGAGATACCAGTGGTAGGTGGATAGCTTCGAGTTTTGCATGCAGGGAAATAGAGGGTTTTTTTTGTCCAGAGCTTCTGTACTGGCACACACTGAAAGTTTTGGTTTTGAAAAGGCAGAGATGGGAGCAGCATACCAAAGGTCAAATGACTTGTGCTGAAGACTAATAACTGAAACCATGGATAAATCTCATCGTCTGAGTGACACCATGACTCAGGGTTAGGCTTGAAGGAAGAATATTTTCTTCGATAAAAATTATTTTTAGATTTTTGAAGAAATTTATTTCTTTTACCACAGTATATTGTTTAAGGTGAAAACTAAAGATATTATTTTTTTGGATTGTTTTGCTAGGAGGTGTGTGGGAGAAGGATGGGGTGACATGACTGAAAACCCCACCTCTACTTCTGCCTGGGAGAATTTGGCATGGAATTTTTCACTGGGCAAGAGTTAACCTGAATTATGCCGTTCTTAGGAAGATTAGACAGCTGGACAAATATTGGGAAAAGATAAAAATAAACACACGTGTGAAATTTTATAAACATTTTCCCTGACTTTACACTCATTTTTGTGCTTGTCGCCCACAAACATCTTGGCAAACAGTTTATTATCAGGAGGGCTTGCTGAAAGAGCAGTTTCTGGCTCTGTGCTGCGGAATAGTCAGGAACTGTGCTTGCAGTCAGGCTTGATAAAGAAACGGAGGCTGAGGGGAGATTTTCTCACTCTACCTGAAAGGAAGTTGTAGACAGGTGGGAGTCAGTTTCTTCTCCCAAGTAACAAGTGATAAGACAAGAGGAAACAGCCTCAAATTGCACCAGAGGAGGCTCAGATTGGGTATTAGGAACAACTTCTTCACTGGAACAGAGATCAGGCATTCAAAGAGGCTGCCCAGGAAAGTGGCTGAGTCACCCTCCCCGGAGGTATTTAAAAGACATGTAGATGTGGCACTTGGGGACATGGTTTAATGGTAATGGCATTAATGGCAGTGCTGGATTAATGATCAGACTTGATGACCTTAAAGAACTTTTCCAAGTTTTATGATTCTATGGAGTCAGATACATTGTGTAGCGTGGGGAGAGAGCGAGGTGCTGGGCCACAAGTAGAGAGTGTGTGTGGTCTGTCCCAGGCAACAACTCAAATAAGAAATGAATTAATGAAGACTATAACCTCATCTTTCTAAACAGAAAAAACCAAAAATTAGAGCTGCTGATTACTCCCATCCAAATGGGAATGCAGATATGTGGGCACAAATCCCACTTTGCTGAGAAATTTCCATGTGTTTATGGATGTAAATGAAATTCTGTACATCTTTAAAAAGCCTGGAAATCAGGCATCCACCAGGTAGGCCTCACTAAGGCAGAGCTGTAGCAGAGAAGCCTGTTACCCAGATCTTCCCAACCTGGGCACAGGGAATTTTCTCCTTGGGTCACTCAGCAGCATTGCTGGTTCAAGCCTGGCCTGAAGTTGTTTAAAGGATGCATGCACAGCAAACCTGCTCAGTGCACAGAGGAAATGCTGGGAGCTGGCTGATTCTGTTTCAGGGCCTGGTCTCCTTTGAGAACACGTGGCACGAGCACTGTGTAAAGCAAAGGCAAACTGCACGAAGGCTTCCATGGCCTCTCAACAAACTACAGCAAAACACACTGCTCCCCTCATCCTCCAAACAGGAGTCAATGGTGTCTGTGTGTGGTCTCTGGCATCGGGTATGCCTGGCAGCACTCTGCCTTTTTCTTTGAGGACAGACAGCTGATTTACCAGGGAAGCTCCTTGATGAAAGCCTCAAAACACTAATTCCTGTAGAGAGGGAAGTTGCAGGCCAAACAGACTGAGTGCTGGGAATTTTTACTTAATTTATTTACAAACAGCACAAATTTCTGATGACTAATATTGACCTAAAAAAAGAAAGAAAAAAAAGACACAAACAAACACCTTTTGCTCTCCTTCCCCTGAATCAAACAGTTATTATGTCCCCTTTCCTAGCCTCAACTTCCCTGACTTTCACCCCATGTCACTGTTACCCTGCTCTCATTTCTCTGGTGGCGTTATCATTTCTCTGGAGGCCGTGCATGGAACTGTGTCTTGCTGATGCTTTTTGCTTGCTCGTTTTCTTTGCCACCATTTTTTTTCTCTAGGTTTTTCTTTGCTGCTCTTTGCTTCTAGCTTGTCTTCAAAGGGATTTTTTAGTGTCCCCGATATGGTGAGGGTCACCTCTGTCCGCAGTGCCTCAGGGTGTCCCTGCACTGCTGTTTTCCCCGTGGCCACAGTTCCTCCAGGGTGTGTGGGTGTGGGTCACCTATAGCTGCAGACCCTCGGGGGTGCTCCTACAATGGCATGGGACCCTCAGGGATGTCCCCACACTGTCGTGGATGTTCACAGCCTCAGCCCCTCAGGTTTTGGTTACCAAAACCAGAGTTAAGGATGATCTCAGTGCGGGGAATTTGGTCCTCTTGACTGCTTCAAAGCAGAATTTTATATTGGCATTTAGAAAATCAATTTGCTTCTTTTATTACCAAAATAAAAGAAGAAAATGAAAGGATCTTCATGTTACCTAGAGTATTAAAAATAAAGTCTCTGAAATATGTTTAAAGCAAACTAACATTCAGAAACCACTAGGGCTGATGCTTGCTAGAACATCTGCCATTGAAATGTGAATCAGTTCTCCTCCTCCCCATGCCCCACTTTCCATTCAGACCCGCCCCCAGGCATCCATCCCCAGCACCCAGCAGCCCCCAGTTTCATTTCTCACTGGGTTGGGTTGTGCTAGAGGAGAGCAAATTGCCTTTTGACAAATCTGTCCACCCATGGGTGTGCTCCTGGGCTGCCCAGACAGGCTCACTGGCTTGTTTTCGCTCTGCCCTGGGGATGGTGTGCCCTGATCTGAGAGTGTGCCTTCTGTGTGTCCTTTGTCGTATTCCCTCTATTAAGGGTTTTTTCTTCTTTTCATATAGCTTTCAGCAGTGATACATGAGATTTCAAAAAACCACAAATCAGGTACTTGGGAGACCTCACGAGAGACTTTATTCACTTCAACAAATGACATGAAAGATGTATTTGATAGAAATATCTGCATAATGTTTTACCAAAATGCTTATGAGTGGCACATGAATTTTATAGGTGCAATAAACTGCTTAAGTACCTCTAGAATATGTTCAGCCTGTAGTTGGTGTTGGGGGCAGGTGAGGTAACATGCAGATTTTAAAATCAACACCTTATCAGCCCTTAGAGAAGATAGCAAGTGCTGACAGCAGGCGTTTCCTGAGCTGTGAGGTCACCCCAGACAGTGGAGCAGCAGGTGATGTAATGCTGCTGCCGTTCCTGCTGCAGTGGCCCTGGTGCCTGACTTGCAGCCACATGTGATGCACCTCTGCAGAGGGGTGCACAGACCCCGCTCACAAGTGGCTGCAGAAATGGCGTGATCTGAGGAAACAAATGTGATATTTGCAACACTTTTTTTAAGAACTGGCTTTCCACGGAGACTTTACACTGACATTTAGCACTTGTACTCCTACCAGAGAGCAGATCGAGATTAACCAGAAACTGCCAGGGGTTTTGTTGTGATAAACGTTTATTTGATCTTTGCCTTACTGTTAAACTTTCATATACCCCCTGCCTGCTGAGCAAATGTGATATTTCCTACAACTTCCATGAAATAGTGTAAAAGGAGACAATGAACTAAGAAAAACTTGATGTACAGGGACATCTTTATTGTGAGGCTGCTCAGACACTGCAGCATGTTACCCAGAGAGGCTGTGGATGCCCAATCCCTGGAAGCATTGAAGGCCAGGCTGGATGGGGCTTTGAGCATCCTGGTCTAGTGGAAGGTGTCCCTGCCCATGCAGGGGGCTTGGAAAAAGATGATCTTTAAGGCTCCTTCTATCCCAAACCATTCTCCGATTCTATGATTCGATGATTTTTTTTTTGGAAGTCACTGTTGCAGGCAGTGTTTGGAGTGGGTGTGATGACCTTGAAAATGGATTGAGTCCGGGGTAGTGACTATCCAACTGAACTGCAAGGCAGAGGCTGTGGGTCATGGACAATGATGAGAAGCCCCAGAGGAGGCCTGGCATGAGCTGTTCTGTGGTGGGTGGAGGTTGGGTTGCTCAGAATGGGCTTGCTGCTTTCTGTGGGGGTGTCTGTCCTGTCTCCTGGGCAGGAGTGCTTCATTCACAGCCTTGGCCTTTGCCCAACCCAGAGGAACTCATTTAATATCTCTCACAGACACTGCTGGCTTGTTTCAAAGGCACCGAGTGCTCAGAAGCTCCCTTAAGATTAGACTATAAACTTGAATCCTCAGGCCACATTTATTATTAAATCTCCAACTTCCTGAGTAGAAAATGATCCTTTTGCGCTGAATGTCTGCTGCATCTTACTCATTCTGCCCAAAATATGAGACGCTTATTTAAAACAACGAAGTCTGGGCCATGTTGCTAGTCTCAGTGACAGCATTTTTGCTTCAAAATTGGGGTTTTTTCTGTTATAATTTTGGTAATATCTGAGCAGTCAGATAGCAAGCATCACCCAAAGTGCCGGTCATGTTTCTGGAGTGTATGGTCCATGTACAGCTTTGCTAAGGCATGTCTGAGGTCTGTGCATTCTTTGAAATACTCTCTGGAGATCTGGATGTGTTATACCCATCTATGAAACTGGCGGACATGTGCCTCAGCTAGAACTACTATTAATAAATCCAGGGTTATTGTTAATAACTGTCATGTGCATCCTGAACGTGAATTCACTTTTAGCTGTCGTATAAATAAATACAAAAAGGATTTAACCTAATTAACCATTAACCTAACACTGCCAGGTCCTAAACCTCGGACCTAAGCCATGTCCCTAAGCACCACATCTACACACTTCTTGAACCCTTTCAGGGACAGCAATTTTACCCCTTCCCTGGGCAGAGCGTGTTCCTCTTGACTACCTTTTCCGTGAAGAAATTTTTCCTAATATCCAACCTAAACCTCCCCATCGTTGTTTATCTGTAGTGCTTGTTTCCTGTCCCTGACAGAGCAGGGTTTGCACAGCTGTTGGGACACATCTCACGGTGTTTCTGAGCTCAGGCATCTCTCTCCAGGAACAAGGATCTTTGTCCTCCCAGGCCCGGTGTAAATTCCACTGTGGTTAGAGTTACACACGATGCCAAAATTTAAACTAGCAGAGAAACAGGAAGAGCTGTCTGTCAGCTTCTGAACTTGAGGAACATAAGAATGCAGAAAGGCATAAATAAAGAGATGGAACCAACTGGAGAACACCAGCTTCTACTTCAGACACCTCCTAGACTCCTCTTTGGTTGTGCTCCCTTCTCCATTGTGAAAGCACTTGCTCCAAGGATCCCCTAGAATTTCTCCAGGGACCTGTATGAGAGATGTTTCCATAGAAAACTTCATCATTCATTGAAGGAATGCTTGGCAATGCTGTGCTAAGACCCAAGCAAGTGATTTGAAAACCCCCTTGCATTGGATTAAACATTTCGACCATCCTCTGCTGACACAGCAGTCTAAGCGCAATAAGGAGTCACGCCGCTGGATATCCACACTTTTCGTGGAGTAAGAAGTGCAGTGGCTGATCAATCCCATTATTCAAAGTGACTTTGGAAGAATCCTGTCTTCTCTCTGTTTTTTTCCTATCTGCTCTGAGCAGCATGAACATCCCCCTTCTCTATTTTGTCTGCACACGGTCAGTTGCTTGGAGATGATGTGAGATTGTCATGACTGGGAAGGCTTGTGGTGGACTTCTGAGGAAGCTGCTGCAAAGTACATGAAAGGAGGCTAAAGGCAGCTTTTAAGATTAGGATCAGTGATTTCTCAACATTTCAAAACATACTTATTAAAAGAATATGTACTTTGCTTGTCCAGGCTGGTTTCTGGGGATGGGATGTGATGCTTTCTCCTTTATCTGCCTGGATTTTTCTGCACAGACGGTGTGTCTGTCTTCAGTCAGAAGAAAGTGGCAGGTTATTTAACATGCATCTAAAAAGTGCAACACTCATCTGTGATTCAAATTGGATAGCAGGCCATAATATTCAGGGTTACAGAGAGGTCAAAAGGAGAGCAGTTGCTCAAAAAGGGGAGGTTTAATGTAATCTTAACCATTATGTTCACTGAAAGATGAGGACCGTGCTAGTCTACAGGACAAACGATTAAAGACCTTCTGAATTGCTCCTCTGTTATAAAGGAGTTGAACTTTACCTGACCTTTCCACCAGGAGCTAAAATCAGTCAAATTTGCTGACTACATGCTCCTTTTTGAAACTCTTGTAGAGAAAAAACAGAATTAAGGATGATCTCAGTGGGGGTTGCATGCAGAATTTGATACTCTTGACTGCTTCAAAGCAAATTTTATATTTTGCCTTAGAAAATCAAACTGATATTACTAAAATAGAAGAAGAAAGAGAAAAAGAAAAATATCTTCATGCTACTTAGCATTAAAAATAAAATCTCTGGCATATGTTTAAAGCAAGCTAACATTCAGAAACCACTAGAGCTGATATTTGCTAGAATATCTGCCATTGAAATGTGAATTAGCTCTTTCAGGTACCTCCAGTTTGGTGCATTGTTGTGTGTATATATCCTTCTTAATTGTACTCTTCACATGCAGAGGAACCCTGCAAGTGCATGTCACACACACACACACACACACATATGCACACACACGTAAATAAATGTGTGACATCTTGCAGTAAAATCTGGGCATGCAGCAAAACTTATGAGGCAGGATTAATCTGGCTGAAAGCAAATACCACCGGTGTGAATGTTTGGATCAGAGCTAATCACCCTGGTCTCCCTTTGTAGTCAGCGGAGGGAACCAGGCATTGCTGGAGTGTGATTCACCTCCTGCTGAAGCAGATGTCTGAAATGGGTCAGACACCTATTTCTGTCATTATCTTCAAAGGTTGCCTAGCTCAGAGACATCTGAGGGGGGTGAGATGAGCATGAGTCAGCAGTGTACCCTCGCAGTGAAGGCAGCTGGCTGCATCCTGGGCTGTGCTAGAAAGTCCAGAGAGATTGTTACTGACCCAGCTTTGAGCAGGTGGCTGGACTCGATGACCTCCCCAAGTCCTTTCCAACCTGAATTACCCTGTGAACCTGTTCTCTATTCAGCACTTGTGAGATTGCATCCTGAGTACGATGTCCTGTTTCGGGCTCCCTGTTACAGTCAGGTTTTTAGATGCCAGTATTGGTTATCTCTCCCGTACTCAAACGGGAGAGATATCCCCGTTATCCCTCCAAAGAAGTTGAACCCTGATTATTCCAGTGATTTTGTTACAATGCAGCCTCAGTTTCCGTGGCACAGCCAAGGAAGCTGTGATATATGGGATGGGTGTAAGGGAAACAGGGAAGCAAAATGTGGCATTTTACCACTAATGCCAACATCTCATGGTGTTCAAACCTCTGTTCTGATCTCCTGGTCTGGAAACAGTGAATCGTTTACCCTCGATTCTTCTGCCTAAAATGAAGCTACTGAAAGGAAGCAGTTGGATGCAACGTGCCAGCCAGCTTGACCATATCTGAGGTCTGAAGTTGCAAAATCCCCACACTGCTGCACGCACGGGGCTCTCCCCAGCTGCTGCTGTTGCACAAGCAAGTCCCTGTTTCCTGACTGCTACCTAAACGTGCTGACTTGCCATGGCAACCAGTCAGCCCTCGAAGTGTTTTAAAGTTGCTGAGGAAATGTCCCCATTTATGTGCTGTCACACATTTAGAAAAGGCGGAATATAGTAATAGAGTGACGAGCCCCATTGCTTGCCCCAGCTGAACCTGACTGTGAGGTTCAGAGGCTTACAGCCAGGTTGATTTTGAAGATGAGGTCATTTTAAACACAGTTCTATACTGTGGGATAAGGCAGCAGTTCAAGTTCCGTTTTTATCACTTGCTGTTTCTATTATCAGTCCCATGTGTTTAGTGTTTTGCTTAAAGTCCAAATTTCTGTGGACAAGCAATGAGTTGGTAGTCAGTCGTTCAGCCTTTCTAAGGAAAAAACCCAAACTGTTTCCAGATACTGCAAAAGGATAACTTAAGGGTGATCAAAGAACATAATT
This sequence comes from Mohoua ochrocephala, assembly GCA_013398855.1. Classification (NCBI taxonomy): domain Eukaryota; kingdom Metazoa; phylum Chordata; class Aves; order Passeriformes; family Acanthizidae; genus Mohoua; species Mohoua ochrocephala. The sequence goes on along the minus strand of VZTA01018018.1, from coordinate 218,478 downwards.
CTCACTAATTTCCTTTAATAGAAGACTTGCTCTCTCTTTCTCAGCTTACTATTTGTGTTTCTTCTTTTGAAATCTTTATACATCATCTTCATAAACGGCATGAGAGAAATCATAAGCCTCAAAAAACAAATGGCAAAATTCAAATAACCAAAAGGTATCCTAAAAAAGTAGAATTGTCAATGTTTTATTTAGAGTATGATTTTCATGATTTTCATTATTTAAATCCTCATTGTTTAGAGTATGCTTTTAATGATTTTTCATGATTTTCATCCTCATTAATGAGGATACACTGTATTTGAGAAGGACTGAGTCACGTGTGCTGTTATTCAGAGTTAATCTCCAAACTGAAGCAGCAGAGCTCTGAGTAAATTGTGTGCCAGTGGCACTTTCATTAGTGAATTTCACATTACCAGGGTTTTGCAATCTTCATCTCATAAAGAGGACAGGAAAAACAAAAACAAGTCCTCAAGCATCTGAAACAAGATAAAACAAATGACCTTCTGCAAAAGTGTTATTTCCCTGTTCTCCCATGCACGCCCGGTTACCCATACTTAAGAGGACACAGCTATAAGGACATTAAATGTACCTAGGATCTCTTGCTTTGTTTATGACAAGCAAAGAACATGATGAGACCTGCAGCCATCTCTTTTATCCTGCAGGCACTCTGTGTTCCATGGACACAGTTTGTGTGCTTCAGAAGATGGCAAAGCAGAGAGGTAAAACCTTGCCCGAGGGCTGTGTGAGCATGGGGACTGGGGCAGGGTAGAGAAGCAAAACCTGCAGCCAGCCTCTGTATGGAGGAACAGAGGGGCTGTGAGGGCAGGGCAGGAGAACCCGAGTTTGGGTGAGCTGCCATCAGAAACCGCCCCATCGGGGCTCGGCAGGAGGAAGGTCACTTCTGCTGTTTCTGCTGTCAGCGGAGCATGTCCTGTCGATACTTGGTCTGTGTTAGTCACCACCATCACCCTCGCTCCTGCTGCTCAGGCCTCTCCAGAGGCAGTGGCTCCTGTGCCGTGCAGGACACGTGCTGTGCCTGGGCACCCCACGCTTTGGCCCGGAGTCACCTACCCTGAGCTGTGTTACTGTGAGTTGTAACTCAGAGCTTCCTCTTCTCATCCATTCTCCTGAGTCTAGTGGAGAATCTGCACCAAATATCCTCCTCCTGTGATCAGAGGAAATCATCAAGGGGTTGTTCAAGCAATGGTTTTGTCACTTGCTGCAAGCTGAGCCATCCCTGGAAGTGTTCAAGGCCAGATTGGATGTGGCTTTGAGCAACCTGGTCTAGTGGGAGGTGTCCCTGCCCACAGCAGGGATTTGGGATTAGATTATCTTTCAGATCCCTTCCAACCCAAGCCATTCTATGATTTTATGATTGATTCAAAGGCTGGAGCAGCCACATCTTTGGTGGGTGTCACCTTCATTGCAGTTAGAGTGAAGCAGCCAATATAATAATAATACCCACTTGGAAAATTGCCCTTGTGTAGTAGAAGAAGGTTTTTAAAGAGGTGGATATAACAGTAGAGATTAAACACGGAGTTCATGGTATTCACCCACTTGGTGCCGTAATCTATGTTCAAGTGCCAGCCTGGATTGCAGCTGCTGACACCTGCTGAGTTTGGGAGTTTTCATGCAATTTTCAGGCTGTCACTGAGTGGTGCAAATAGCTGGATAAAATTTTGCATACAGGCCCTGGTTATGCAAATTACAGAGATTTAATCAGTTGTTCAGACTCTGCTTCTGGGATGGAAGAGAAATAAACAGACTTTCTGGAACAGTCAGAATAGTGGGTCTAATAATATCTGATGTGATGATATTGCCTAGCTGGGATAGGATTTGAGTCTCCTTTTTTGGAGTCTTCAAAGTTTAGTGAGTCACTGTGGAAGGGTCCAGTGAGAGGCAAGAGCTGTAGCATTTGATACATAGGCATAAAAGAAGAGGAGAGAATAGTTTTTGGAACAAAAGTGTTTGATCTTTTATTATAGCTTCCACCACTCACTTGCTCTGTGACTGGATGAAAAGGTCTGCAAGGCAGAAATCATCAGCCAGCATATTACCAACTCCGAGGCTCACCCAGATCGCTCAACGAGTCCACATCGAATCTTATCTTCAGAACCGGGGCAGATGCCAAGGATATAATCAACAGGACCTTATCCCCTTGCCTATCACAAGCTCTGGAGAGAGGCTAAGCTCTCCACTGTGCATGCCCAGGCAAGGAGCTGGCATCTAACCACATGGTTGTTTTCTTGGAGGAAGGGAATTATGTATGCCATAACGTGCATGGCATAATTGGCTGCTGTTGCCAATGGTCTTGCAAGAGTCAACTGTGTGGTTAAAGCATGAAAAGTCTTTCTGTTTTCATGTCCTCCTAATAATGCAAAGGTTATTAACTTGACTAACAAACTGCTCAATATATTAAAACAATCCTCTCTCTGAAAAAGTAAAGTAAACGAGGTGTCATGATGGGTCCTTGCACTGAGAAAGAAACACACCTGAGCCTATAGAAACCTGCTGCACCTCTCCTGTTGGACAGATGAAGATAAGGAAACCTTGCAAATGCTTCTGGTAGGGCACTGGCTTGTTGGGCTGCCCCAGTCACTGCTCACATAAAAAGCTGATTTTTTTCTCCTATGCTACCAAAGACCGGGAAATTATCAGGTGCATTTCAGTCCGGGGCTAACACCTGGCACTGGATTCCAGAGACCTTGATGGTAACAATCTGGTTTCTCACTTCTCAGCACAAACTTAGAAAATGAAAACTGCAGCAGCAGCAGCAGGGAAACTCCACATCCCCAGAGCAGACTTTGTTCCTATAAACTGACATGGAATCTGGCTTACAGGGATCCTGATGGAAGGAAAGAAGGAGAGCTCTCCATCCATCCATCCATCCGTCCATCTGGATTTGTCCTTCTTTTCTTCTTTCAGCCCTATTTCTCAAGCAGCATTTGACAGAAGACCTAAGTCACTGCCTAAGCTGAGGTCTGTCTGTAGCCTCCAGGCCTGGGTTCATGGGCATTTGTCAGTGATTGCTTTAGAAAACTGGATGCATTTTTCTGAGCTGGTTTTAGTCAGACACCAAGCAGCTATTTATTACTTTGGAGAGATGTTGTACATTGTCCAGCTCTCCAGAAAAACTTTATTTGGTTTTGGTTGCCACATACCAAGAAAATAAAAGAATTCTTTCCCTCAGCAAACTGTGAACACTTAAATGGAATAGTTCTGGATTTTGCAAGGGGAATGCTTGCTAGAGGAAAAGAACAGCTCTCTGGTTTCACTTAGCAAACTATGAGTTTTGCGCAATATTGAGACCTCTGTTGAAAACACAGATGATTAATGAAACTGTGTGGATTTGCAGCTTACCCGTGTACATAGGTACCGTGCTAACCAGTGCTCCGAGAGCACCAGGTGAGGGTGCATCACTAACTGAGGAAATACAGCTCCTAGGAAAGCAGTGGTCCTCCTGAGCATTACAAATTGTACTGCCACCCGATAGCCGACTGCCTGTCCTAGTGCCTAAATTCCTAGCTAGGAGCCGTAGCTTTTTAGCCCAGTCAGGATCCTGTTCCCACAGGGTTTTAAGGATTAAGAGGAGTTCAACAGCACTTGGTAGGTGCACTCCTTCTTCTGGGTAAATGGTTCTTTTACTTCTCCCTTTGTCCCTCCAATAGTTAGCTTGAAGAAGGATGCACCCTAAAGTTGTACTCCTCCCATTCCCTGTGAGTGCACAGGGGTAGGGCACAGAATGGGAGGATAGCAAACCCTCCCAAGCTGCTTCTCTTCTTGAGGAACATACACTGGGTACAGAAATTATTCAGGACTGGAGTAAAACCAATTGCTAGGCAATGATTAGGCAGAATGCAGGGTGATGAAGATGTTTTTCTACTGCAGCCACTGACTGCCTGGTTTGGGCAAAGTGGAGATGGCTCTCGAGTCAGTGTCTAGAGTTTCTGATTGCTTAGTTCCAGACCATCAAGGATATCTAAGCCATAGGGTAGAGCAGACTCAGGTGCTTTGGTGTTTGGGCTGGTTGAACATGGTCCCCAGCTGAAGTGGGATGCATCCCTTGATCCGTGTGATAAGCGTTCCCGACACTGATGGTTACACCTTAAGAAACCAAGTTTGGGAATATCTTGATATTAATCTTTCTGTGACTCTCTTTTTCTTAAGAAAATTGCTTTTATGTGAGGATGAACTCTTCAGAATTATGCCCTTCTTTGCATTTATATGGCTATCAGATCCAGCTAGAGCTCGTAAAGCCAAGGATTTAGACTGATGATGGTGTGAAGAGTTGGGAAGAAAAAACATAAAGCAGCTGGTATCTTTTAGAAGTGGAAACATTAATGCTTAGAAATCTTGGGAAACACCCAAGATCTCCATAAAGTCAAAGAGTATGAGAAAAAATACAAAAACCTTCTGCTGAAATGAAAGAGAAAAAGACATTTTGGATGACAGATGATTCTGTAGGACTAACATTCACAAAAACATTTCCCTTATCGATTTGCACTAGGAGTCGTGATATGAAACTTTCATTTTTCAAGACAATTAGGCAGTATGAATCCGAGTGAATCAATGAAGCTGAAATCCTGTTTCTTCTTGAAACAGAATGAAATTTCTTTGAGATCAGGTGGGGCTAGGACTTCTGCCTGGGACGACAGTTTATGCTGTCAACAACCAACACACAAGCAAACTGTAAGAACACATGAGCAGTTAGGCCGTTATCTAAGCTTTGCCTAGTTAAAAAGGTAATTGATCTCATCCCTTCATAGTATTACTGGCAATTTTTGCACTGAAAACTAAAAATATGTACCCAGATGGGGCTGTTAATTTAGAAGAAATACAGCAAGGATTCTCCATGGATGCAGCCTTGGATTTGCCTTGACTTGAATTACAGCCACTTACATTTCCTCTATAAGAGTACTTGGCGGAATGAGTTAACTGTGGAATTGTTTGCTTTTAACCAATGATTACAAATCATGTACATAAAGTCATTTTTTTTTAGCTCATGATCATGAATCTCACACAGGAAATATGAACCTGAGAATGACTATTACACAGTCAGAGATCACAAATATGCCATTTGATGTGAGCCCCCAATCTGAGATTGTGTTTATTGAATACAAAAAACCCCCCGCCTTTAAAAGAGCTACAGGAAAGAGCTATTTGTGAAGAAAATATGTAGAATATTATTATAAATATTGCTGCTACTACTACTAAACCCAATTTTTTTAAAGTCACAAGTTTTCTTTCTGCCCCCAAATTCCCAGGAGTGCTTTGCCAAATCCACACCGTTTCATTATTATGTTTGTATGGAAAGCTGAACTATTATTTCCTGTATTCCAGAGCAAAGTCACACTGCTTGTTAGCTTCTGAAACCCTGTAATCTCTGATCTCTGCATGAACTGTTGATTTCTGTGATTTAGCATTTGCCTTAAATTGAACACTGATGTTATCAGCAATCTGCTGCGGCAGGGTTTATCTCTTCTTGCAGCGGCCATGCAATTTATCGGGCAGCTGTCAGGCACAAAGGGAACACACAGACCTACAGATAAACACAGGATCACAGAAAATGAAAGACCACTTCCATGCCTGTGCAAACCCTCCCCTGCAGTGCAGCGTAGCTCTGCAGGTAACTACATCCCTGTTTGATAAAGCACATCCCTGTTCGATAAAACACATAGATTTTTACATATTATGGATTTCAGTGGAATTTAACAGAGCACCTAAGTCCAGTTGCTGAATAAGGAATATTTAAGTAATTTGCATTCCTAGAAAAGGGCAAGGAAGCTGGTGAAGGGTCTGGAGAACAAGTCTGATGAGGAGCAGCTGAGGGAGCTGAGGGTGAGGAAAGCTCAGGGGTTTTGCTCTACAACGACCTGAAAGGAGGTGGTAGCCAGGTGGGGCTCAGCCTCTTCTCCCGAGTAACAAATGACGAGAAGAAATGGCCTCAAGTTGCTCCAGGGGAGGTTTAGATTGGATATTAGGGAAAATTTCTTCACCAGAAGTGTTGCCCAGGATATGAACAGGCTGCCCAGGGAAGCTGTTGAGTCACCATCCCTGGAGGTATTTAAATGATGTGTAGATTTGGCACCTGGGGACATGGTTTAATGGTGAACTTGTCAGTGCTGAGTTAACTGTTGGGCTCGATGATCTTAGAGGTCTTTTCCAATCTAAATGATTTTATGATTCTATGAATGATTTGATATTATTGCTTGGTTGGTTATATTTCAGTCTAATTGACAGATGGGAGATAGTATTTTTGTTTTAATGTTTTCTTTTTCAGAAGTGATTGTACAATATGCATGGAAATGCACCTCTCCAACAACTTTAAGTTTCTTAAAATAATTGCACTCCTAAAAATGGAAAAGGAAATTCTCCATTTATTTCTAGATCACAGATACAGAATAAAACTACAGACTTAGAGTGGGTGGTTCCATCTTCCTGAAGTATTTAAAAGTATGACAGAGAATTTTGGCATGGAAACATTTAGACAAACAGTTATCAATTTCCCAAAACCACATACTTACGGTAACTTGCCCAGACTCCTAGAGCCCTGATTCCGTCTTGGAAGAGAGAAAGAGAGGAGATGATAGTTTGATCAACAACACATAGACAGACCATTGGTAGCTCAGCCTAGATTTGAAGCTGTATTTCCTTCTGGGGCAGTAAGTGGCCAACCCACCTCACCAGCCCAGAGTCCTTGCACTGTGCTGTTGTCCCTTGCGCCATCACCCCCAGCAGCAGGGAAGTAGGAGCTGCTGAGATGTTTGATGATTCTGGGGGCTATCCCTAGTTTGTAGCTGCCTTTTCCGTGCAGTGACCATAAGCAGGAGGGCCTGGCAGCAGGATCCCCCTCCCCTGATTGACAGAGGACAGAACAGATAAACCTGCCATTTTCAGACACGTTATCTGTGAGTGACTTGCCCTCACTTGGGAGGTAATTTCTGAGCAGAAACTCCTGGTAGGCTGTTCACTGCAGCATGGTCCTTTGGGTAACGCAGAAGGCTGGGAGACATTTGCTCTCGCTGGGTGCAGGAGAAGGAGCAAAGGAAAAGTGAGCAAGAGAGAGTGGAAATGACACACTCGCCCACTGCTAAACTCTGCCTGCCTGTGAGGGGCTGGTGCAGATCCCCTTTCCATCCTGCAGAAAGCTATAATTGAGCCACAATAGAAGTTCTGCTACCTGAGCTGTAAGCACAGAAAAGACTTTTTTTCATTCAGTCTGTTAACATCGGTGTTTGTCCTACATAAGTGACTGCAGTACAGATGGAGAGGAGCTTCTGGGAGGGTCTGTGCAGAAGACAAGTAATTACTTAGAGACAGGCTTTCCCTGTGCATGTTGTAACTCACTGTCGTGCCACAATGGTATTTTAGACAATTACAACACAGGACTGTATGTTTTTGCACACATATATTTGCTTGACAAAACAAGCCTTTATTCACACATGATGGGTAATTGCTCGTCCAAGCATTTGATACAACTGCACGCACACGGGGTGCCGGCAGAAGAGGCACAGAGGCCCTTGCATGAAAACAAGGGATCCCAGAAACATGCTGAATGAATTTCGAGTGAACACGCTGTCCTATAATTGTACTCCCAGCAGCGTGTGTGTGGAGTTCCTGAAAAAGCTCTTGAGAGGGAGGGGAAGAAGAACAAAACAATATCAAAGAAGAGCCATGTGGTGTTGATGGGCTTGGAAAAGCCATCTTGCTAATTGTTTGCAGGATGCATTCCAGGTTACTGCAAGCCAAGAGGCTGCAGGGTTTGTTGGGCTGAACTGAAAATTGCAGTGCTTTCTCCTGTCCTTGTCTTACTTGACTGATGGGAGTCTCACATCCCCTTGGGCACTTGCAGGAATTAGAATCTGGTGTATCCCACTGTAGGGTGTGCTGCTGGTGGGGCTTTGATCAGAGTTCAGCCTTTGTTGTTGAAAGGATATATTTAATCTCAGCAGATTCAAAACGGAGATGGGCTGTTCAATGCCATTGCCACAGGACTTGTCTCCCCTCCCTTTCCCCCAACAAAAGACGAACAAAAGCAAATGACCAGCCAAATTATGTTTTGTTTCCACCGAGTAGATTGTTATGAGTTGCTTGTATATTCATTATTACCAAGACTGAAAGGCATCATGCTGGGCTGATTTCAGAGCTGTTCCCTATTAGCAGTATTTTTTAATGTGAGTATCAAAGTCGCCTTTCAATTACCGCCCATGACCTTAGAAAAATACTTAGCATCGTACATCTGAAGTTCATGCCACTAAGCCTTGTAATTGAAGCAAGCCCAGTAAACGTTCAGGAATGAATAGTGAGAACCTGCCTGTCCTTCTGTGTAAATCACCCTGGTATTTATGCTCTGTGCTAAGTGCTTTCTTCTGTCACCAGTGCTGTCAGGCTTGGTCCACAGCCGGCTCCTTGCTAGCCGTATTTCAGATATTGCAGTGTTTCAGATTCTTTCAAATCAGGGGAACCAGGTTTAGTATTTAGACAACGCTGAAGGAATAAAGGCAATAAAGGCAGCAGCTAGCCTTGTTCTGCAGTGCTGGATGGAGATTAGGTGCAATGGCAGGTACCAGGTCAGCTAGGACTGACCTACTTCATTTGGTCAGTGCTGTCGTAACTGGGGATCCTGCAGCCCTGCAGGCTGTGAGGTGGAATTCTGGTGTAGCAAGCCTGAACACCAAAGTGATGGGACAGATCTGTGAGATCCCAGACATTTCACCAGGCGAGAGGAATGGGACTTCAGGGTATTGATGCTCATCATGGGATCTGAACACCCTTATCTTCACCCTGAAAGCACTTCCTTACCACACATCTTTTCAGTTCTCTTAGGCACTGGGAGCTATTGGTGAAATGCTTCTTGCTGCCCCTTGACTTGTTCCTGCCCTTTCTGCCTCCTCTTGAAGTTCATTTTCCTCAAATGAAGCAGTGCTCCAACACCAGTGTGGGAGTGGGGGGAATTTATGCTTTCCTGGATGCCCCTGGCATGCCATATACACGTGGGATTTGTCAGTCCCGTCGCTGTTGTCTCTGGTGTTCCTGGGAACTTTTCTGTCCATGTCTTCAGGTTGACAGGGCAGATACCACAGTTGGGATATAATGGATTAATCATATTGAATAATTGCTTTAGCTGTTGAGCTGGCACATAGTGACAGACCCAAGAAATAACTCTTCATTTCATCAGGTAGACAGACACTTTGATGGATGGGGACTACAAGGTAATTCACTGAGGTTAATGGACTGTTATGGCAGAGACTGACAAAACGAAGGCTTCATTCACCATCTGAACTCGGTCCTGGGGATACTTAGATTTGGTGCCAAGGGGGAGCTGGGATTGGCTCTCTGCAGAGTAACTGGGAGATGTCTGTTGGCTGAGAATGGGTGTGTATTACAGCAGACACATCTTCCAACCAAGCTTGGTAGCTCCCTGCAGGTGAAGGTATGAGCAGTCTGTGGTTTCACAGGTCACTGCCAGGTCACACTTTCCTCCAGTTTCCTGGGTGCTGCTGAATGCCTTTCTGAGATTCTGGATAAGGGCATCCCTGGCAGGTAACACAAAACTACAGATGGGTAGAAGCTGAGAGCACAAGACAGCCTTGTCCTGTTATTTGGGGTACAATAGGCAAAGGCTGTTCCAGATACATGAGGAAAGCAAGTGTTGCTCCAAACCAGAGGTTTCTCAGAGTGTTCAGATCTGAGGCTGCACCATAGGAAATTTTTAGTATTTCTGTCAGAGCACTTACAGGTAACCAAAGCACTGGGTGTGAGTGTTCAGCTACCTGTTGACCCAGCCCATTCCTTGGAGACCCTGAGGGAACCTCAGATAGCAATCAGCCTCAGTCAGCCCCACTGAGATGGGTTTCTATTATGCAAAAGAGGTATCACAGCCTGACCCTCATACCCCATCATTAAAATTCCTCCGGAGCTCCAGCCCAGTCAGGGGCAGATTCCAAGTCCTGAGGGTGAGGTCATGTCTGCAAGGAGCCCATGACAATAATTGCCATTATATGGCCCTATTTGTTCTCTGGAGACACATTAATGTTGCTGCAGAATGAGCCCACGGGCAATAGAAAGGGCATCTGTTTGTGACTTTATGGTTTTTTTAACTTTAAGTTGTTAATCTGTTGTTTCCCATTTCCTTGGTCCTTCACACTGGTAATAGGGCATGGATTGCCGAGTTCTAGTTAATCAGTGCTAATGTAAAAAATTATGTTTTTAAGTCAATATAAAGAAGAGCTGAAGAGACTGAGTACTTGCATCAGGCTTGTGTGTGTTTTGGTATAGTTTGCAGTCGGCTTTTACAGTGTTGCTGTTCTTCCACATTTTGGTTTCAGAAGGCTTGTAAATTGTTATCTTCAATAGCACAAGGGCTTGAAAAGTACCTGACCAGGATTTTACAGAGGTCAGCTGTGTATCAATGGGCTTGGGGTTGGAGAAAAAAAAGGTTTTGGACTTAGGCCTGGCTCTAGCATAACCTCTTTCTTTGTTTTTCTACTTCTGTTGTCTCCCAGGTGAATTTACTTTTCTTCTTCGTTGTTGTTTATGTTTACAAGAACTGTTATTCTGCCTAAATAAACCTCTGTGCTCCTGTTCAGCCTGAGTAACGTGAGTTTAAGGGTGGGTCACATCCAGGAGATGTGCTGACTTGTTAGCATTCATGCATTTTCTGTTGAAGTTTGTACTGCCTGCATCACCCATGCGTGGACCTCAGGAATGTTCTACCCCCTTAGCTGGGTTTTCCTTATTTATTACCTTCTCTGTCCTGCAGGGAAGGAATGAAATTTTAAGGATTACTCATTTACAGTTTCTGTAGGCTCAACATCCTTGTTGCTGTCCTGTGTGCTTCCTTTCTACTAGTAGACAACACTTTGCAGAGGGAGTGGTTAAGTTTTTTGTCTACATGTGGCCATAGGCCTACTATCAGTGACAATTCTTCCTTTTTTCCCACTAAAATTTACAAAGGTATGTCAGCAGAATGCCTTTTTAATACACTACTGAAGCACAGTGGGGAAGAAATCTGGGACAAGAGTGAATTAGCAAGAACTTATCACTTGGAGATAAGACCTAAACAGAAAATATAATTAAACCAGAATTGTGTAGCCTAGATTTTTATCCAGCCATTTTTGCCAGTTTGTCTGTGTTATTCAATGTAAAAAAAAAAAAAAAATTGCTTCTTTCAGGACCTTTCTGTTGCCAGTAGTCACACTGGACATTCAAAACAATTTGCTGAGTTTGATCCCCTTTATGCCAGCAGAAAGCAGAATTAGCTCCAGGTGTTCTGTGCAGTGAGTCTGGTCGAAGGGAGAGCATCTCTCTCCCCAGATCCTAACTTCTCTGTTTGCTAGGGGGCTGAGAGATAAAGTGATTTAAAACAGTAGATGACTTAAAAATTAATAGTCTTTCATGACATATAAACACCTGCTCCCCCCAGCAAGGAATTAGCAAGGAATGCTAATGAGGAATTCAGAGAAGGTTTTTAACATAGATCACAGCATTCACACTGATGTGCTCCACTCAGTTCTCGGCTCTGCATGGTTACTCAGTGTCCGGGTTTTTGTACTGGAAGAGAAATTTATGGCTTTCTTGCTTTATTCATCCCCCTTTCACATAATACTCCTTGAGCTGGCTCTGAAGATAAATCCTTCTTAAGCCTTCAGACATAAATCAGAGTTGGGGATGATGTGCACTCAGAAGATGTCAGCTGTCCATAGCTTGTGTTTGCAGCCTGAGCAGCAGTGAACTGCTTGCTGCAAATTCAGAGAAAGCCTCTGCTTCCCACTGCAAATTCTTTCCCTGGGCATTGCAGATCCATGGAAACACTGTGCATGATGCACCAAGAGGTAAAGTTTTTAATCTAATTTTATGTGAGTCTCTGCTTTGTTGCCATCCTTTGTCTGACAATTACTGTGCAAAGCACAGGCAGTACTTCAATGCCATTTGTGCCACTGCATTCATTAGCGTGTGCCATTCTGATCTGATGAAACATGGCTTGTGCACAATGTGTAGCACAGACATGGCCCGAGCCTTGAGTCTTATGTGTCATCTGCACTTCATATTCCTGAGGATTTGTTACATTTAGTTCAGGGCTGGGATTCACAATACCTTTACCCAAGAGAAAAAGAGAGGGTTTGGTTTGATCGGCCTCACGGCTTGGGCGTGTGCTTGGCAGCAGCGCCCACGGGTGCGAATGTGCCCAGATATCAGCGGGGTCAGGTCTGAGGGCAGCGCGGGAATGGGGCAAGGGGCGTTTCAGACATCTGGGCAGGCGAGAGCAGCAGTGGCTGAGGAGCTCTGTGAGTGAGGTGTGAGCTGACCACAGACCACACAGACACTTTGAAGTGGTTTAGTAAGACAGTGAGTGTTTCATGGCTCTTGCAAGCCAACCCACGCACACAAGACAGGAGTCAGGGCACTGCACGAAGGGTTTGGGTGTCCGTTCCTCACCATCACTACTGCCTGTTTCCGCACTGCCAGAGGTTGTTATCCTGTGCTGGACTGTCCCCTCCACAGATTATTGCCCCAAATTTTCCCATGAGAAATTTTCACACAGCAAGACACCAGAAGTGTTTGCCCTTTTTGGGAACAGGGGCAAGGTTCCATAAGAGTTCTTTGGAAATCACATCATGGAACACTCCTCAGGCTCTGCTCTTACAAGCAGATCTCCCCCTTCCACATACTGCATCCCTCTGAAATCGGAGGGTCACTTCTCAGCTCTGGAGGTCAGTTTGCCCAGATCCAGTCAGAGCCATTCCTAGTTTATATTTATTTAAAACTGCTGTAATTAATCGCTGCAGCTTTCTTTCCATTAGTCACTGAGTTTAAAAGTAGACATTTGGTGCATCTGGATTTGTTCCAATACACATATTTCTGGCTTTTAAGATAGAATAATTTTCTCCATTTGTATAATATTTTAGAGGAGTTGTATAATTAATTATTTTTTATCTTGATCAATATGTCATCAAAGTGGAAATCATACCCATCCTTCTGCTCATTCTTATGAGATTTTTTTTCCATCTAAGACTCTACAATAGAAAAATTACTTTTTCAGCTAAAATAAATATTGCCCAGCTCAAGGTCCTCTTCTGAGACCAAGATTGTCTAAAGATTTTTCAGTACAGTTCTCCAGAGAAAAAGGCCTCAGACTTTGCTGGTCAGAGGAATGGATGGTGTAACTGAGCCAGTAGCTCACTGACTCCTGTGTGTTTTGCATGAAAATCACAAATTTACCACTTGATTTATGTCCTCTTTTTGCAAATTGTGTTCCAGCTGCCTTTAGCAATGGATGCTGGACAAATTTCTGATGGATCAAAAGAGCTTGGCTCCATGGAACAATCAGCTGATCTGAACTGCAGGAGTGGCTGGAGGAGAGAGCGGAAAGTTGATCAAAATGTTTGCAAGATATGAAACTGAAAAAGGAGACTGGGGTCTGGTCGCTCTGAAATTTTTATTGTTGTGGAAAAATTGTATTTCTCTTCTTGTCATCATTTGAACTGTGGTGATAGTCCAACTTCTCCATCAGCTGTTTGCCCAGTTAATAGAAGTATCATTTTGCAGGTATTGGAGATATGCATCAGGAGTGCATATTAAATTGGAGATAAATTTGAGACTTAGGCTGTTCAATCTGAATATTGATCACTTGAAGCACTTTGGAAATGACCACCCATGGTTACAAGAGAGAGAGGTATAGAACTGGCTGAAAAAAGTGATTTTCTTGAATTGAGTGCAGCTCTGGGTGCAGCTGGGAAGTACAGAAGCACGAGAGGCAGCAGAGTGAATCATTCTGCTTGGAAGGGGAAGTAAAAAAAAATTACAGAATATGGAGACAGAAAAGGTAGGAGTCCTCAAGAAAATGTTACCAAGCTGTCCCGGGTATGTGCCAGCCTGACTGCCTGCTGGGGCTGGGGCTTACAGGGACTGGAGTCTGGTGTCCTTGGTGTTTGCTCCAAATCACAGATTCCTTTAGCATTAGCTTCCCCTACCTGCACAAGGCAGTTATTCGAGGAAGGGCGTCAGCTTCTCTTTGTACTGCTGTGCATGGGAACTCCTTGCTGCAAGACATCCTTGAGATACATCACTGGTCTAAACCTCTTAGCTTCAAATCTTTTGCAAATCTCTTCTGTTAAGACATGTGAAGTACTGAAAATCACTCTGTGCACCACTGTGTCTTCACTGTTGTGCAAGGGGGAGCTTTGGTGCACCATGGCAATTCTTGTCTGCAGGACAGGAGCTGTGAAATAGTACAAGTCGGTGTGCAGTAGTACAAGAAAGTAGGTACAGCTCCCTTGGTCACCTTCACCAGGAAAAGAAATGAGAACATGGGCTCAGTGTGCATCTGTGGTGGATTATGTGCAGCCACACGCTGGTGAAGACCACAGGACCCAAAAAACTCAACTCCCCTGGGATCATCAGCATCTCCAAGGGGACACCAGGACAGTGGGATGAGCTTGGGTTGGGCCGTCTTTGACTCAATCAGTGCATTTTCCATTGTCCCTGAAAGTATGCCCCAGGGTGCCAGTGGCTGTGGAGATCTTTGCTGGATGTCCTGGCCTTTCTGCTGCAGGGTCCTGGTTGAGGCTGAAGGGCTGCGATGGCAGAGCATGGCTGACAGCCTGGCCCTTGGGGTGTGACACTCGATTTGTGCTGGGTTTTGAGAAGATTATGCCTTCCAGCAGCTCTTTGAACCCTGTGGTTGGAAGTGATGAACGGGTGGTCAGTGAAAAGACCTAGAAATAAACCACTGATTCAATTATGAATGAAATTGGCCTAGCTGGCACTATTAAAATAAATATTTTGCCTTACATTCACTAGGGAAGGGAGTGATTTTACAGCTGTGTCCACAGCCAGGGTGATGTAAGAGCCCAGGGACGTTTCTGATGAATTCAGTTGAAGTTGAGCAAAAGCTGTTGCTGTTTGTGAGAACGTGTTTTGGGTGAAGAAACACCCTTAGTCAGATGTCCTTTACTTTTAGGTGGTTTAATAAAGTGCTGGAGAACACATCCCAGAGAAATTGGCCGTAATTTTTCAGATCTCAGTCAAGTGCTTCCCTCCCTGGCCCAATTCTTACATGTTCTTTTAATTTTATTATTATTATTATCATCATTATTATTATTATTATTGTCATATTATTACACATTTCCTATAACTTTCTGCACTGTCATTAAGTGTGCCATTTGGGCAATGCTACTTTCACTCTGCATAGCACATGCTGGGAGCAGTGAAGTGGTTTACTGGGATGGCATTTGAACAGCCTGACTGATCTTCAGGTGAGCATCATGATGTGAATAAGGGTGTTTGTGTCTTCTCAAACAAATGCTCCAGGGTCCTGGCAGAGCTGAGAATATGCCACTGCACAGATTCTGCTCACTCTGTGTTTGGAAGGAGCTCAGAGAGCTGAAGAAGTTTCCACTATGAAATAAATGCTGTTGGATACAGTGAAGATGTTCCTTGTCACCCCCCAAAGGAAGCAGGTTTCATACTATGAAGCTCTGGTAGGGAAGTGTCTGTCCCCTACTTGCAGGGAGACCCTGGAGGACATGCTCAGCCCAAAGCTGAGTACTCAGCCGTGTAAATCACTGGAGCTCCAAGGGCACTGAATGTTCCTCCAGGGACGTTGGATGAAGAGATGGGCACAGATGTGACCTGAGGGAGAAGCATGGTCTCACACTGGACATCCATGCAGCGGTTCCTGGAGAGCTATGGGACTGCTGCTGGTGAGGAAGGGCGTTCACTGCACTTCACAGACATCAGAGTTCATAAGAGTGGGTAGGAACTGTCATGAAACTACGCCTGAATATTATCTATGTGGGTGACTCCATTGGAGGTAGGACTCAAACATGTCACGTTTCTAAGACCATTCACACCATCCCTGTTCTGGTCAGTGATATCCACCTTCGTAAAACTCTGGCAGGAATAGATGTGTAAAGTAAGACTTGCTGAACAGGAAGGAATCACAAAATCAGAATTTACCACCTTTACATTACAAAAAAATTCTCAAAATCATGCAAGAACCCAAAATGAGGGAGAGCTAAAATCCATATTGAACTCTAAGAGTCATATTTCCCACTTTGCAGTCTCCTCTGCTCTATATCATCAGTATGCATGGAAATCCAGGGAAGGATTTTGTTTGTTTGCTTGTTTTTGTTTGTTTGTTTGAGCTCCATGATGCTCTGAAGTTGAGGGAGTGCTGCATGACTGTGATGTACTTGGTAAATGAAGGATAAAGGGTAAAGCTAATAATGTTGTCTATTTGAAGAAAAGGCAGAGTGGATTTGGATGGATGACAGATATTATAAAAACAACTCTTTGTTTCTTTGTGTATTTGTGTGTGTGTGCACCGTCTGTTCTCCCTCTAGTGACTATGCTAAAGCCAACAATGGGACTAAGAGCAAGGGTTAAAAAAAAATTCCTAACACATAAACCAGAAAAAAAAGGATCATCCTACTTTTTGCTCATTATACTCTAGCTACAAGATCTTCTCTGAAAACATTTAGGAAAACTCTGTGTCAAGGCATACAATAGAATATTAGAATTCCAACCTAAACAGCAGAATAATTTTACAGCTGCTGTACCCGCTGTACCTTAAGCCACCCATTTTCAGGAGTTTCTTTTCAAAGATGCCCTTTTCACCATGTGAAATGGACCTTTTTTATTCTCTTGCTGCCTGCAGAATGCCTGGGAGAAACAGAGCAGTTAATGGAATTCAAGAGTGAGGCAGTGAGGCTCACTTCATCCCCTAAAGAAATGAATGTTTCCCCACTTGCGTTTTGCTCCGCAGTGACTGGTGTGGCATTACGTGATCCTCCTTGCAGGAGCCCTGCTGCCCTTGGGCAGCTCAGCTAAAATGGAGGGGAGACATAAGAGGGGAATCCCATTTCACTTTTTTCATGGTTTTTGGATGTTGTATACCCATCTAACTTTATGCATCTCTACAAAGTGTCTTGGCCAGGATTTTCTGAAAAAGGTGAAAGTCCAAGACCAACCTATGTTTGAAGATTTCAGAACTAAACCCAACAAAAACAGCATTCTTAGCAGTTCCCATTAATATGGAGTTTCTTGGGGTTGTCATCATTGGGCTAAATTCTGGTTCTTCCACTTCGTGTCTACTCACCCCAACATGTTAGCCGCTGATGTAAACTACTTCTGAAAGCTCCAAAACCAAAGTCAAGCCCTTAAATAAATGCATTCACAGATTAATTGGATGTGAGATGCAGGGGGTGAAGGTCAAAGGTGCAGCTGGCCAGGCCAGAGGTACCCAGAACAGGGTACCTGTCCTCACGAACAGGTCCTTTTGGCCCCAAAAAGGGGAAGTCTCATGCCCCCTGTACATCCAGGGTATCTTTCTTTCTAGACATCTTCTCTGAGTTCTCTGAGATATAATTTGCTTTTGCTTTAAACAGAATATCAAATTTGACAAGGCAATAGTGAGTTTGAAACCAGGCAATGGTGACTTTAAAGGGAAAATATGACAAATAAGACACTGGAAATTGTTTCGCAATAAACACCTGGGGCCACCATGGAGCCAAGGGATGATCTGTGCAGGTCGTGTGTTGTACCTTGCTGTCTTGCTGTATATTTGTAACTCACCCTAAAGATATTCCTGGAAAACTCGACACAAAACACTGACTTCTTTAGTGAGAGACATCAAAAATCCTGTACTGTTGAATTTCATTCATTGGACTGTCACCCCAAGAGCACTCATTTGCAAGTGTCTCCCTGGCCAGTCTGTCACCAGCCTTACTCTAGAGCAGCTCCAGGAAAAGATTTTAGCCCTGATTTGGGTACCCCTTTTGAGGTGCCTGGGCCGCAGACTGTGCTGTGTTATGGGGGCTGAGCTCCCACAGCAGGGCTGCTCTCAGTAAAATGGCTGTGTACAAGTGAATTTCCTGACGTGAAAATGAGTTTGACAAAGAAAGTGAAAAAATAAATGTAGAAAATATTTTCTTTCACTTTTTTTTCCCCAGTACCTTTCTCTCCTCCCCAGAGTAACAACCTGAGTTAAAGTACTTTTAAGTAAGAGTTTTCCATTCATATTTTACCTCTCCTGCACTTCTCATTTTGCTTTTTTGGGTTTTTTTTTTTTTTTAGTAGAGAAAAGAATAAGCAGAGAAGAACAAAGAGGGATAAAAAAACAAATGCTGAAATGTAGAATTCTGTTCCTCTGAACTGGGCTCCCACTAGGGAATTTGTTAGAGAATTAATTTCTTAGGATATGCAGGAGACTGGGTGAGATTCCCTCCTGGCCTGGCTTCCCATGACACTGGCAATCTATGTAAACTTGGGAAATCTTTTAAATAAGGGCAGTTTCTGGAGCTGAAAAAACCTGAAAGCCTTCCTTTGGCCCAGTGAGCATAATATAGGTCAGTGAGCATGATAGAGGTGTGCAAGGAGCAGGTGAGAAAGGAGAAAGGAGTATTTTATTTGTGACCATTGGCAAGGGGTGTAGACGGTGCTGGGTGCAGGGAGAGAGTCCTAGGGTCCTGTTTCTCAGGAGACGACATTGAACCCAGCTTGGGTCACCTTTTCGTCCACTCCCATGAGGTCTGCCACAGCAATGGCATGGTTTGTTTATGAAGGACAGAAACTATCTCTATTTCAGGCCAGTTTCTAGCCTGGAGGCTAGATCCTGTCCCTCGGAGGGCTGATGTGGGTGAGGGTGCTGGGTTAGGACACTGTGCAGAAGGACTTACTGATGTTCAGGTTCCTGAGGTCCCGGTGGAGCAGGACCTGCTGCTTGCACCTCAGGGACATGTGACACAGCCAGCACCCGTTCCTGGGCTGGCTCTTGGTGCATCCCCACTCGCAAAGTGCCCCTTCAGCGTTGCCCTTGGTGGGCAGACGGAGGCAGCTCCTGGCGTGGGCACGGCAGACAGGCCCAGAGCTGCAGGCGTGCCAGGAGCCCTGCCACGAATCTGCCCTGGGAACTGGGGGAGCTGAATCACTCCTGCGAGGCCTTGCCCATCTAACTGGGACTTGTCGTGCCTAACCTGTTTGGGTGCCTAAAGCAGATGGTTTTGGCATCGGTCTCCCATGGAGATTAATTAGGTTCAAGTCCCCGATCTGGTGAACAGTTAATGATCTGTGCAAAATTGAAAATCTTCAACTGAGAGGGCCACGAAAGCCAGCAGCCTAATGAGCACTTGGTGCCTCTGAGAGCCCAGCAGCCCTGTCCCCTCTGCAAACCACAGCAAGCACGGCTAATCTGATCCTAAATCCCTTTCATCGTAGGTGAGAGCCCTAACCACAGCCCTGTGGGCTGTCTGCCTGTCTCTCTGCTCTTTCATTTAAATGAAAGATGTAAAATAACTCTCTTTTTCTACATATGGAAATGGGAGAAATTTCTGAAATCCTGGGAATATTTGCAAGGCAGGAAAAGCGTTTCCTGCCCAACCACAGCCACAGGTCACAATCACAGCCTTCTGAGACCAAGTACAGGCTCTCTATAATTGTACGTTACACTCAAGTGAGTTGACTTTTATGAATGTATTGTAATTTTTTTTAACTTCTAAAGGGTTATTTCAGTGCGAGAGCAGCCCCAGACCTGATAAATATACCTTTGTGTGCAGTTCTGTAAGTGTAGTATTTCTAAGTTAACACTCATGGACTTAAAAGCCAGCTGAGATCTTGGAGGAAGCTTTATTAAAAATAGTCTATCTGTCTGGAATAAGAGCCCAGAGTTTGCAATGTAAAATAGTTACTTATGAAAAATGCATTCTTCATAAGTGAAGCAACATAATCCTCCTGGCAAAAAGCCAGAAGTTGGGTTTCTCTTCCAAAAGCTGTCAAAAAGCAGACAAAAAAAAAAAAAGCCTGTCACATTTTTAATTTCATATTCTGTGCGGCTTTGCGAGCAGATTAACTACAGATCAGGAAAAGAAAACTTCCAGCACAGTTCAAAGAAAGAAGTCAAAGAGGGACAGGAGGGAGAGCCCACCTACAAAGCTTTTCCCCCGTGTTTCAGGCAGCCAAGGGCTCGGACTGCGTCTGGGGGCCTGCGTTCCCAGCTGCAGGCAGTGGTACCGTGCACAGCAGTGCAGACACCGGTGTGTGGATGCATTCATGGAGGGTTCCCACCTGGAATGGGCTCTATTGTCCTTTTCCTTGTCGTAGAACATTGCTGGGAGTGAGCATCAAGAAAGTGGGTCCTGGGGAGACTGGTGGGAGGACCAGGCTTCACTCGGATGACCACAGGCTGCCAAAGCATCTTTCCCAGCAGGAAACTCCTCAGCCTCTCTGCTGTGCTCCTTGGCACAGGGCTGCAGCACACAGCAGTGCTGGGCCAGGCCCTTCAACAGCTCCTGTTTTCACCACAGACCACGGTTCTGGTGGTTGTTTCATCACCACTGCTTTTAGCAGAGGGTTGGTAAGGTATTGCTGGTTGTTTCTAAAACACCCCTAGCATTTTACCCAAGAGGCAGAGGGACTTTATGGGTGCATAAAGTTACTCCTTGAACAGCAAGAGTCACTGTGTAGTTTTCATAGGACAGAGGAAGGGAAAAGTTCCTTTTCACTCAGAATAGATTTTTATTCAGGCCAAAATTTGATGTTCTTTTTCCCTTTTATTGTCTTCTTTGTTGAAAAAAAAAGCAAAAAAAAAGCAAAACCAGAACTGGAAAAGCTTTTCACAGTGGCAAGTTTTGCAGTTCACATGCTCTGCATCTTCCTTTTTTGCCCTGAAGGAAAAAATACAACCGTGAAACCAGCTCTCTGATGTGCAGACATTTCCTTAGGCCAGGGAATGATGTGAACTCCTGTTTCCTGCATCCTGGGGTTGTATGTTATGGGAAAAAGGCACTCAAGTGGGGGGTGGGAATGGGGCTCTCCACCCCACGGGGCTGTGAACACCATCCAAGTACAGCACCCTTGGGTGGGGTAAGGCTTGACACCACCTCAAGATCTCTTTGTGACTGGCTTACGTAGCTCCTTGCCAGCTGGGCTGGTTTGTGGCTCCTGTTTTCAGGAAACTCTGTTTAGGGAGCCCAAATGCCTTGCTCAGCCCTGCCGTTGGAGACAGTGAGTGCCTGGGAACCGACTGCCGTGCACCTCGGCGCTGCGGAGCCCCTGCCCTTGGTGGGTCCTATCCCAGTGCCTGTGTCTCCTTGGAACAGTGGATGTAGGGTCCAAAAGTGCTTAATGCTGCCTGGCTCTTCAGCAGAACTACTGGCGATGCCAGTTCCCACCCCATATGAATCGAGATGCTGAAAATGGAAAACCTGGTACAAAACCCCTTCATCTTTCTGGCGTTCTCAACCAAACGCAAAACTCAGCTCATTTTGCCCTTGCTTGCAGGTACAATGAAGGGTACATGAAGGATCTATTGCAGCTGCTTAGTTGTGAATAACTCTTGAAAAAAAGTCCCTGGTTTCCAGCATCTTGTGTTTCCTGCATATGTTATCCATCTGCAATTCAATGTTCCCCCTCAGCCATTGCAATTCTATTGAATTCATTGGGTTATAATAGTGCTATTAATCCTGATTAGTATTTTCCTTTGTTTTATCAGAGCGTGCTGCACAATACCTTAGGAAGTGAGAGTGGATAAATTAATAAAGATTGTAAATAAATAAGGGCATTGCAAAGTCAGCATGATGGGTCAGCAATGGGAGGGAAACGCTTGCACGGCTGGAGAGTGACCCTTGTGAGGAACAGCACAGCAAACCAGCTTCTCATCAGCCACAAAGGGTGTAGCGAAGATGTGTGACATTGAGGGGGCACCAAGGTATTGTAAAACCAGGGGCAGAGAGGGAGGAAGCCCTCAGAGGTAGGCGTGGTGACCTGCAGGGGGTTACTCTGCTGCTCAGGAGATCGCTCTGTGGAGACAGAATCCCTTGTCTTTCAGGGAACGTCCTTTCTGTTCTGCATAACAGTTGCATGGGTTTAGGATGGTCTGGTGTTTAGGATACGAGTGTGACCTAGGATGACTGTGGCAATAAAAAAAGTAAACAAAAAAAATTATTTTTCTGTAAAGCAGGACTGCAGCAGTGTGCCAGAATCCAAGTGTGTGTTATTTTGCATCAGGCTGACAGGTTAGACCTGAACCATAATGCCTCCAGACACCAATCCTGCATTTCAGAAAGGCTGCTCTGTAACAAGTGCCACATCATCTTATTTACTCTCTGCTCAGAAGCACTTTGGTCCTTGGCAATGACAACTGTATCAAAAGGGTAGTAAGGAATCCTTAGACTGACTATAATAGTACTTCCTGAAATCAAAGTCATGCATTGATTCACTTCCTTTTGTTTTGAGGTATAATTACATGTGCTAAATTATGCTCAGGAAAATGATTAAAAGAAATTTGCCCTCCAGAGAAAAAAGAAGGAAAGATTGAAAGGCTTGCTTTCTTTCTTCCTTGCTTGCTTGCTTTCTTGCTTTCTTTCTTTCTTCTGTAAAACAATGTTCTTTTAAGTTAAAGAGGGTGACATTAAATTGCAGTGCTGGAGACATGAAGCAAAATTAAATAGAAAATCTATTTTAAAGGGAAGCTGAAACTGATGATGAGAAAAGTCGGTGTGAAAAAAAATACGGAAGAGGTAAGTGGAATCACACTCCAGCCTGACTTGTTTGAGAGCTTAGAGCCCTTTCCCCTGAGATTAAAGCACATCATCACGGGGGAGAGGGCCTGCGAGGCGAGGGTCAACCTTATGATAATGAATTAAATTTCAAAAGAAGGTTTGAAATACACAAGTGTCTGTTTGGATGTTAATTGCAAAGCAAGATTAGTGATATTAAAGTATTAGCAACCTAGAAAATTCCCATAATAATGCTGCTCAGACAATCCTGAGGTATCTGAATATTTTTTGTAGCCGTTGTGCAACGGGCATGGTCTTGTTTCTCTTGCAGTCAATGTCAAGATGGATTCTAATCATATGTTAGAGTTTAATTTTAATAAAGGAAGAGAGAGTTAGCAAAACAGTAGTCTCTTGCCTGATTTGTACGTCCCACTGTGGTAGGAATTTAGTTTATCAATCCTCTGAATCAAGTGACTGTCTGCACAAATGTGTAATATGTGAAATCTGGTGTGCCTCTGAAGAAGAAAGAGAATCATCTTGCTCATATTCAGGGTTCAGGTTCCAACCATAAAGATTGAAACTCAGTATTTTCACAAGGCAAAAGCACTGGTTTCCAGCAGGGCTTTGGTGAAACCTTGTGCAGTGCACAAGTGTGAGGGTTGTATTTCTTTGAAGATCTCAGTTCTCAACAGAGAAGCCTACACAGACTTCTCATGTGCATTGCTATCTTCTTCTGCTATGAACAGTTCCTTCTGAGCTTCAGATCCCACCCATTTTACTTGCACCTTGTCTGAATCAGTGGCGGCACTCTGAAGAGTTTGAAAACATACTTTTACTCATGGAGTAATAATTCTCTGTGGTAATATTGCTCCAAGTTGTCTGTTTCGGAAAGTCCTCTCACCAGTTTTTGCTCAAAAGGTACTCATTCCTGCCTCAGTGAGGATTCTGGAAATACAGTGTATGGGAATGTTATTTACATCTCCGTGCAGGGAGTGCTTCGAGTGTCAGCGCTACAGAAAATGAAATCCCTGCAGAGTAAATTGAGTCATAAGATTTGGCAAGGTGGATGTGTAAAATGAAAGATTAGCATTTGGGAAGATGTATTCCTTCCTACAGGATATGCCTGGAAGTCTGAGGAGTAGTATGAACTTGAAAATCAAGATTGAAAGAGTGGTTATTTTTTTCAGTAGCAATCATCACTGTATAATCACTATGAAACAAATTTATTGCGTGCCTATTTTTCAGTTTTCACCATTTCATTCAACCAGAAGATCATGTCTCAACATCAGTCTTGTACAAGAGAACAATATGGGGATGTGAGAAAAAAAACACCTGAAAATCAGATCTAACATGAAGCACTAAACATTTCTACTGCCAAATCAATAGAACTGTATTGATGCATTTTTTCTTCCTTTGGCAATATGTATCTTGTAAGAAGATCTGCAGTTTCACATTTTATGGTGTGAAGTATAAAGATCACTCCTCGTCTTCTAACAAATCTCCAAGAAAATCAGTGGAATGAAGTTAATTATATGCATATGAACAAATTAGTGCCATTCTTGTGTTCGGAAAGAGCTTGTCTCCATGGAAAAATTTCCCAAAGCATATAGTGCTGAATAAGCTGTTTATATTCCTTAGCATGCTTTGAACTCAGACTAACATTTTTGGACTGAAATCCACTTTTATTTTGGAGCACAGTTTGCTCATAAGGGGATATTCTGGGATGCTAATTGTGAAATTGTTTATTTGGCCTGGAGACAGGCCAAAGGTTTCTCTGTAACATCTTCATAATGTCAAAAACTAAAGAGAGAGTTATTTATTCCCGTCAAGGTGTGTTTTATGCAGCCAAAAAGGGCTCCTTTTTGAAAGGAAAATCATGCCTCAACATATTTAGTGTAATTATTGGAGTTTTGAAAGCATGCCTCTTTAGGAGAGATTTCAGGAACTAGGCTGATTTATTGTATAAAGGAGAAGGTTAAGGAGTGGTTTCATCACAGTTTACTCAGAGAAAGTATCTGGTAATATATTTCTTTTTTACCAGCTAATGGACAAGGCATTAACAGGAACCAAGTAGCTGAAATTTGAAGCTAGAGATACTCAGATAGAAAGCCCAGAAAACCTTCTTAACAGTTATTAAAACTACTACCCCCTGGAAGATTTTGCCAAGGCATGAGAGATTTATTATCGCTTACATTTAAGTATGGTATTAATAACACTGAAATGAGCTGTGGAACTGCTTGCCAAAGGATGTGAGGGATGCTAAAGCTTTCCATGGATCTCACACGCATTTGGACAAATTCACGGAATATAAAGTAATTGAGAACAGTCAAACTCCCAAAAAGACTCCAGCTCTGACTCAGGAAATCCCTGAACCACAGGGACTGTTGGCCATGAGGGCAAGAAATACATGACCTGATTTGCATCCATCTGGCTGGACTCCTTCCCCCTTTCTTTCCCAAAACAGGAAAGCTGTGTCCATAATCACCACCTGGGAACGTTCTCTGGCCTGACTGTCTCCCAGACAGTGCCTCAGCATTATTTGGAATGGCTGGTCAGGGCCAAAACTTGCTGCTAAAGTCAAGTGGTGTGAGTGATTCCGGGCAGCATTGGAGCTGGGATCCCAGTTCTCACCACCTCACTGGCACTGGTACAGCCAAGGACGCCATGGCTGCTTCTAGTGGGTTTTGTGGAGGACAGCTGGGAAAAGCAACTGGGAAAGGCCTGGAAACTTGAATTC
The DNA here is from genome assembly GCA_013398855.1 of Mohoua ochrocephala. Classification (NCBI taxonomy): domain Eukaryota; kingdom Metazoa; phylum Chordata; class Aves; order Passeriformes; family Acanthizidae; genus Mohoua; species Mohoua ochrocephala. Next base: position 193,248 of record VZTA01018018.1, on the reverse strand, counting down.
ACTGCAGAGAGTCTGCAGTTCTTCTGGAAAACCAACAACTGTTTGCAGGCTGGGTGAGACTCCAACCACAACTTTGGTTCAGCCAGAGGCTGGCCATGGGAACCCTGGGCTACATTTCCATGGCCTTTGTGCCACTGGCAGCCAGGAAAATGCCCCCAGATATCCCTTCTTTCCTGAAACCCCCCTGGCTATAGGGACTTAACATGTTATTGCTGTTGTTGCTGCGATGATTTTGGAGGGGCTGCATTGGCTGTGTACAGTAGGAAAAAAAAGCTGCTTTCATGAGGACCCCGCATAACCCAAAGCCACTCAGCACAGAAAGAACTGTGCAGCGTTAATATTATAATTTTTCACATATAATGAAAAAATGGCCTGAACAGCATGTTGACAATCACACAAGTAAGGAGTTTGAAAACTTGGTCATCAGGTACCGTTTTTTTATAAGCCCCATGCTATTATACACTTGTAAGGGTTTAAGTCCTTTTGTGTTATCTGAGGTATGTGCTTCAGGGACGGATAAAGAGAAAAAATTGAAAAGAAAGCATTGACAGTAAAGAACATCAAAATGCTCTTTAAAAAAGAGCATTATAAAATTTTGCTCTTTGATAAATTTTGGGCTAAGAAATCATAATGAAAGGACAAGGATGCATGATTACCTCACTGTTGGAGAAAGATCTAAAGAAGTTATCAGTCTCCTTTGAAATGACAGCCGTAATACTCTCGACTGCAGTTTAGGGGTCTCCCCCATCAGCATTTTCCAACAAATAAACGCAGGAAAAAAGGACTCCTTAAATGTAATCCTTTAAACAGAGAGTCTTTTGTTTTAGGGTTGTGCAAAAAGGCTTCAAACAAGCCGTTTCAAAGAGAAATCTTTTCTAATGCTTTGAAGAAATCATTGTTCTCAGATATTCTAGATTATCTGAATACCTCTTTGGATTAAATATTACTTAAGTGATATCCTTTATTATTTGAATTTATAGGATTTCCATTTTTACACACGGTGTTTCACATCACAGAAGTTTCCAGTTGTGGAAGGAATAAAACAGTCAATGAATAGTTTTTTTTATTATATTGCACACCAGCAGTCATGATGGCTAAAGCCTCATCTCATTTTGCTTTGAAATTCCCCAACTTTACTTTTAGGTCATGGATATTATATTGCCAATTTTGTTTCAGCTTCACTGATAAGATTGCAGGATCCAGTAATAATTAGTCCTGTGAACACATAACAGCATCGTTTCTCATCTTGGCATTAGTAAGAGAACAAGGACAAATGGTGTGGAAATAAGAATATCTGCTGGCATTGACACTGGCTGCTAGGAACCAGATTATGTCAGAGGAATGAATTTAAAATGCCATTTCCAGCAGTTCATGGAACGATATAGGCACTTTTCCAACGTTTTCTGTATTACAGACTGATAAAATTCAGTACAATTAAAAGTCTCAATTAGAAACCATCTACTTTCAGAAATAAAGACAGCACTCTGCCCTTTATTCCAAGTCTTCACCACTTTCATCACGACACATTACAAGGCTTACTCTAATCTTTTAAGAAGAGCCACCAACTGTTTAAGGTTCTCATGGGAACTACTGAAGACTAATAATGACTAATCTAATTTCTCTGACAGCCGACTTTGATCATTTTGAAATATATTGTCATCAAATATGCCCAAAAGTCACATGTTTAGTTAAAAGGATGTTTTTCTGTAGATCTGTCATAGGTGACAGTCAAAAGATTGAGCACAAGTAATTCTGCTTCACTGACAATATGCATTCAAACGACGTTTTCTTTCTCACAAAGAATAATAAAAGTATTTATAAACTATGCAGCCAGTCATTTGCCCATGGTTTACGTGCATCAGTCTGTGATGCAGGCAGAACATACCAGTGGATCTTGGTGTCAAATTGTAATTTAGCCTTGATGTTTTGTTCACTTCCACTGGCGTAATCGCTTTTTTTTGACCAAAGTCTTACCTAGAAATTCTTGAATATTTTCTGCATTTGTCCAGGGTTTCCAGAGGTAACTGCCTAGCTTGGAGTTAAAAGGCAATAGTTCTGTCTGGGCTGCCATGTGTCCAGAAACCTTGTGTGTGCACAAGTCTGATGCTTTTGGAAAGCATTGCACCTTACTGTGCCAGCACAGCCCTGTTGCAGTGGGTCTGAGCCATAGGTCTCACTCCCACTGTGCTGAGCGGATTTACTGCACATCTGGGCATTGGATGTACGCTGCAGGTACAGTAAACTTGCAGTTCTGGGGAGCACTGGACTCGTGTGACGTGCCTGTAGCTGTTTGATGTGTAGAGTCATCATGAATTTTGGTCAGGCTAGCTGGAGGGAGCAGGTTGGCGTTCTCACCACGGTAGCTGCAGACTCCCTGGACATGTGGACATGTATTTTATCTTGAGAAAGCTCAGATGTGAATGTGTCAACCCGGACTTAAGGGATGGCAGGAAGAATCACGAACTTATTTTTTGCTGCACAACATGAGCCAAGTGATGTGTGAATAGAAAAAGAATTCTTTCTCTATGCTCCATAGAGGACCTGAATAAAAACAGTACAAACACTTTGTAGGACTCTGGGATTCAGTTTTACAATTACAAAAATTCAGAAAATCCTTGGTTGAGATCCTAATTCTGTGGTTTACCAGCCCCCAAAATTCATCACACATCAACAGAAGTCCCTTTCCACCCACCTTCTGTCTTGGCATTCACTGAGCGCCAGTGTATGTTACTGCATTTCCTAGCAGCATTTCGTGGTCTTTATGTAAACTTCCTTAGTTATGGCTGCACAAATAAACTGGGGAGACAGGCTGGCAAATGGAGCACAATTTTTCCTCTGAGGACTTCACCTGCAGCCCTAAAATCATGCCAGCACCTGCCTATTTTGGTGAAGTTCTCTGTAATAACCAAAACGTGTTGTTCAGGCTCTTCAGGTGCAAGTGGTAAAATCAGCGTAGGAAGGTAGTCTGGGAAGACTCAGTGTTGTCTTTCAAGTCCTTGTGACTTTTACCTTTCAGATATGATTTGAAATGGTATTCTGGATATCGCCTAGGCACTGGAAAGCATAAAGGCACCTTTTTTCCACCTGTTTTCTGATAAATTACCTGCTCTGTCCCTTCCAGACAGACTGAGTTTGTGCCTTTATGGTTCATGTCTGCAAGTTCCAATTGAATATTCCAATTGAATACCATCAGTGATGATGAATATATTCAAGTGATGATGTATATGTCCAGGGGATGATTTAAAAAAAAAGAAAAGCCATTTTTTCCCTATCTTTCAGCAAGAAAAGTAGGCATGGAACAGCACAGATATTAACTGGAAGCCAGCTCATATAGAGCTGTATGAGAGCCTCTTTGAGCGGAATCCATGAATGCAGGAAGGGAGGGTCAGGTTGTTCTGGGGAGAAGTTCTGTGAGTGATCCTGGCTTAGCTAAGCAATGAATTATGTCAGGGAAGACAAGCATTTGTGTTTATTCCTGCAAGAAAACAAACGGCTATTCTATTCTGAAGGAGGAGATGGGTGTCTCAGCATTGCAATAAGCTGCATGTGCTTTTGTGTTGTCCTTAGGTAAAATAATTAATTGCGTAGTGGCAAGCATGGAACACACCTTCTATTTCCCACCATTTATTAGATGTGGTGGCTGTTAAGGTGTCATCTAGAAAGATCCCACCCTTGGGGAGCTGCCCAGAGGGTCCTTGCACCTGAGGAGCTGGTGAGTTGTTGTGGGTGCACAGATGGTTTGTTCATCATTCTCCATCTGTTTATCCATCATTCTCCTGCCCTTTGGGAGAATAGAGTTGTCTGAGGCTCACAAGCCATATCCAAAAGCCTTGGCTAAGATACGCTACAGAGATGTAAAAAACTCTTACCGTTGAATCCTCCCTGAAACAACCAAGGTTCTAAATTATTTGTTTGTCTGTACCAAAGATGGGAGGGTCACTGCTTTTGAATGGGGAGGGGATGCTTGGCACAGGTTGATCTCATGGCCAGCATGTGTTCTTACTCCTTCCCTCAAATTCCAGTAGTCGCTAAAATCTGCCTTGGTGGAAAGTTTTAGGAAAAATTCTGATTTTCATATGCCCAGCAGAGACTCACTGGAACTTTTGAATTTGCACTCCAAATGGTGTATCTGCACAGAGCATGACCCAGTGCAGGGAGATCCAGGACCATCCTGCCAATGGCAGTGCCCGCCAGGTCTGAGACCACAGGGCTTGGCCTCACCGTGTCCCTGAATCCCGCTGAGCCCAGGCAGGAGGGATGTTGCTGCCTGATCTCAATTGAAAGAGAAAAAGAGGGAGATGAATGGGGTGGTGAGACATGAGGGATAGAAAGGGTGGAAAATAAGGGAGAACTGGAAATGCATAGCAAAGAAACTGGACATGGGGAACTGAAAATGGCTGAGCAATGAGATTGGTGGGAAGGAGAGAAATAGGGATATGGCTGGCAGGATGGGGATACTGGGACTTCAGTGAGTGGAGAAATTATGTGACAGGACTGGAACTGGGACAGTTTGAGGGGAAAGGACAGAATAGCTCAAGTGTGGAATGGATGTGAAGGAGAGGATGTACGAATTTAGTTACCAAACGTGGCTGAAGTGTCTCCTCCTTCAGGCTGCTCTTAGATGGGGGTGGCAGCCTGAGCCACTGCCAGTGACTCAGGTAGTGCCAGTGGCGGGGGAACCACCCTGGCACAGGGTTCATCTTCCTTTTAGAAAAATCTTCCCCCAGAATTTAAATGCATAGATGTCTTTGGTTAAAAGACTACCACTGAGGTTGCAGAGTTAGTCACTCAAAAGCCAGGGCTGGCTGTGCAGTTTTGGTTCACTTTATTTGGAGAGGGACATGTGAGTAAATCAAAAGTGTCTCCATGTTTGGGCAGCCCTAACTCTGACATTTCCTAATCTCTGTGTTTTTGCTTTTGCCTTTCCTGAGAAAACTCTCCAGAAACTTTTACAAATAAAGACTTAGATTTGTTTCCTGTTTTTTCCCTCAAGACTTTACATGGGGAAAAAAAAGAAGATATTTTTAATACAAGGCAGGTCTTTCAGAACAAATAGAGCAGGAATTGTTAATGTAACACTGAGGACAATACTATTATTGCTTAACTTTAATTCTTAGAACTGTGTCAAAATGAATAGGCAGTCTTAATCCTGCTATTCCCTATTCAGTGTACTTGACTGCTGCCTTTACAAAATATTTTTAGCATGGTTTTGTGTAGGTGACTGCGTGTGTGTAAGAGAAAGATGTCATCTCTTTTCATTAGCCCACTCATCCATACGCTGGGATAAAAACCCGGCGTGTTTGTCTGTGTACAAGTATGTCTGTCTGCATAAATTAGAGAGTTTGCATCTGAATCGAGTGATGTGTTCCTGCAGCAGACAGAGCTGCCTTTCTGCCCCAGGGCTGTCGAGCCAGTTCCTTGTTCTGAACTGTGAAGCCAAGAGGCAGCAGTGGTGCTTCTACCCATTATACACCATGAAACATATTTGTTAACATGCCCGAACAAAGCTATGGAGCCAAAGATAGGGAGCCAAACCCAACTTCAGCCCTGGCTACCTGGAATCTGTCCATTGACCTTAATAGGACTGTGATTAGACCCAGCTACAAACAGTTCAAAAAGAGATAATGTAGATGCTTATTTTGTTTTCCATCGGACCGCTTCATGTGTTGCACTTAGCCACATTTTCTTAGCATCACGTTCACCCTCCAGTTGGCAGGTACCTTTATTTAACTTCTACCTGCCAGCTTTGCAGTCATCCTGTCTTTGTGTTGGCCTGTGTTGGAAGACTGAAACCAGACTGGGTGCGTTGGTGCTTGCTTTTCCTCTTGCTTTCCATCCTTCTTTCCGCCTTTCCCAGTCATCTGTGGTCTGAGCTGCCTGTGTGAGCTGAGCTTTGCTTTGGAGCTGCAGCTTTTCACAGATGTTGCAGGAGCATCCTCATGTGAAGAGGGTAGAACAAAGGCGGAGTTAAGGATGAAAAGTACCTATTTCTAGGGCTTGAAACCTGAGAAAAATCCCTCAAGGAGTCAGGATGGAGGAGTGTGTTTTCGGCACACAGTTTTTGGCAGCTGTGCAGCCTCAGCACACACCTTAGAGGAAAAGTCAGTGTCAGAGCTCAGCTCTCTGGGGATGCCAAAACTCAGGTACTCTGGTGGCTTCAGAGACATCAGTCCCCCCTTGCTGTCCCTGAAGGTGTGGGGGCAGCAGGATCAGGCAGCCACAACTCTAAGCCCCCATACTCAACTCTGGCCTCCAATCTGGTAGAGCTGCAGCTTAGTTTGGGCAAGGGTGGGTTGAGCAAGGAGGTTGGAGGCTCCTGTTAAAGGGGCCTTTCCATTTTTTTTGCTCCCTGTCTGTAAAAAGGGTCTCAGACAGGCATCAGCAGCCTGTTTATCTAAGGTTTGGCCGTGCCTTTTTGAGCACCCCGGATTTTTAGGCAAGCTCCCATCCCAGCGCTCAGCAGCCTTAGGGACAATCCTAGGAGCTGCCTTCAGGGGAGTTGAATAGCACACTTCTCCAGAAGTAAATGCACCCAAAGCACTTCTGCTTCTTTTCACTGGGAAGGCAGTGAATTACTCTAGGTTTGGAAAAGTGAAGTTTTAAACTTCCTGGGCTGCAGCTGTTTCAGCAAACTGTGTGAGTCAGTCAAGCTTCAGAGCATTAGACTTCTTGGCTCAGTATGACCCTTTATAAAATATATATTTTCTTGATAGGTCAAGCACCAGCAATTCCCTTAGTTCCATAAGGAACATGAAAGAATGGGTTTTTGATGCCCCAGGGAACTTGCAGTGTGCAGTGTTTCGAGGGAAAGGCCCTCGCTTCATGCAGTGCTTTGGATTATTGTTCTTGAATATCCTGTTTCTCATTATTTATTGCTGCAGATTTTTTTTTATTGTCTCTTTCCCAGGCAATAAAGCACATTGCTGTAACACAGACACTAATCAAAAGAAGAAGGATCAGTTCACTTTAGGCATGTTTTGGCTCTGCTGATGGACTTCATGGTGGCCTCTGGCTCTGTCAGTGTGGGGCAAACGGGGAGCCCAGAGCTGCAGAGGGCGGGGAGCACAGCTCTGGCCCCATGTGCCACTGCTCGTTCCTGGTTTTGGTTGGCCTGTCATCAACCCCAGGGCAGAGGAAGGTACACTGTTACTTTCTGAGCAATATTTCAAGGTAAGCATGGGTGAATTGGATGGTAAATAAGACACACAGTGGGGTCTGGCTTTCTGGTGCAGTTGTGTTGACTTCAAGAGCACTCATCCTGATCATTGCCTGCGCACAAACACATTTTGGCCCCATGTGCAGACTCTTGACTTGCACAATACAAGGAAAAGTGATGCCAGAACATAAATTAAGAAGCATGAATGGGTGAAACACAAAGGAGCTTATTTTGTGCTAATAGTTTAGCAAAGGCATTCAGACACTTCTAAAGTTAGCACACTGTGCTGCCAAGAGAAACAGTGCAGCAGGGGAAAAATACCTCCCTGGATAGCTGTCTACCAGCAGATACGTCCTGTTTTTCATCCCAGACAAATACAGTGTCTCTCTGCCAAGTATACTCTTTGGTTTTCTTTGCCTTATGTGGGATGAATACTTCCCCCCCTTCTTCCAAAGTTAGTATAGTAATTAACGAAAAATCAAAGCTGCACCTGATAATAATGCAGTGCTTTATCTCTAGTATAGACTTTCAATCACAGAAATTGCTTTGTCTCATCAATTAGCTGGGACCTTGCTCAGCCTGTAATAGGGGCTGACAAATTCACATGTGGCTTCTGATGGCTCTTCCCAGCACTCCTAATAGCTTCGGTTACCATTATATCAGCAAAGGGGCTGCAGAGCAAAACCGTAGGAGAAACACAACAAGTTTGGAAAATGAGCACTTGATGGCCAAAAATGCTGCTCTCACTCACGCTAAGAACTGGGAAATTAGCAAAACCCATGTTTGAGTTATTGTACAGCTTCATTTGGGCTTCCTCGTGTTTGTTTTATAATACAACTGCAAACATGAGATTGTGTAATTAAAGACCTTATCAAGTACATATGCAAAAGTAGACTAAATAAAGGACAGATTAGCAATCTTATTTCTGGCACTTCTCTACTCATGAGTGCCTGACGCTGCAGTTTCAATGTTCGTGCGATCGAATTTTTGTGTGTAATGGACAGTATTAAATGTCCCCCAAGTCCCCCCCTGCCACTGAAAGAGGAAGGGGTCTCAGCTGTGCACTGCATATTGTCAGTAACTACAGTAACGAGTCTTTGCTATGTTCTGTCCCAAGGGCCAAAGGTTGGCTGGGTCCCGTTGAACATCCACCCTCCACAGCCATCCACAGGGTTCCTTGTCCTCTCTGGAGTGGAGCTCCTCGCTGCAAGAGCCTCTGGTGCAGGGCCTCGCATGGCTGGCTCTGAGCCCCTTTGCAGAGGGGAGAGTCTGATGGGTGACTGAAAGAGTCACAGCAGGGACAGGTTGGTAGCTGTTAGTGATTTCACTGCTAATAATAAGCACACTGCCCTGGATCAAGTCTGGGATCCCACAGTGATGTGAGCGGGACCGCAGCCACTGCACCGGGGCTGGGGCCGAGCCCCTCAGCTGAGAGTTGCCAATGCTGTGGCAGAGCTGCTGGGACCAAGGGGCCTCCAGAACAGCCCTCCCTGCCTGCATAAGCCACCAGTGACTGGGAGCAAGGCTGAGCTTGGGTCCAGGCCTGCCAGCTGTGGAGGAGATGCCATCACTCACTAAACTCCTCCTCGTAGCTCCAGCCGTGCAGCTGAGCAGCTCTTCCTTCTCTGGCTGCTGGGACATACATCAGCACCTCCAAGGTGGTGGTGGAGCAAGAAGCTTTTCCTCCAAGCAGCCTAGGAGCACACACGGAGTTAGGCATGTGCAGAGCCTCTGCAGAACCAAGCTCTGTGTTAGCAATGTGCCCCTTTTACCTTTAGTCTAGGGTTGCCATTTTAGCGTATAAATCAGAGGAAGTTTTGGCAGTGGATTAACTTGATGTAAACCACATAGCATTCCTCCTCTGCCAACATGTCCAGTCTTTAATTTATATTCTTCGTTTTTTTGATAGATTTCTTTTCTGAGAACAATTTGCATCATCATTCATTTTAAAGATAGATTGTTTTGCAGTGTTTGATAGATCAACCCCAGTGCTTGGAAAGCTGGCATCCAGATGTACAGCTTGCAAAAAAATTACAGTCTTGTTAGAGGGAGTGGTGGTGGTGTGAGATCACCTTATATGGCCCTTGCTATCTTCCCCTGCGAGCTGAGAATTGATTTCTTTTGCAATGAAAATTCCTCAAAGCTATCTTTTATCACTTGTAGAAGAAGCACAAAATGGGGAAGTACAAGCCAGTGTGTTCAGAGCAAGGAATTATTAACAGTAATGTAACTTAATGGCATGACAGCAGGGATAAATCTGGCTTGTGGACTCTGAAGTTAAGGTTCGGGAAACAGCAGTCTTTGCTTAAAGATACAACCCAGAAATTAATCAGGATGAATAATATGATAATACATGAACAGCAGCATTTAGAAACTCCTAGGGGTTTCAAGGCTCTGTTGAACCAAGCACACATCCTAATAGACTACCCTGCCAGAGAGAATTTACAATCTTGTGAGTCAAGACTGATAAACAGTGGGATAAAGGAGGGATTAATATGCTCATTTTGCAAACAGGGAATCGAGCCACAGCATGATTAGAACCTAAATTTACAAAAGGTGTGCAGGCTTTGCTCTCAGATGCTGTACTTGCTGGATGCCAGCACAGAGCCAGCAAACTCATGGCTCCTGAATGGCTGCATGGAAGAAGTGCCAAAGGATGGGATCTGCTGAAAAGAGAGGCCATGGTGCACAGGACGTGCGATTCATCCTCAGGGAAACAGTGAGAGGAGGGATAAAGGGAAGGAGGGATGGAAGGACAGAGGGACGGAGGAATAGGGACATGTCTGTGGACACCTCAGTGCTGATAGCTGTGTTTCAGGGCTCTTATTCAATATATTTGCTTTCGATAAGTTATTTTTTCTTCACATTCAAGGCGTCAAATACTCGAGAATATTTGCTGTGAGGAACTGAATGTGACCCAGTTGTTAGGCTTCATTGTTACTGTGCTCCTCAACAAATCTCAGCAAACAGCAAAAATTTGAGGAGCAAATGGCCCATGGGTGTCACTGAGAGAGTTGGGAGATGGGCAAGCCACAGTTCCTGCCTGTCCCGCCTGGTGCATTTGCATCAGCAGACACAGGAGCACGGGGGTTCAGATTCGCCTGTGCAATGCAGGAGGAAATGTTTCCCAGCTTTTGTGCCAGCATCTCGCCCTCTCACATATTCCTTTCCAAAATGTCACCTCTAGTGTTACAGGGGACTGCTGGGCATTAGTAATAAATAAATGCAGAGCTGGGTTTAGCAGAGGAGGCTACGGATGCCATGGGCACGCCGCCTCCCATCCCCATCGGAAGCGATGGGATCTGTTGTGTAACAGAGCTGTGCCCACACTGCTGTGGAAGCTGCCACAGTGCCAGGTTTGTCACATCCTCCCCCGGGAAATGGCTGGGGAGGTGCTGATGCTGTTCCCAGCAGGTGATCATCAGATATCAACTACGAAGTTGTAATGCCATATGTAGATGGTAAAATCCTAGCCTAAGGCCATCTGTGAGCAGGTGAATCCTGCAGGAGGAAACCTGCTTCAGCTTTATCCTTGCGAGCTGCCGGCGTGGGCCGGAGGCTGCCCAGCCCTGCGGAACCCCTCTGCCCAGGAAACCCCCTCCCTGCCCCACGAGGCCACCGCTCGCTTTGAAATTCAGTCCTTACTGCATGTAAAACACATGAAAATCAGGCAGGGAAAGATGACTAAATGTCACAAGGAAGTGAAAATGCATCTCAGCTGTTTTCAGATGGTGAGGAGGATCTCTGTTTTTCCTGGTGCTACACAGTACTGCAGGGAAAGGCAGTAAAAACTGAGGTCTCGTGGAAGGCTAAAGTTGCCCAGAGCAGAATCCATAAGCTGGGTCCTCTTTCAGGGTGATGCCTTTATGTCAGTTATATATTTTTTTCTGATATCAAAAAACATGAAGATTTCTCTTCCTGGCAAAAGAATCCAGAAGCCCAAATTCCTCTCTCCTCTTTGGACTGATTGCTTAAGCACATTACACTGCCAAGCACTAAACTCTCCCAAAACTAACTTTTAAACATAAAGAATTCTTAATATTGTGTTCTGTTGCTGTCAGACCTTCCTTCACATTTCTGCCTAGCTCTTAATTTTATTAGATGCTGCCTTGCTTTATTTATGTTTGTTAGGGCATGAGTAAAACACCTCTTCTTGGGAAAGAATGTTGCAAGTTTGCAGACTTCTGCCTTCACCTTTTCATGTGCTTTTCTGTTCAGAAAAGATGACATACTTGAAAAATGTAAATTGGACATCTTTTATGCTTACAGAAGGAAATGTATTTTCAAAATAGATTTGTGTTTCTTTCAAAACCTTTGAGGTGAGTTATTCAGCTGAGATTGAAATGCATTATGTCTTACCACCAATAAATATGTCTGTTTAAATGAGAAGCAGGGCCATGTTTTCTCAAAGCTGTGTTTCCACACTGCTTTGTTTTATAGTTGGAAGTTACTTCTGAGACTGCTCCAGGTTTAAAATTTGCTTGTTTCTTAAGTAGAATCGAATAATATAATTTTGGCTTTTCAGCTAGTCGAGAAAGCATTTATATACAGGTTGCATATTTGTCACCGATCTGGAAACAGAGGGGCTTTAATTAGGCTCTGTATAGCAGACACTCATGAATGAAAATGAAAGTTAAAACCCCCTTGCTTTACATGTTGAGTTCTGATGCCAAATGGAAGAACAACAAAGCTCCTCTGTGCGCTTCCCCAAAGGTCACTTCTTGTGGTCTGCTGTTCTTGTGTCTGTGCACACACATGTTTGTGTGATCAGCTCTTTCATTCTCCCCACCATCCTTTTCTCTAGCTCGGGTGCCAGCTGTGATGAGCAGAGACGCTCCCATTGTCTGCCCTAAGCCAGCGCCTGGGGAGGCTCAGGGGACGGGGACGGTATCTGACTGCATCTCTTTTCTCTCTGATGAGAGCAGTTACTCAGGCAAATGGGAGGAATTCAGAGAAGAAAGCAATTGAAACCCAGTTGCTCCAAGGCATGTAACCATGTTTTCCAAACCTTTGAGGATCTCGGCACTTCTCTGCTCAGAGCAAAGGGAAAGGGAGGGATTGTGAGTGTAGATGCATCTAAGGACGATGGTCCCTTGCTGATGCCCTCCCTTTAATCCCTGCAGGCACTGCATTATGGTTGTGCCAGCAGTGTCAGTAACCCACTGGAGGTGTCTGCGAGGTGTTTTGAATATTCAAGGAGGGCATGATTTGTCTGCAAGAAAGCACAAATGTTACAGCAGTGCAGACCATTGGGCTGCTGCAGATGGCACTGGCAGTGAGTAGAGAGGCTGGATGGTGAAGTGACAGAGAAAAACATTTTCCCTTCTCAGCCTCATATTTCTAAAAGTAAGCCCAAGAAAAACCAAATCCTGGTACCCTGGGGACTTTGGCCACATTAACACTAGTGAGTCAAGCCCTACCAGAGCCTGGCCTCTGCCCTGAGTTAGGTTGGCTAGGCTGCCCTGATCTAAGCTATCTCTCCTCACCTTCAGAGCTGCGTGGCTCTAATCAGACTGCTTTTGGGAATGATTCCTGCTTTTTGCTATCTCCTGAGCACTGTGTGGGAGAGCATAGACAAAAGAAAATGGAAAGAAAATTCTGCCAACAGAAAATTGAATTCCCATGCCCAGTCTGGTGCCCTGGCATTTTTAATTTACTCAAATGCTGCACCTCGTACCTCCATGTGTTCACACTGGGTCTATCACATCCTTTAAAAAGAACATGGTTGATTTTGAATGTACATCAAACCAGTGTGTTGAGTGGGACTAGCAACCTTTCCAAAGCACACCCTGAGTTTTAGAATTGAGGATGCATGTTTGGCTCCTAGCACACACATTTCAAGAGCTTCAGAGAACGTGCCTGCCAAAATAGCCATGATTACTACAGACAGTATATTTACTTGTATATATGGAGTGCATGGGCTGCGAGCAGTATGTCTGTTACAAGACACAAGTCTTTTCTTTTAGCTTGGCCCTTACTTTCCAGTAGGACACCAAGGGTACCAAGCCAGACTGACTGATTTGTCCCAGCTGGAACTCTTAAGATTTGTCACTCCTGTGGGCACCTTGATAACAGAACAGATACTCACCAGTATCCTACAACAATCCTCATGCCTCCTTGCCCTGTAGCCTGGGTCACTGAAAGGGAGCAGAGGAGCTTCGTGGGCTTTCGTGGCAGTGGGAGCTGCAATCCCATGATGTGACTGCCAGCTCTCTATGCAGGCAGTAGTGATACCTTAAAATGACCTTTTCCCCTCTCTCCCCACTGCAAGTAGATTGATGGGCTTGGTAGTCAATAGAAGGAACTGTGATGGCTCCTTCTGCTCTTGATGCCAGGCTGGACCATGAGCTGATGATGTGGTATCGCTATGAGAGTCCCACGTTGCTGTCTGTGCCTGCTGCGGAGCCTGTGCTTTTGGCATCACCGGCTGGACTATTTTAGTGAGAGGCTTTAGCCATCTCCCTGGTTATTTCCCTGGTCTCTGGGTGGCTTGGCTCTCGGACCCAGCTAGGTGATCTAGCAGGGGGTGTGCTCCACAAAGTGCAGTGACATTACTTAAAAAGGGAAAGAGAAGGAAACCTGGTGCAGCAGCTCCTCTTTAAGTGGAAAAAAAAAAAAAAAAAAGAGGAAGAAGAAAGAGATTAGCTGGCAAACTTCTGTTTTATTCTGTGTGTGGACAGTACTATTTAAATGTAACTGAGCTGACTAAAGTTATAGAAGTGATTTTTTTTCGATATTCCTGAAACTTCATTACTGTCTAGGATGTTCTTTGTGAGAGATTTCTAAGATCAGTTCCTGGTGACAGACAGGGTTTGTGCACCAAGAGGCTGATGGGGAAAATGAATGTTATCTCTGGCTAGCAGGAAGGATATTTACTCCCTGCCAGTGACTTGATGCTCTGTGTTGGTCAAAGGCTGTGTTAATATTATGGGGTTTCTTTTCAGTTCCCACAGGTGGATGGCATTTGAGATGCAACAATGCAAAGTGTTAGACAGCCTCACATGGGATGGACCAGCCAGGACAGGGTGTGACGAACAGACTGGGAAATCACAGCCTCCTAAATCATTTTGTCAGTTCTGCTTTTTTTTTTTTTTAGTAACAAACCAGAACAAACTGTGCTCCTTGCCCCAGAGAAAACGGGAACTTTTAAAGTGAGACTTTTTCCTCCCATATGGCATTTGGTTGCCAGTTGGAGCCAGGCAGTAGCCTTCACAGCCCTTATTTTTTCCCAGGAATCTGCCTCATAGTAACCAGCGCTGGGCAAAGGTTCCTTGGCAGCGTCTCAGGGATTTTAGGCTTGGGTCAGAGGCCACTCCCATGGGCTTCCCTGGAAGTAGCCACATGGTTTTGGAGGTCAGGAGAGTTTAATAATATGGTGGAGGCCAGGCTATGCCGTTTGTTCTCAGAATGGGGCCCAGATGCACCTGGGCCTCCGAGTGTGTGTGTGGGTACACAGAGGCACAGGACAGGATATATTAGACAAAATGATTGAGAAAGAAACAGATTAGTCAAAACTGGGCTTGGAGTCCAGATGGTTAGGATCCTTGCATTTACAATGTTATTCACTTATTTATAGTGAAACCAGAACAGGAAAAATTCCCCTGAGGAATCCTGAGCCATGGCCTTGGCTGACATCACTTAATGAGCATCAGCAGAACATGTCCAGATCCAGCCTCTACGGGAGGACTGAAATACCCTGGAGAAATGGAAATCCAGTGACATGAACCACTAAGTAACTTTGTGAAATGGTGACACAGGCACAGTTCTGGCTCTGCTCCAGGAAAAGCCTCTCTCACCTTTCTAATTAGTGGGGGTCTCATCAGGGAGCGTGGAAGATTCATGGCTGTTTTACTTTGCATGCTTCCCCGTAATTTACTGTTCTCATTACAGAACACAAGATTATTTTTCACAGCAGGTCTGGAAGGAACTGGAACTGCGCAAGCATTGTCCAGGCTCTTGTGTCAGGACCTATTTAATGCCTAAGCTGATTAAATGCCTACCTTCCTACAAATCACATCCCACAAAGGGCCTGAGGGCGCTATGAAGAAGGGAGGGAAAATTTCATAAAGGTGGTGAATCTAAAGTACAAAATCTGATAGTTGATTTCTAAAGGTTTGGAATCTATACAAAACTGTACTGGAAAAGATCTTCAGCTTCCCCACCTTTAAAAAAGCTTCAGTTTTTCTTGGTGCTGCAAAACCCTGGGTATCAAAACTGAGAGAATGTGTTACCGAATGCATTGACATCTAGAACATTTAGGTGTTGAAATGGGAAGGGGAACTCTCAGTATCTTTTTGAGTTGTCTCTCCTTCATTATCTGACACAAACTCTAAGTGCTTTGAGAAGGCTGAGGCTAGAAGGTGATGGTGCTCCCTGATCTCTCCATGTCGTTCCAAGTGCTGCCCCTTACTCCTAGAAAAGCAACAGAGCATCTCCAGCTGCCAGCCTTCCTCCTTCCCTGGTCCTTTGCAAATGGGAATTGGCTTCATCTTCCCCTGGAGCCACAGCTGATGCCACAGGGCACGGTTAGCTTCTGAAACAGGCCTCCAGAAATGCCCTCTTGAAATAGAGCCTGCGATCCAGATCATGACCTGGCTGCCCTCCTCACCCTCGGGAACACCAGGGTAAGTGATGTTGCTGAAGATAGTGCTGTAAAAAATAAATTGACAAGGCTATGTGTATAAACTGTTTGAGTTTCCACCTATGCCAGCAAGGAACAGAAATACCCCGTGCAAGCTGTGTCCTTAGACCACGAGAGAACAAGACGCTCATACTCTGAATTTCAAATGCAAACACTTGTGAGGAATTGACCTTGCAAGACTTGGCAATGCCCTGAAACAAAAGGGTTTATATTGCTTTTAAAATAGTTTTCTCAGATCCGTTATTCCCATTATCCATATAAATGTCTAATCCTCCTTTGAATTGTGCTAAGCTCTTGGCACTGGCACTGTCTTGTGAAGTAGATTCCAACGCTGTAATTTTTTTGAGAGTTTTATTTGGGCTTTTTTTTTTGACATTGTGTAATTTCTGGCTTGAAATTTCATTGAATACCCTCTCTTTCTTGTGTTCTGAGAGGAAAAATAACCGCCCCTTCCAGCATTTTACCCTTTCATTATTTTGTTTGGTTCAACCACTCGTCTTCTAATCACCCTTTTGCTGAGATAAGGGGTCCCCATCTTTATGTCTTTTTTTCTCTGGCGATTGCTGTGTACCCTTGAACACATTCTGTGTCTTGCTCCAGTGGGATCCAGGCAGGGCTACAAGCAGTTAATAAAGTGATGAGCTTATTTGATGAAGACATTCAAGGAGGGAATGAATGTGAGAATATTACAATCTCCTCATGAAAAATACGAGAGCAGAAAAATGACTGAATTAATGAGTAAATTATTCCCTATGAATTACTCATCCAGTTCTGTCACTAGGACTTTAATGTTAAAGAACTTAGAACCAAATTTATCATTGTGAGTAGAAAGAAACGGCGTGCTCAGGCTATTTGAAGGCTGAACTTGGACATTTACTTTGGTTTATCCATATTGATGTGATGTATTTGATCACTGATACTCCTAACAAAGGTCTAAATAAAAAAGAGTCAGTTTAAAAACCTTGCTGACTTTACCCCAAATGTCCTTTGCTTGATGTATTTTGTGTAAGGACGAAGAATGGACAATCCCCGAAAGGGGAGGATTTTTCAGTTTTTCATCTTGAAGTTTCAAAGAACATTTCAAATCCCAGAACCGTTTATGTAATACTTCTGAAAATGAAAATCTTTGAAATGTTTGCAATCATTTAAAAGCGTACCATGGAAGGGCTGCAGTGGCAGGGGCTGCTCTCTGTGTGGGATGAGAGGCAGCGCCATGGATCTGATTTGGTATCATAACAGACAGGGTTATTGATCCCGCGTTTTCGTGGCGGATGCTCTGTTCTGCGAGCAGCTCTCTCCCAGCCTCACTCAGCCTCTCTTTTGCATTGATGACCTTTCATTTTTTCCTTTGCAAAGACAGTGACGGTGCTGGCAAGTGGCCCAGACATCAACTTTTACTTCAGGGCCACCTGAAACCTCTTGCGTCGTGCTTGGGAAATTGCAATGGCCCCTCTGACATCTTTTCTCCTTGCTTCCTTTCTAGGACTGTCCTGAATGGGTTTCTTAAACACACAGGTTTCTTAAATCTTAGAAAAATACCTATATAAGCAATCTTCCATGCACAATAAAAGCGGATGGCTTTTTATACCGAGAATGTTTCATGGGCTGAAATTTCCTATGTCTTCACAGAAATTTAATTAAATTAAACTCTGGTAGTTAACTTCGAACTCCCAAAAAAGTCAGAGAGAGCCTTTCTAATGCTCACATAACACTGCACCTTGTGTCTGCATAAAGAATCCCATCGGCTGGGACTGCTCTGGTTGGTAGGTTGGAGCTGATAAACCTCAGGGGGCTTTGGGAGGGCGGGAAGGCCAAGGACAGGTTTCCAAACATGGATGCCCACTCAGCTGACTGTCCAGGCAGGGACAGCAGGGATGGAGGGTGATCTGGCACAGATCTCTCATCCCAGTCACATGTCCTGAGCCTCTCCAGAGGCTGGAGAGAGACTTTGCTCAAGCAGATCTTGATGTCCACAAGCGGTGGGTACAGTCGGCTGCCAAATCAGCAGCACCTAATGGGGCCTGTTGAGCTGTTTCCCCTCTCCTGAGGCATGAGGCAATACAGCATCCTTCTCACCTCCCCAAAACCTCATCTGCAGAGTGAGAGGGTCAGCGAGTTGGTAGGGACAGCTTGACACAGGTGGTGGGGTCTGGCAGCAGCAGTGATTCTGTGCAGCACCCAGAGTCTGTTTCCTCACTCAGCTCCACACAGAGTCCGTACAGAATAAACATCAACTGCATGTTTACATGCAGAAGAAGAAAAGGCAGTCTGCAGTCAGACCACTGTGCCTGAAAGCTGCATCGTCTCCATTTGTAACACATTTTGACCAATCTAAAAGAAAAAGCCTCCCAGTCACAGGGCTGGGCCTATTTGTGAGACAAATTCATGGTGCAAAGAGGGCACCAAATTCTTAGGTGAAATTTGGTCTATGCTGCCCCAGCCTGAGAACAGCTGCTAATACAAGGAGTCAGCAATTTTATTAGTAGCAGATTAACATTTCAGACCAAGTATTATAATAAGTCTATAAATTGGCAAGCCGATTTCTCACAACATTCAATAATTCAATTCCTGGTTTCATCCCATAATGTCCAAGAGGAAGAGTAATAACCCATTTAAGGCAAATGTCAATGAGCAAGACTGGATTTGTGCTGGATTTGTAGCTTCACTCCTCTGCAGCTCTGGCTCTCGCTATCACCCAGAGCTGATTACAAAACACACAAAATCTGAAAACAGGAAAACACAAACCTGTAAATCATCTCTCAGAAAAGCCCTCAAGGTGGATATTTTAAAAGAGAAATGACACTTCACTTGTATGAGACAAGAGCAAGAAGAAAACCTCAACATTTGCAGCCTGAACAAGTATTTGAGGGCTGGGGGACTGGCTGGGACCATGGCACGGTCTGCTCTGTAAGGGGTGCAACAAGGGGGTCTTTGCTGAGAGACAGTGACAATCCTGAGCAGGCACAGGGCCAGAGCTGGAGCGACTGAGCAAGGCAGGATGTGAAGCACGCCTGGCGAAACGTACTGCCTGCAGTGTCATATTAAGTGGAGACATGGAATGTATACATAAACCATGGAAAATGATTAATTTACAGGGAGTTATAGGCACAGAGGTTGCGTCACTGACAGCCCATCCAAATCCCCTGATCTTATCCAAGCTCTTAAGTTATTTCCTAATAATCCATATAATTAGAATTTTCAAAGAGCTGTAATTATGCCCATTAAAGTTTTAGAAACAGCATGTTTATATATTATGAAAGAGCATCATCTCTGTATGAAGCAAGTAAACATTTTGACACAAGTGGAAATGCAGAAACTTTTCTCTCCCTGTTCCGGTTGTCTGCCGAGCTCCAGCCTGCCAGGGCTCTGCTCAACACAGCTGTGAACAGACAGCAGCAGAAGGGAAATTCAGGGGGGAGCCTGAAGACGCTTACATTGTCCATCTGGAAAACAAAGCCAAGGATGCCATTAATTTTCTGACAAATAATAGTGCCAAAAGAGCCCAAATGCCAAAGTACTTTCCTTGTAAGGCTGCTTTAGTTATCAAAATCAATAAGAATCTAATTTTGGGGAGAAACCATGCCACCCGTAAGCATAACTGCTCTGTGTTGTGCATATGCTGTGGGGTGCTGGCTGGCAGAAGAGCTGCATGCTGCAAGAGCAGGCACAGACACGGGCACGACCCCACGCTGCACCCACGGGCAGAGCTGGCCACGGCCGTGCTCCCGAGCTCCATGCACACCATGCCGAGCAGGGCAGCAGGCAGTGTCTGGGAGTGAGTGATGTGGCAGCGTTACCATCTTAATTTCTCCCCAGAAATGATGGATTTAGGGCTTCATGAAAGACTGAGTCATGCAGGGAGTTGTGGCTTTTGGGAAGCTGCTCTTCCCTGCCCCTATTGCCTCCCTGTTTTTTCCTCTGTCAGCTCTGTGCCTCCCGTCGTTTCACAGCAGGGGTGGGGTTGAATGTAGTTATCACGATGCACACAACCAGCATTACATTTTACATTTTCTTGGGTTGTTTTACTGCAGTGGCCCCTCCTGGTTGTGTCTATGGTGTTTCACAGTCTGCTTTCCCCACAGTCACGCCTGTTTTATTCTTAGAACAAACTCACTGCTGATGGTATATTTGTTCCTTTTTGTCACTGTTTGAGTGTCTACTCAGAAACTTTCCACGAAGATAAAGCATGGTCTGACTGAATAGCTTGACTGGATAGCTATGGAGAGACCAAACAGCCTAGGCACAAGCCCAGCCTCTTCTGACATGCCATTTTTTTACCTCTACCTCTGGGCTCCATTTCTTGCCTGTGCTTTGGTATAAAATCACTGCTTATTTAGTATCACTTTAAAAATTCTGTGTGATCTTGCAACTGTTAAATTGCATTATAATTCATACAAAAGTGGTGCCTGTGTGTGTAAAAGTCATCAGACTTCTCCCTGCAGCTTCGTCTCTCACTACTCATCTTCTAGAATTTTATCGCAGTGGCACAGAGGGCTGTTGAGCAAAAGCAGAGCAACCATTTTGCAAAACCATTGCAAAATACAGATTCTTCCACCAAGGGTGAGCTGTCTGAATGAACAAGAGGGTAAAGGAAGTGCGATCATTTCACATTGACAAAAAATATCTTGTGGAGAAAATAAAGTGACATAGAGGTTTGACAGTGCTAGGAAGTTATTTCTGAAGCTCAGGGGAAGGAAGTGTTACCCACAGCATTCGGGGAGAACAGCATTTGATTTCTTCTTAGCAGATGCCAAGGGAAATATTCAAAGACTTTAAATTAATAGTCCTATCAAGGTAATTATCAGCTCGTATGATCAGCCAGGAATGAAACGTGCATACTACAATCAATTAAATGTACAATCTATAAAATGTCCAATCTGCCCACAGGAATGAGGCGGACCGTAGCAGATGAGCGCTCTGCCAGGGTGGCACAGAGCACGTTCGGAGCCGCACCACGCCGTGTGTGGAAGATGCACTCATCAGTGTGACGGCATGGAACCAGAGCTGCTTTATCCACTGAACACCGTTTCCGTGTAGATCGTATGGAGATATTTATCATTTTTGCCCTGGAGCTGGGGATTGTTTGCTTAATTCCCCATGCTGCCTGTGGAGGACGATTCACACCATATGCAGCGGACACCAAAATTCACAGGGCTGAGACGTTGCTGCAAAAATAGAAGCAGAGACCTGCTTTAAAACAAATTGAAACTGCTACATTGCTCAAGCTGTGTGGTGCCCCAGGGAGAAGCACAGAGGGGAAAGCAGTCTTTTGTCATAAATCCTGGGTTCTCCTCGAGTCTGATTGGGAGTGGATGGGTCACGGGCCAGAGCACGGCCTCGACTGCAGAGGATGAAAAGACATTTCTGTTCAATGACTCTTCATTGATCTGTGTGAAAAGAGTTGGTGGAGACCAAGCAGCCTGCTTCCTCCCAAGGCCCTTCCTCTTGGAGCTGTGTGGGTAGATGCTCTGAGCACATCTGCTCGTGGGAAGCCTGTTTGTGGCCAAACACAGGGCTCTGGCTTCCTCCAGCAGTGGAAACACAAGAGGTTCTTTAAAAAAAAAGGTCAGGGAACGCTTTGCCTTGTAGGAAACATTTTAGTCTCTCAGTTGCAGAAGCAAGATCAAGTCCTTGCTGGTTCAGAGGGCAGACTGGAGGCTGAGGAGGTGGCCTTGGTCTCCGGAGAGCAGCAGCCAGGCTGCGGCTGTGCCAGATGGCCCTGGCGTATGGGCACCTCTTCGTCCCTTGCCATCATCAGCCCCAGCCTCCCAGGACACAAAAAATACTGTCACAGGCAGGTCTGCTCCTTGTGTAGCTGGTTTATTTGCTTGCAGCCCTTTGTGTTATCCCCTCTACCCTCTTCCCTGTGTTCCAGGACCCGTCTGCTGGGAATTGCCCTGGCCACGGGCAAAGTAGGGATATCCACAGTGAATCCACAACCCCCACAGGAATCTTGCATCGATATGTCTGTAAACACTGCCCTTGTCTCTCCCCATGCACTTCTGGGATTTAGCTGCACCAGGGTAAATTATATTTAGAAATCCAAATAAGAGCCTGTGCGGTACCCGGCCACTGTGGCAGTGTGGGAACGGTGGGAACAAAGCATCCCGGTTGTTTTCAGACCTTTCACTTGTATTTGCTCTTAGTTTTCCACATCACTTTTATCTCTGATCTGTAAGTCTCGGTTTGTCGCAAAAGCTGCAGTCCAGTTTTAAATTATCTGAATTGTCCAAGACGGTCTGAACGCCACAAAGGTTCTCCAGCTAAACTACCGGGTTTCAAGTGACCCAGAGTACTGAGTAGTCAATTAATTTCCAAGCCCTTTGTATAACATCTCTTACTCTTCACCTCATCGCTGTCCCTCATCTTGGGACAAAAAGTGGATTTTCTTGCTTGCTTCTGGAACCATTAGAGCATTTGCTATTTTAACAGTTGTGAACTGCAAGGCTTTGGAGTCCATATGATTTCAGATGGTTCATAGGAAACCAATTTTAGCTGTGACAAAATGTTCTGAACTCGCTACAACATTTTTATTGCTCTTTGGCTCTGGATTGATTTCCTCTTATTAGCTGGAGCTGACTGTGGCTTTTTTTATCAGACAATTCTGGAAAGCAGCAAATCAGTCTGGAGCTCAGCTGTACAAAGTGAAGTTGCTTTGCTTATTGATGCATGCTTTTAGATCACTTAAAGCGTAACAAGAGCCAGCCATTTAGCTGAGTTGGTTTGGTTTTCAGCTTTGATTGAAATTCACAGTTTAGAACATTAGCGGAATTAATTTGCTGGAGATTCTTATCTTTCCTGATTAATTTGAATGAAGTGAGGTGTGTACAT
Source organism: Mohoua ochrocephala (assembly GCA_013398855.1). Lineage (NCBI taxonomy): Eukaryota > Metazoa > Chordata > Aves > Passeriformes > Acanthizidae > Mohoua > Mohoua ochrocephala. Next base: position 170,620 of record VZTA01018018.1, on the reverse strand, counting down.
GTATGTACTTTGCAAGCTGTTATCTTTACTATTTCAAAACAAGACTGATTCAGGCAAAACTCTTAAAAATCCAAACACAGAATGATTGCTGGAGGCCTTGACTGGGGAAGAGGGTTGTGATTTTGCCCAGAGTTTGTAAAGAAAGCTCGATATGATGTTTTAGCAGATTTGAGGAAGGCGATAAAGGCAATTTTGATGGCAGTGCAAGTCATTTAAAGGCAGAGAGAGCAAAGATGCCTGGCTGTGGGAGGCAGATAATCCTGGGTAATATTTATAATGGAAACTCTTTAGGTGGGAAATAGCATCTGAGGAACCTGTGGGAGACAAGATGCAGATGGGAGACAAAGCTGAAGAAGATCCTGGAGCTGAGACAAGGCTTTGAGGAGGCTGTGGAGGGGATGTCAGACAGCTGAATATTTTGAGGCCTATGTTGAATTAGACAATTGATCCACAGGAAGAAAAATTACCAGGGAAGGAGCTGGTGATCATGGAGGCAGGAGAAGCAGCTAAATTAGACTTGAAGCATGTACTGACTGAGCTAGAGAAGGGAAAAGAGAAACAGAGGGAGGAGGAGGCATCAGGAAAGCAGCCAGCTCTACATGGAGAGTGGTTGAGAAGCAGAGGCAGCTGTGGGGTACAAGAGGCAGATGAGAATCAGATGCCCCATCACAGAGGCAGAGCTGAAATACCTTTACTCTCACCCTGATGTTCCCAGAGTCCCACTCTCCTGCTGGATCTTGGTTTCATTCCAGCAGGACTGCAAATGTTTGGGTCCAGGCAGGCAACAAACAGAGAAGTTCACAGGGTGTGAACTCGGGAGCTGTGCAAGGAGTGAAGCCCATGAGGGAGAGCTGACCTTTGCTCACACATCTGGGGAGTGCCAGTGCTAGGGAGGCTCCAGATGACCCTCTGGAGAAGAGAGACCACCAGACATCATCAGGCTGCTGCTTCTAGTGACCATCCTTAAATTCATACAAATTCGGTGTGCTGTTTTAGAGACCCTGGTGAGCAAGAGTCTGCGTGGACTGAGGGATGATGGCCCACATAGAACAGTATTTTGCACTGATACCATTTGCCATAATAGCCTTCTAGAATCACAGGACCGTTTGGGTTAGAAGGGATCTTTGAAGATCATCCAGTTCCAACCCCCCTGCCACGGGCAGGGACACCTTCCACTGGATCAGGTTGCTCAGGGCCCCATCCAACCTGGTCTTGAACACTTTCAGGGATGAGGCATCCACAGCTTCTCTGCACAACCAGTTCCTGTGCCTCACCACCATCACAGTAAAAAATTTCTTCCCTATATCCAATCTAAATCTACCCTCTTTCAACTTAAAACTGTTGCCTTTTCTCTTGTCACCACATATCCTTGTAAAAACTCTCTCTTTCTCTCTCTTTACCCCTTTTCTCTCCCATACAGCTTCCTGTGTTTTGGTTTGGTTGGTTTTTTTCACCCCCTACAGGAAATGTGATGGTTGTTCATTGCTAGACTCTGATTTATTTTCAGTGTTGCAGCATATATATTTATTTCTTGGGCTGAAAATGGTAATGCGACACAATTTGCTTTTACAGTGGAGGTTCATGTCAGCGTGATTAATTTTCAGCATTGAATAGTCCTGCACTCAAGCCATGTACTTTTGAGATAGTTTGTCCATCTTTTCATATTAGGAAGTATTTCCTTGCTCAGCATTTATGCCTGTGAAAAGAACTTTCCTACAACACAAAGTCACCAAAAAAATTTTCCAGCAAGAAGGAGATAAGCCTCTAAATACGCCCTCTTTCAAATGCAGTTTCAAATCTTTTCTGCTTGGAAAGAGGGAATCTCTAAATAAGACATGGCAGCGATCCCAGTAGGGAAAGGGCTATGGCAAGAGGTGTTGGGAAAAGCTTTGCTTTCTCATGCACGTGGATCTGGGACACTGTCAGCAGTATTTGATTTGTCCCCAGTGATGGCTGGGCTGGCTGGGCAGCCTGCCAGCAGGTCCAGTGAGATGATCAGCTCTGCTCTACAGAGGAGATGCTGAGGAAGAGCCACGGAGAGCTGCAGGGCAGAGCACAGCCCCCAGCTCTCAGTGCCCTGGCAATGCCTGACCACCGGCTGCATCTCCACTCACTGTGGGAACTCAGCACAGGTCATCATTGCCTGGTCCTCAGCACAGCTTCCCTCTCATCTGGTAAGATTTAAGGATGAAAGGAGGATGCCTCCCTTGGCTCGTCCTTAAAAGGAAACATTGCTGAGCAGCTTTAGTGGCCTTTGGGGTCTTCCCTCAACAGAAACAAAGAGCGCTTTGCCACCCGCTCCCCAGAAGAGGCTGCAACATCAATGCCTCTGAGGGCTGCGAAATATGAAAGATAATAAAACTTTCAAAGAAAGCTTTAAAGTCCAATGTGTGGGAGTAGCACAAAGGGCACCAAGCAAGACAAATAAATACATGGCTGCAAAGACATTTTTGTTGTACCACAAATTGCGTAGGATGCTGTGGGCACGGGGAGAAGCCTTATGGCTTCTCTCCTGGTGGTGGTTTTCCGCTGCAGGTGACAAGCATGTCACATCAATTGTCATCTGGATCTTGTTTCCTCAAAGCACATAAAAAATGTTCCAAGTTGCACTTCCAATTTATTCCACTGAACACCTTCAAACCCACACCAGAATAAGGGAATTAACAGCAGCCCTTCACATTTAGAAGCTCTAAGGATTACCGATTGCTTATGCAGTATGAGCAAATCCTCCTTTTCTGAACATTAAAATAAGTCTTTTATCCAAAGTTGAGCACAAGAGAAAATGAGACTCATTTTTAAAGCACTGAGCACTCCACAGCTCTGATTTCTGAAAGCCATAGGCTGTTGAATACATTTGAGGATCAAGTCATTTATTGCAGTGCTTACATTTTCACTTAGAAGACCTCATTTCCAAAAGCACTCATTTCCAAAAACCTTGCCATAAATTGTTTGCCAGGAACATAAAACACTATATGATGGATGTAAACCAGGAGAAAGCCAGGAGATGGGATTTCTGATTTTGATGCCAGTCATTGTAAGTTTGTCCCTGCTCTCCCAGTATTTATCGTGAGTCTTAAAACTTCTACCACTGTTATTGTGCCATCAGGCAGGAATCCCAGGTTTTTTGGAAACCCTCTGGATGTACCCGAGTGACATCATATCCAGAAGGATGGTAAAGAGGTTCTGCATGGAAAATTTGTCTGGAATCGTTGATTTCTTGATTGCACAACCAGACGGAAAAGTAGGAGAAAAATTAGCTGTCAGTCAAACCCAATGTATTTTGCAGCTCTGTGGGCATTTCCCTCTGGATCCAGAAACCTTTCGGAAATTGGTGTTTGATCTCAGCCAAACCATCAGACTTAGGCCTGCTATGAAATGTATCATTTTTACTATCTATGGGACAAAGAAAGAGCAGGGGAGGAGCGTAGGTGTAAATACTGGGGCTACGTTTGTCCCTTTTTAGGGGGCAGTTTATGTTTTCCAGGCTTTGCCCAAGGTAGAGGCAAACCAAGTCGAAAATGCCGAACAGGAAACCCAGTGGCAAAAAAAAAAAAAAAGAAACGAAGCCCCCAAGTCCCACATGGCATTGGAGGGAAAGTTCTGGAAGGGACATTTGCTCTGTCTTTGAGGCATATTTTCTCTGCTTTTTGAAGTTTGGACGCTTATCTCGCATACAAACCCCCTTCTCTTTCAAAAATCTTGGTCTGGAGAGGGAAGATGATATTAGGGAATGGCTGAAGCAATTTCTCATGTGGAAGACAGCCTCAGATATATTTCAGATTGTTTGCTCCAGAAGGCTTGTGTTGTTCTCTTGTTCCGGCTAACAGCCTGTGTTAAAACAATGTCTGTACATCTAATACAGCTACTGAGAGACCACATCTACTGCAAATGTTGCTCAAATATAACTTGCAAAAAGTCATTAATATATTTTTGCACACTTAATAGAAAGTATAAAAGCAAAGTGCAGTCTTCCACAAACAACTAATTTTACAGAACAGATTTTTGGAGAGCTAGGCCATTACTATGTAAGTGGCGTCTTTCCCCAAGAGTTTTCTAATTTGCATGCATACACTGTTTATTCTGGGCAGCTTAATGAGCAGCCATCCCTGGGCAACACACTACAGTCACACTCCTATTCTTTCAGGCATCACCCATTCAGCACTAAATCTTTACCAAGCAGATCCATCCAGAGATTACACATCCCTTACAGTAAAATGGATGTGACTCTGCTGAATATGTTGGAGACAGCTACGGCTGAAACAATGGATATTGGAGCTTTCTTTCTCTCCTCCCTCTTTGGAACATCTTTTTTGTTTGGTTGGGGGTTTTTGTCAGATATTTATTTTTAAGCCTGAAAATCTAAAATTGGATTCATGTGCTGAGAAGGAGGCTTTATGAAGTAACTATGTTGGCTAAATTAATTCCAGTTTTATGGGGAGAGAGGCAAAAAAGGAGTGGAACAATCCTAAAATAGCAGGCATCAAAGATGGGGGGTGTAAGAGACTATGAGCACCTTCCTCTCTAAGAACAAATCCAGGGCAGAGTTTTCTGGGAAAAAAACCTGTTTGTCTGATGACTATTTTAGTGTAAATACAGCAGCATGTTTTACAACTGAGTGGGAGACTTGAATTAAAATTTATACTCCTCCTTTATTCTCTTGAAGTAATGACATCAGGATTCCTACAAACCAGCTGTTTATGTTTTAAATATTTCTGCCTTCTTTTTGCCTTTGAGTTTTTTTTTTTGTAGTGCCCAGGTTTTGCTAGGGATATTCAAACAGTGCATAGTAATGAAAGTGCAATGACGTCCAAGGGACAAGCTAGAGGAAAAAGCAGAAAGAGGAAGAGAGAGGAAGAAAGTGGAGATTTGGAGGAGGTAGGAGCAGTGTGTGGGGTTCGCTCACACTTACTAACCCAGAAGAAGATCCAGATGCAGAGTGTGAATTGAGGCTCCTTTTGACAGAGTGCACCCAGTTCTCCTGCATCTTCCACCACAGCTCAGGCTGCAATGGTTTCTTTTTGTTGTGCTGCCCAGTAGATTGGTGGGCTCCAGGCACGCTGCTCATGTGCAACAAGACCCACAAGACCATGAAAACTTTGAACAAACCAGATGTCTTTGAATTCTCAGATGTTACTGTGTGCACTGTGCAGCTTGCAGACTTGGGCAAGAGACATCTTTTGATGTTCACACAGAACTGAGCTTGCCTATAAACGGGACCATGATGGGCCTGTCAGGAGTGAGGAAACACTGTCACTTTAATGGTGCAAAGTAACAGAGTTACATCAGTTTCATTTTTAAATCCCATGTTTTCTTACCAAGTGGAGGCCTTGGTTCTTGCCCTGGGTGTTGTTTGGATAAGAGTTCTTTTCCCACTCTGTTCTCCATTTCTCAGTGTTTGTGTTTCCTAATCTGCTTATGGAGGGCTGCATATTTTTCCCTGTGAAATGCAACTTGGTGCCAGCATGCAGCATTAGTACCCAAACCACATGCTCCCAAGAGCAGCCGGGGGGAAGGAAAACGCCACAGATCCCATGAACGCACGTGGAGGAGGACAGTTAACCGCTGAATGAACTTCTGAGGGCATGTACGGGCCCTTTGCTACCTGAAACATTCAAAGCAGGACTAGACAGCTTCCTAAGGGACGTCTCTGAGACCAGTAACGTTCCATCCATGATGAGCAGGTATCTTTGTCACACAAAACACAACACTGCTTATGTCCTTGTTAACGAAAGTGTAGGCCTAAGGCTACGGGGAGTGGGAGACGTGTTGTTCCCCCCACTGACTTGCTGTTATGTGGCCCAGGAACAGGGGGAGCTGGGGACCACTGCTGTGGCTCACGAGCAGATTTGGGGGTGATGAGTTGACCTGTGGTTGCTCATGGGAGTTTTAGATGTTCAGTAGTCTGCCCCAGCCTTGAAATCTAAGGATAAATAACTGAGTCCATTGAACCCAGAAGGAACTGGGCCCTGGATTTGGCAGGAGACAGCATTTTGCCATTTTACATCTGCCCCCTTGGCTCTCCTGTGGACTTCTGAGGAGCATGAAGAGTCTGTGCTCCCTTTTGTTAAGCGAGATGACCAGTGAGTGCTGATACCCATGAGACACAATGGTTCTGCTTGGCTTGAAGCCCTTCATGCTGGCTGGACACCTTCACCGCTGTGCCAGCGAGCACAGGGCAGCTGAGGGGCGAACACTCCCTGTGGAGTGGAATCAAGCAGGTCCCTGCTGGCCTGGTTCCACATTTTGCAGAGCAAAAGTGCTTGCACAATGTCAGATTTTCCACAGGCATGAAATATTCACTGATTTTTTATCCAGCATAATGGCAGGAAGGTATATATGTACTTTTTATCCTCTTATCCAGGCGTTGTCACGCCTTAGACCTTCCTGTTTGGTAGACTTGTTCCTTATAAAGAGGGCTTGGTGGCTTTGCTCCATCACTTCTCAGACAGGGAATTGCCTTTCATAACAATGAGTGGTGTTGCTATCTGTTTACAAATATGGCCCTTTCTTCCCCGAAGCTATGTACTGCGCAGCCCTGGGGCTGTGCTTCCTGGCAAGTCATCTGGATTGTCCATTACTCACTCACAATAAAATCCACTCAGCTTTAGTTCATGTTTCTCAGACCCGGGACACAGTGCTTGTAATAAGACAGAAATTAAACAAGGCTGGGATTTCCCCCTTTGCAGACTGTGACATCTGTCTTTTCCCAGAGCAGTCTTACCCTTCCCTGGAATATGTGCAAGACATTGCAGTTGTCTGGTAGGATAGACAGGAGTGAAATACTCTTGGGCACATGGTGTGACTCTTAGAGCTGTCCTGTGCAGGGCCAGGAGTTGGACTCGATGGTCCTTGTGGGTCCCTTCCAACTCAGCAGATTCTGTGCTTCTGTGAAGGCAAATGGGTTACTGTTAAAGACGTGGAAGAGAAAGTTTGCAGGTTAGGTAGGACTGGTGCAAGTACAATGCCAACACATATTAATCCCAAGTAAAAGGCAGCTCTTGAGAAAACAAACTAAAAAGTAATCCAAGAATCTGGGATGCAAACACTTGCCAAGAGAGGATGATGGAGTATTTAGACTCCTCAAACTGATTCCACTTGCCTAATCAGGTCTTAATTTCTAGATGTCCCAGTTCTCTTGTCTGAAAAACAAGACTTATTTGGGGGTAGATTTGAAACTAAATCCTATTTTGGAAAACTGAGGGATATGAAAACTGGGGTTCTTGTCCAGTCTAACAGCACAGCCTGGGGTCAGAGTGAGCTCTGCCTGAATAGGAGGGGAAGGGAGCTGTGTGTCCTTGTCACCTACCCAGTGTAGGGAGGCTGGCATGCCTCCCTGGCTGTTTAGAGGTCAGCCCTCTGTGTCCTGCTGAACCCACGTTTATAAGAACGTAAATGTACGATCATTTATTGTGTTATTAATGGAAATTGCTAATAATAAATCATCTGTATGTGCCACATAGGAAAGCACTCAAGTCAACAAATAAACTTTAAGAATTGACCCTTAAGTGAGGAGCTGTGAAGAGGTTCCTTGCAGGGCTGTTCCCTGTGGGAATGAGGGACGGAGAAGGCACAGCCTTGTGCACACCCATGAGCTGATGTTTGGCTTTGCTTGCAAAGCCTGTGAGAGTCCTCTGTTGAGATCAAAGATTCAGCTCATGTAAAGGTCAAGACATGGGCCTTGGGAACATTTTCAGCTGTGCCCCCTCCCACAGGCACAGCCTCTCCCTCCCTCTCCCTTTCCTGATGTGTTAACAGCAGTTAGGATTTTCTAAGTGTTGTCTACCCTTTGTGACTCCTCAAGCCTCCTCATTTTCATGTGACCAACACAATCTGTGCATCTCTGTCTGGGTTGAAAATCATAGTACTGTAAAAAACCAACCAAACAAAAAACTCCCCAACAACCTCCCAACTAAGAGAGCCATGTGTCTGCCTCAGGGACACATACTTGAGTCCTTCCGTCAGGGTCCAGTGAGAGATGACATGTAGTTCAGTCTAGCAGCTTCATTCTGTCTGGACTAAATTCCTCAGTACATGAAGCAAGCAGTTCCTATTACTATTTTAGCTAGTAGTATATCATATGAAAACGATCCTGTGTCCCTGTGCAATGATGTAATGAGACACTAATGCTGCTACGGCTTTTTTGGACTTCTTTGGGATATGCATGGCATGAGGATAGCTGTCTGCCTCAACCTGGGTGACACTGAGTCTGGTCTAAGGAGAACAAGGTCTCCTGGGCATGGGTGAAGTGTGAGGCCAATACTGCCAGGGCAAGGAAGTGCCAAATGTCGACATGTGCCTGTAGGATTAGGGATAGGGTCATTGTCTGGAGACGAAGGAGATAGAGGCAGGACTCTCAGGCAGCCCTGGAGAGCATCCTAGCTATCAGACTCTCTGATGCTGGAGTGGGGCTTTCTAAATGCTGGGCTTTTGTGGATCTTTCTCTTTAGATGAAACAATTGATTCTTCTTTGAGCCAGCAGTAGCTATAATGCACAAGGTGCTGTGAGCCTAAGGGTTGGTGGATCACATGTCCTGCGCCTGCTTCAATAAATGTGCACTGTTTTTGTAAGACTAGAACTCCTTCAGCAGCACAGACAAAGCCAGCCCTATCTGTCCACATCGTATAGTTTGCACCCTCCATAGTGATGGAAGATGTGAATCTAGAGGAACCCAAACCAGATCTTCAGTGTCTGATGTTGCACCTGTACAAATGAGTAAATAAACCAGCAAGCCCCCTGTTTGCTTATTGTGATGTGTACATCATGACCCAGCTTATTTCCATGAGGATGATGTCTCTTCCTTTCCAGATGAGGAGACTGCTCTTTGAGGAGACTCTTCTCTGGGTTAAACTATTCTGGAGGCTGTGCTAATAGTCCTGCAGGATGAGCCAGGGGTGTGGGAAGCTCCAGGGCCAAGGTCCAGACCTCTCCCTGCTCACATTACTGGTATAGGAACAGTCTGGCTGCACAATCCTCCTCTGCACCTTTCTTCTGCAAGAAAAAGGGACTGACCAGCATAAGGTGTCTAATTCTGGCTGGAGAGAAGTGACTGCTTAGTCTTAGTGGATAATTTGGACAGTTCTCTTGTATCTTCTGTAAATCTCTTTTTAATGGCCTCTCTCACTATGAATCACAACCTGGGGCAGTGAACTATAAAATCTGAGCCTTACCACAAAGACTACAGGCAGTACCTAGATAAATCCCAGTTGTGAATCAAAGTCCCTGCTGTTTTACATTTACTCTGAAGTGCCAGACTCTGTGCACTTTCCACGGGAGGCAGCTGGAATATAAACACAGAGATGTGTGACTGCCAGCAGCCACCCTCAGCCCCAGTCGGGGATCACAGCTTCTCCCTTGCATCTTTTCTGGCAGTTTGAGGGTTGGTCCAGACATTTTGCTCTCCTGCTCCCCAGTCCTGGTGGTCCAGAGGAGAGCCCTCACTGCTTTCCCTTTCATTCCACATCCCTCATGCACTGACTCCATGGCTCCACCGCCACGCTCTTCATCGTCCAGTGACAGGTTGCTGGCAGTGGTATGTACACTTGATACATAACAGCACCCCTGCACTCCTTCCCCCTTCCTATCTCCTTAAACAGATGATGTGCTAAGATTGGAGCTATGACAGCAACCCCAGCGGACCAGAGCTAAGCTCCTGAGTTCATAGCCCCCATCATTTTTTATGATTTCTAGCTCCTCTGAGTGGCTGAGTGACTTGTATCAAGAGATTTAAGATCTTGTTGCTTTGCTTATGGCATCAATCCTTATCATCTGTCCCTGAGCAGGACCATATTTGTACTTGGACTTCATCTATTCGGAGGTGGAAAGCTGTTCCAGGGACGGAGCATCCTCGATTTCCACTGAGGCCTTTCATCTGTTTGCTTCATGCCCCTGCCTTCCCTTTTCACTTGGGAGTGGGCCAGAAAAACCTGTCCCTGCTCTTTTGCTGGTGGCATTTGGGGACCTCTTGGATTTGTGACACTCCATCTAACCACACTCACAAAGGAGACAGCCTCTCCAGATTTGGGCTGCAGCCTACCCCATCCACTGCCTTGGCACAGCGCTGTGGGCATGAAGGAGCAGTGGCAAACAGCCCTGGGTAGAGACCTATGCTGGTTTGGGCTGGGGTAGAGCTGATTTTCTTCACAGTAGCTGGTATGGGGCTGTGTTTCGGATTTGTGCTGGAAACAGTGCTGATAACTCAGGGATGTTTTTGTTACTGCTGAGTAGGGTTTACACAGCAGCAAAGACTGTTCTGCTCCTCATCTCCCCCCACCAGCAAGGGGTGCACAATGAGCTGGGAGGGGACACAGCCAGGACAGCTGTCCCAGGGATATTCCACAGCATGTGCATCATGTTCAGGATGTAAAGTGGGGTGAGCAGGAGGAAGGGTGGGACATTTGGAATGATGCTGTTCACCTTCCCAAGTCACAGGTACGTGTGATGGGGCCCTGCTCTCCTGGTGATGGCTGAACACCGGCCTGCCCGTGGGAGGGGGTAAAATGATTCTTTGTTTTGCTTTCTTGGGTGTGCAGCTTTTGCTTTCCTTATCAAACTGTCTTTATCCCACTTCTACCCTCCTAATACTCTCCCCCATCACACTGGGCAGGGAGAGTGCGTGAGTGTGTGGGGCTGAGCTGCCAGCTGGGGTTAAACCATGGCAAGACCCCACCAGCACTTTGGGACAGATCTAGCCTAGTCCGCAAGTCTGCCAGCATTGCCAAGACAGGCAGCAAGGACAAGGAGGATGCACTGAGGATACAGGAGAGCAGAGATTGCACAGCTCTTCCCCTGGGCATAAATTGAGCAGGAGACACCATCCTCCTGCAAAAGCGGTTACTATCCACAGGCAAATACACAGGGATGAACTTGGCATCTCTCCTGCCATCACCCCATCTCCCTGCTCCACCAGGACCACTGGTTGAACTGGAGCACATGTTTGAATGCTTCGTTGAGTCAGGGTCCAAATTAATTTGAACAATGTTAGGTAGGGAGGGACGTACAGTTTAAGTGAAGACAAACTGGAGGTGCGAATGGTTGATTATTTATTTCCAGACATGGGTCTCAGGGGCAACATGTCCTCAAAGGACTGTTCACAGCCTTTCCCTGCTGTCTGCAGGGAGTTTCACCAGCACTGCCTGGTGCAGGGTCCTGCTGACTGAATTTGTGCCAGCTACACCCTCACAGGGCTGCTGCTAGTGTGGGAGGGGGTCACGAACAGCACTGTGTGATCAAACTCCTTTACAGGAATGGTGAAGTATTAACCCAGCTGTACTGTGCCCCTACAATCAGCCAGTTGAGGTCTGGTAGCCAGGCCAAAGAATTTGGACCTCCTGGAGTCTGCTTCTTGATCTGGAAATTATGATATAGAGAGTTCTCCTGCTCCAATGGAAACAAAGCCACACTCATCTTCGTTTTAGTGGGTGATTCAGATTGCTGATGTGCAACTTCTTGTTTGTTTTGGGACCATGCCTGGGAACGTCAAGGATGACTCAGAGTGCTTCTGTGCTAAGTACTGTAGAAATACAGAAAAAAATAGAGATCTGGGTCCATCTAAATTTCAGAATGTTAACTCAGTGGTTTAGACGCAGCACTGCTTTAACTCTCACATGGAAACCTTCTTGGATTGTAGCATGTCCTGAGATCACTTCAGTACTTGCTGTAGGAGCCCAGGTTAGGTGGATTAACCAGCCCCGATGGTGCTGACCTGCAGCAGGCATGGCAGGAATGACCACAGAGGTGGTTGTGGTATTGCTGCTATTGCTAACCAGATTTTCTACCTGCTGTACTAGAAAGGTGGATGAGAGTGCATTTGAGACCATCTTGGCAGGCTGGGGAGAAAAGAAAGGGAGGAGATACCAGAATGGAATGTTACCACTTTATCTCAAACCAAAAAACTTCTCTGAGAGGCTAAATCAGCAGAGAACATATAAGTGAATGAAATAGGGCTGTTTCTAAAAACATCTTGTTTGCATTCAATGAGAATGCAGGCTGAAGCTTTCATTTGCTTAGATCTTTATTGGTATTTGCATCCCTTGGAGCTGCAGATGTAAGCACAGAGCATGCCCAAGGCAGGGACAGGGGGAAGGAGAGGAGGAAAGACAGCATTGATCCATATTCATGTTTCCCAGGTGCTGGAAACCACCCAGTGCCAGATGGTGATTCAGAGCCAGCATAGGGGGAGGCTGCAGCTGATGCATGAACCCCTCTGGTCTCAAAAGGCTTTGGGTGAGCAGGACAGACAGGAGGATGCAGATAGCTGCGAACTCTCTCTCTTCTCGCCACAGAAATACCTGAAAGTAGTGCAGAATGAGTGCCACCTCTGTGACAGGAATTTTCTCCCAACTGGAGACATTTTCACATGACAAGTACTGGTCAAGTGTGGCCCTTGCAGGTGACATGGGAGCAGGATGGAGAGATGAGCCAGCATTTGTGATGTATTTTCCCACTATTTGAGCAGCAATAATGTCAGGGACAGCAGTTATGCCACCCTGACCTGCTGCTGAGGGAACCATTGCAGTTGTTCCTGCAGTGTTTAGTTTTTAGTACAGAACATATTTACAGAAAAAGCAGCTGGAGCACATTCTAGGATTTTTTTTTTTTTTTTTTGAGATGAAACCTCCCCATGCTCACCACCCACGGTGAGTGTAGGTCCTCTGGTAGCACAGAAAGCACTTGGTGTAGCTGGAGGCTGCTCCTCCACGTGAGTTGGAGCAATTCAGAGCACAGCAGCTTTTGGGTGCCCATCCCAGTGAGCGCTCAGGCCTGGGATGCTCTCTGGTAGCCCTGTGTGTGACTGCTTGGGCTGGGGAAAATGGCCATGGCACAGTCCCTGTCCCTGTGGGAGCAGCCACCTGCTCTCAGGAGAGTGACACAAGAAGGGACTGTGCTGATCCGAGCTCTTTTTTTAGGGCTGCACGTTTTTTCTGTCTGAATCTTGAGGACCTAGTTCTAAAAACTAAAAATCCTTTTACTAGGTCTAAAACCCCTTTTACTTTGTGGATGTGCTGCAGACTTTTTATTCTGAAATTTACAGAATCACAGGATGGTTTGGGTTGGAAGGGACTTTTAAGATGATCTATTTCCAATCCCCCTGCCATGGGCAGGGACGCCTTCCACCAGATCAGGTTGCTCTGGCCACATCCAGCCTTATTTTGAACACTTCCAGAGATGGGGCATTCACAGCTTCTCTGGGCAACCTTTTCCAGTGGCCTCACAACTTCCTTTAATTTAAGCAAATTGAAGTCTAGCTGCATGGAAAAAAAAGGAATATTTGAAGTCCAGCAAGCGTCTCCTCTCTCTCTCTCTCTCTCTCTCTCTCTCTCTCTCTCGTAGTCCTGCTTGAAAAGCAAAAAATCTTTTGGACGTCCTCCCTGGGGCTGTGTCTGTGGGGTACCCAGCTTCCTGGCAGGTGAGACATCTCCTGAGGCCTGGGATCTCTTTTCCACTGAGCACAGAACTGGTGCTGTGGGGATGGGACGGTCTGTCTAGGGACAGAGTGGTCTGTCTGGAACAGGTCCTTCCTCAGCAGGCTGAGGGCTGGTGGATCCACTTTACCTCAGTGGGGCTTGAATAGCTCCCATCAGCCTGGAGGAATGACTGGAATTTGCCATGCCATGCAGGCAGACCCCGTGGGTCTTGAAATGCCCTATCTGTGCGTGGTTTTGAACAATTGGTAGAAAATGAGTCAAAATAAATAGTGCTGCTCGACCTCTGGCCTTTCCCCTTTTGTCCACAGAAGCTCAAGAAATTCCAGGGATTGGGAGCCAAACATCTGTGTTTCCCCTCGGGAGGTGCCAAACCGTGTTCCTCCTGTGAACCGGGCAAGGTATATTTAGAAAATGAGCTTCAGAAACCTCTGGCGAGAGCTGCTGCTCTGCTGGTCCAAAGTTTGCATAAGCTCGGGCACGTGTTTATATCTTCACCCACACGCACTGGATCCTGCCCGCAGAAACACGAACTGACGGGCATCTTCTAAGTCTGAGCTTGTGTTGTGGATGCCAACATTTTTAAAAAAGTGAGGATTTAAGGATTGTGGGCCTGGTTTCCGAGCTGAAATATAGACATCCTGCGCCATGTGGGATGCCCTTGAAGAGCCAAAGTGTCTGCCACAGTTACGAGATGGGCACAGAGTTTGCAGCAGTAAGGAAGCAAAGGCCAAAGGCTGTCTTAAATAGCACTGGGCACTGCTGGTTAGGCAACTAAATCGAGCCTAATGCCACTTTTAAGGAGAGAAGCTGGCACACCATCAGGCTCTAGGGCCACTTCTTCACACACAGGCTTCCCAGCCTACTGGCATCCAAACCTGGATGGACCCCAGGGATGGCCTGAGACCCTCCTGTGGGCTGGGAATAGCTAACCCACCTGGTGTGTTCAGGCAGGGGACTTTCCTCCAGGTGTGCTGCCTGTGGAGACAGCCGATCCAACCTTCCAAGCAGCCTTTAGGGGACTGCAGAGGATAATATGGGTGGGTCCCACGTCTTTTCCATCTAACCCATACCTAGAGCCTTGGCTCTGCAGCAGCTGCCCTGTTAGCTTGGATAGAGCTCTTCCAGCACCAGTGCTCAGAGCAGGGTCACAAGATGACTGCTGTTTCAGTGGCACTTTGTGTTCCCACTCTCAGCTGTGTGAAATGGTTGCGTGTCACAAGAAACACTCCTCTTACCTCTGACCTCAACGCCTAAGCTGGTAACGGCATTGGAGAAGTACCAGCATGCAGTCTGAGGTTGAAAACACTTAATTTTGACTTCTCCAAGGTACAGAGACACATTAGATTTCTGCCTGGTTCTGCAGAACAAGGTTGTGTCCTAATTTCATCAACCACCACCACCATCTGTCGTGTTTTCAGCTTAGGACCTTGTTTCCCCAGCCAGCAGACACACAAGAGCTTGGGGGTGGTGGCACAGCTGACACCAGAAACAGTGCACCACCTCTTCCTCCTGAGAGACTGAAGGAAGAAGAATAAGTGGGAAATTCCAGAAGGAAAGAACTGCAAAAGTCCCACAACATGGCTTGTTCTTTGTGGTACTGCATGTGCTGAGACCAAGTGCCTGGAGTCTGACACCTCTCGGCACAGCTTGGACTTACGTGGCGTGATAAATGGAGAAAGGAGTAGCTTGGGGTTAAATAAAAACATCAGAGAAGTTCTACCTTGTCATACTTCATTACCCAGGTTGAAAAAATGGGAAACCTCCCAGTTTTATTATGGGACAAGTTTAGTAGTGTCTGAGAGGAGCTACTGGGAGAATGGTTCATAGATAAATGAAAAATAATAAAATAAGGAGATGAGTTACAGTACTTTGTTGTTTAGACATATTCCGTTTGTCCTCCTGCTCTTTGGAGGGCAGAAGAAAAAACAGAGTACTTCAGGTCTCCTGATGGCTTATTGGGAACAGTTTGTGTTCAAGACATTGCCAGATTCCAGCAGAATTTCTCCTAAGAACTCAAGGAACAGCTTGTGACAACCAAGATCCCTACCAGTTCGTCTTGTGTCCACGCTGCATGTGTTTTGGATCCTGATGATACATGTGGGATGACTGGAAGGTGGTTGTTACAAACTGTTCCCTGAGAGGTTTCACCAGGGCTCTCAGGACAGGATATACAATGCCATTAAAGTGACTTGCTACCAAGTTGCTCATGCTGATCCATTGCCAACTTCTTTAGCAATACTTCCTCGTGCGCTCTCCGTTTGCCATAAACAGGCGCTCCTGCAGCGGAGTGCAGCTGGAATCCCGCGTATATTTTTGCAAGCCATAAAGAAAAGCAGTGTGTCTCCAAAGCATATTATAATATTTTGATGTTTCCCAGGTCGCTTGTGCTCTCGAGCTTTATCGCTGCCCAGAGTCTTTCAGAAGAGCGCTCATCACACACATGCCCTAAATAGTGTAAGCTCTGCGCTGGTGATATTTACAGCCATGCAAACTTGCCCATTTTCTGCCTGTGTTGTTTCAAAACAATTCTTGAGTGATGGCATTTTTCGTCTTTAGCATATTTTTCTTTGGTTCTGAACATCGAACACATTTGTAATTACTGCCATTATTGCTGCTGGATGCCCTATTAAGCCTACAAATTGCACTCAGATTTAAAGGTAGAATTCTAATTACAGCTCAGGCTTGGGGAGAAAGGACGGCATTTGGAGGTAAAAAGTACTTACATGAACACCAAGAGAAGTGGCAGTACATACTGCAGTCACTTCCACTTCATAGAAATGACAGCTTCATTTTTAAGTTCTTGTATTTGAGCATCCCTCTCTGAAGATCAGGAAAGGATGTGTGACATCCTGTGCCATTGTTTTTATGGGATCACAATGGCCATTCATAGCAGAGAATTGTTTTGGGGTCATCGAGCTTCCCTTGAATGGCTGCAAATGAGTCAAAGTTCTGCATCTATCAGATAACCCCACAGAAGAACTCAAAATTGTCTTATCTCCAGAATACAGAGAGGAAAACAGGAGTATAGGAGTGTCATTGTGAGTGGTTTGCTGGAATGACAGAAGTGTGCAAACTCCTTGCAATGTTGTGTAACATTGCTCTGCACATGTTCTCCTCCTTCTGCTTCTGCAAATCATCCTTTTAATGTAATTATAGCTGCTATTGGCAAAAGACACTGAGAGCACTAGCTGGCTTCTGGAGAAAACTGCTGCTGAGATGGGAGCACTTTCAGCTCACCGGCATTTAAAGAGACTGAGAGAACCCTTCTTTCAGCCTTATGCAGTCCAGTGAAAAATGATCTTATTGCCCCCTTGACGGTATTTGCCTCTAGATCATAAATAATAAATCAGACCTCTTTCCCATCTCTTTGTAAGGAACTGTGTTATTACTATCTCTGGTCACATTTTGTCCACTTTTGGGATCCCAGATGCTGAATCCAGAGCATTATTCAAAGGGCTGTGAAAATTAGACTCACGTGGATGCCTATTTACATGGAAGACTCCTTAGGACAGGTGTTCAACCGAAGAGAGAACTCAAACCCAGCCAAAAGATGTGCATGTAAACCTCTATATTCACTTACCATGGACATATATCTGACTACTCTCTGCAAAGATCTAGAGGGCCAGGTTGGATGGGGCCCTGAGCAACCTGATCTAGGGGGTGGTATCCCTGTTCATGGCAAGGGATTTGGAGCTAGATGATCTTTAAAGCCCCTTCCAACTCAAGATTTTCTAGAAGTGTCCTAGAAAGATTCAGATTTTCCAGTAAAATTATTGCTTCTGTTGTGTTCCTGCTGTGTGCAAGAGGGACGGTTTTGCTGGCTGGGTTTAGGTGACTTTCAAGGAAATTTAACTGGATATTGTAACTGCTTGCCTCAAAAGACTCTGCAGGGAGATGTGGGCTGGCAGTCTTGGGCAGCAGATGGTTTCAATTCTCTTGAATTTACTGCTTGATGCCTCTGGCTCCCTCCTGCAATGGTATCAGTGATAACACAAGTGTTGGGTTTAGGGTTTGGCACAAACCTTTGGATTCTCTAAATCACCACAAACTAACCCCTGTCTCTGCAGGCTCTGGTGGAAGAAGAGTTTTGCACTTTGCCTGGCACAGGCACTCTGGGCTGAGTGAGGGCAGCTGAGTTGCGCCAGAGGATTTATTCCCATGTCCCATCCTTTTCCCATCCTCAGTGCATCCCACACTACCGGCAGGCCAGGCAGGAGGACAAAGCTCAGGCAGGAAGGTGTGATTGACATTATGCACCTGCAAAGAGGAAACTGCTGTCTGACTTGTGTGCTAGTTCTCTTTGTAAAACCATCTTAAAAACCAAAGAGAAGTGGAAATGTGTTTCTGAATTGCATTTAAAAAAAAAAAAAGAGCAAGAATTATTCAAATTTATCCTCCAGGGTTTGCTCTTCAGTGACAGATTAAGTGACAGAAGGCAATGTTTTCATGGTGCTGTGCCTGTGGGCAATCAGAGGAGAGAGGAGTTTGCAGCTGAGATCAACAAGGGCTTGGTGAGACTTGGGACTTCTTGTGCTGGATCACTTAAAAATACAGGGAGAAAACAGGGCTGTGCTCCAGAGGCAGGCAAAGAGCAGAAGGAAGAAAGGGTTGCTCTCATCCCTGAACATGGGGGCACTAAAAGTGCAGCACAGGGATTAGTGGCTCAGCACTCTACCCAGCACCTGTTTTGGCTCCTGTCAAAGAAAGGATGCTGTGTTCCTGGGACATTTAGTCCGATTGTTCTTATTTTCAGGATCACTCAGAAAGTCTGAGGCAGTGCCAGCAACTGAACTGAGATATTTTCAGTCTCAGCAGAGGACACCCACCAGAAGTAAATACGTGTTTCTTATCCCATCAGTTTCTCCAGAAACTTTAGAAACTTTAGGATGTTCTGTACATTTAGAACATGTTCATGGGCTCAGGGAATAATTCAGATTGGAAAGGACCCATAGAGAGCATGTGGCCCAGCCTCTCATCCCTGCCTAAAGAAGAGCTGAAAGCCTGAAGCGTCAGGGTCTAAGCCTGGGGCGTCCCCTCAAACCCTGCTGTTGCAGGGTTCTCCCTTGCACCCATTCAAATCGGCAAATCTTTACACAGTGCCTTTAAATCTACCAGTATCTGGCCTTTTATTAATATTGCTTCTGCCTAATTTGATCACTTAAAAAGGCTTGATTGTCCCTACTCAAGCCCTTACATCTTTCTAAACTTGTGGTTTCATCCTTCACCCTCAAGAGCCGGTGGCTTTTTTTACCACCCCCATGAGGGGTCAGGGAGCCTGACTGGCACAGCACCATGTGCCAGGCTTGGGGCTCAGCCTTGGGATGGGCAAAGCCATCACAGCAAAGTGTGTCCCGAAACCCTGGCAGGCACTTTGGTGGCTGAGCGGGTCAAGCAGCAGGAATGCCCGCCATGCAGGAATGCCCTCTGCTTTGTGGGATTTACACACAGATAATCTGAGCTGACAAATTGAGATCCCAGCCTTGGTGGCATTTCTGTTGTCCCCTTGGGCTCACCAAGAACTGGCTCTGTTTGGACAAAGCATCAGTGAGCTTTCTTTTTCACTGCTTTGTTGCTTTGTGCTTATTTGGGGTTTCCTGTTTTGGCTTTCTGAGCAGCAGTGAGCTGACAGACTCTCTTTGTACCTCAGGAACCAGCCCGGTGCAGGCAGCACCTTGGCAAGTCCCTTCAGGCGTCACCAGAGACTCTGCATTTTTGTGCCTTTCCTGCTGAGTCTCCTTGGGACGTGCCAGCTGTTGGAGTTATTTTTTGTTGCAGTTCCTGGAGAAGGGCTATTTTGACGCACTTAAAGCTCGTGCTTTACTTATTTGAAATGCTTTCTGGGAGTGCCTCACACTGGACTTGACTTTGAAGGAATTTTGAGCAACACTGCATACTTCCAAGCCTCCTACCCCAAATTATGGCCGAAAAAGAGCAAAGAGGAGACTCTGTGGTAGTTCTTACAGTTTGGGCTGGGATCTAAGAAAGCCAATTGCCCCTTCCCAGCCCTGGGAGAACCCATGGTGAGACATTAAGATCCTTGCAAAGGAGCCCATAGCACCATCAGCTCCCAGCCATCGCAGAGGGTAAGCCACAGCGTGGCATTAATGAGAGCAGTATAAATCTGGCATAAATCAAAGTGCTTTGACGCTCTTTTCCATTGTGTACACAAACACCATGTTCCAGTGAATCAGTGAAATCAAAGCAGCACTGAGAGGTCAATTCAGCATTCATGCACATGTCACTGGCAGCAGACCCTGCCTATTGAATATTAAAATCTAAAATAAAAAGGAATTTACAATATTTCTGAAATATTTAGGCCTTTGATGAATAGCTCTCTCAAGATCATCCAGATGCGCTTTTGCTACAGCACCATATGCATTTAAAATCCAGATTGTCTCTGTGTGAGAGTATCTGTCTTCAGTGAAGGATGAACATAGCTGCACATTGGGGCAAGTGCACGTAAGAAGTCTGGTGGAAATCCTGCACAGGAAGTGTTCAGCAGTAAAAAATGTGGCCGGAAAATAACAGCAACATTAAGAAAAACAAAATTTATACTCACCATTGGTGTTCAGAGGCTTCATTTTTTTAACTTCCTCCTGCTAAGAAACAAATATCAAACCCAACAGTCTAATTAAGGAAACTTTGTTGACTTGGATAGTCAGTGAAAAAGAGGAGCCTTGGTTCATTTTTGTCATTGTTTTGCAATGTGCAGTAGGACACCGGCCTGCGCATTCCCCAGAGCTTTGCATACTTGATGTAAAAGTCATTTATCACTTAACAAGGGCACGATCATATTGGTATCATTAATCACTCCTCCTGTTAGGACAAGGTAAGAAGGATAGGTGCAAAAGAAGTGGAAATTCGTACATTAATTTACTAGTGAAGACAATGACATGCAGAGTCATGTTCAAATGATAAACCGGAAGGGTTTAACACTGCCTTTGCAAAGTCAAATGCAGCGCTTTAGAACAAGGCAGCAGACAAACCAAGATGAGGATTCAGGCAGAAATGGTGGGTTCTGGCTTCCCTTGATGCCATCAAGGGCAGACTTCCCGGCCCATGCAGGACAGATCAGACTTTCAAATTACACCATGGCAATCATGACGGCAAAGGCCACAGCACCTTAAACCTTTCTAAACCAGGGCTGCCTGTGCCGGCCTAGGTGCTCCTGCAGGGAGCGAGGTGAGGGAGCTGAGCAGACTGAAAACTAATCACCTTTTTGGCCGCAGCTGCCTGACCCATCACCCCCTGCAGCTGCAAGAGAGCCGTTACCAGCTCCAAGAGGCTCTCGGGGTGTGGGAAGGTCGTGCAGTGTCACTCCCCAAGTCAGGAGCTGGTCCTACCATGTGCACAGCTTTAGCCTCAGGGACATCCTTCATCCTGCAGTCCAGGACTGGGCATGGAGCCACACTCCAGTAGCTCGTCTGGCACAGAGGCAGCAGCTCCCAGCTAGAGATGACAAAACTGGCTTGGCTGGAGGTGCTGCTCACCACTCTCAGCATCCCAGTTCCCATCACGGCTGTGACACATGAGATGCTCACACGGGGTTTCAGTTGCTGGTTTAACTGGCCACATCTTCACTGGAGTTCAAGTTCCCATAGGAGGTGATAATGAAAACGTGCAGTGCCAGGGATATCTCATGTGCCATGCTAATTTAATGACTTGCTAGAGAGCTAGTTAGTGAATTTGAAGGGCCAGTTGAAATAGCTTATCCAGTTTACAGACTTAGCTGCCAAGGGGGCACAGGGAGGCAGGGCTGAGCAGCAAAATTCAGTATGAGCCATACAAAGCTTTGACATATTTTCCCTGTGAGTTTCTGACTGCTGTTGCAGTCAGACTTTGGGTTCCTGACTTTCTGACAACAGGCTCAGCACGTAAACACAGTGCTTCCTCCAGAAGGTTTTGTTTAGAGAGGTGCTATTAATAAATAAGAAGGTTACTTGATTTTGAACGTGTTTTCAAAGGTTGGGCCTGGACAACCTGAAAACCTTTTGTCTCTTGTGAAAGCCAGATTTGGGTTGCTACAGGGAGGGAAGCAGAGTTCAAAGTGTGAGGTCCTGTTAGAGTTTCAGGGTTTATTCTTATCTCTGCACTGGACAAATCACAGAAGCAAACCCTCCAGATCCAGGGGGTGGGCAAGGGCGGAGGGCTGGTGTCAGGTACATCACAAGACGGGGCAGCCCTAGGGCTCAGCCTTTCCCCGGAGCAAGGATGCAACGGCAATGACCAGGGAAAACGAGGGGGGGGGGGGGGGGGGGGGGCGGGGGGGGGGGGCAGGTGCCCGTGAGAGGGACACCCCCAGTCCCTGCTCAGTTTCAGCTCCTGAACTCCCTGTTCCACAGTGCCTTTGGAACAGCACAGCAATCCTGGCTCTGAAAGCTCCGGGGGCCCACTGCGGTGAAACAGCGATAGAAATCTGCGTGCAGCCATGCTGTGTGTGGTATGAAACCTGCTGCAGGGGAGGTATGGGGAGAGAGGGAGGGAGAGAAATGCTTAGGATTATTTCTGGTTTGTACCCAAGGGTGCCATTTGTTCATATAAGTATCCATAGCAGAATAAAATACTTTTTATTGAAACATTTTTTTTCTCTTGCTGGCAGCCACTCCACTCCAATTATCTCTTCTATCGTATCCCTTGAAGCCAGGCTCCAAGGTAAACAAGTGAAAACCTGACAGCTGGAATGCAAAGCCTCAGCTGAGACTGAAAGCTTTTACTAGATCACATTCTGCACATTCATATTGTCTGGGGTATTAGCAGTGGAAATGAAAATAGAGATTTCCTAATCTCACCAGAGACAACACCTTGCTGCCCCACCTTTGAGAAATCTCCAGTCCACAGCAAAGACTTAATCCATCTTAATTAACAAAGAACCCAAGTAGGCACACTCTCAGCTTGCTCCTGATCTGGATTTCCCACATTCCGGAGTTTTGGTGTGTAACTTGCTGAGAAATTATTTTGCATTAGTAAAGAGTCACTTGCTATGAAAATACACTGTAAAGCCATGTTGATTTAGCCTGAAATTTTACTCTCAAAAGAGAAGATTCACGTTACGCAGATGTGTCTGGCTTCAACATAATTTCAGAATAAAACATCTTTTTATTTTTTTTTTTGAAGTGGGATTTTTGATTTGTTTTTCACAACAGTGTTGGATATCACAGTTTAAAATTTAAAAATTACATCTTAGCAAAGCAGTAGTTTTGAGAGAACATTACTTTTGTGAAGACATGAAATTTCAGGATGATTCAAATCACCGTGCTCTTTGCAACACAATTTTGATCCTGGGTGTGTGTCTCCTTGAAGACCTGTTGGGCAGGTGGGAGAGGAGAAAAAACCATTGTTGATTTTTTTCCATGATAAGGACAGCATCTGAACAACAGCTCACTCTGAAGATGTGTCAGTGCAGCCTTCTGCTTTACCACAGAGATGTTTTGAATTTCTTCTACTGGTTTTTGGACAGAGGGAAAAAAATCTTGGTGTGTCTGGGATCACGTTTGCAAGAAATCCAGGTGATCTTCTCACCCCCTTCAGAGGAATTCAGACTTTACACTTCTCCGGAGAAAGAACAAAGTCCAGGCTCAGGCTTGCTTGCAAGATGGTTCTCTGAGAGAAAGTCGTGAACCTCTGCTGCAGCAGCACCATCAGCACACTGACAAACTGAGGCACTGCATGGAAAATGCATCTGTGCCAGGTTGTAGCCATGAGATCTTGTCTGCTCCTTGACCTTGTTTGCACAGACGTGTTCTCTTTTCATGTGTGTTAAACTCCTTTCTTTTGGTCAGCTCAGTGTCCTTGCGCCTGCTCAAGTCAGGTCAGTGATCAGGCTTGAAAATCAGCCCAGTCAAAAAACCCTAAAACCTGAACTAAACCTTACTTCCAGCCAGATCAGAAAAGCCATTCCCCAAAACTTCCAGTGTCACTCAGCAAACTGATGAGGGGGAAGAAGACTGCAGGGATGGGACGGTGGAAGAGCAGGAGTGTTTCTTGGCAGCTCAATCCCTGGGGTTAAGCCAGTAGTAAGCCACATCCTTGGAAGAGCACAGTTTGTATTTTCAGAGTCTCCTGGGACTCTTTAGTTCCAAGTGGTAAAAATTTCTTATGCTGATGCCATCATCTGTGCTCAATGCCCACCTACAAATGCCATGAACATATCTGGGTAGTAAGAGCACATCCACCTCAGTGGTGCTCCCACTCCCAGTGGGCCTGACACACACAGAGAAGAGGAGCAGCCATGGCGTGCAAGACTGCTTCCCATGTCATCAGCCCCTCCCCAGCCAGGGTCATCTTCTGTTTGTGTTATAAAAAGCCCCCATTTATCACCGATGGCATTCAGGCAGCTCCACATTTGGCCTGTACAATTCATCAGCTGGTTCTGTGCTGGCCTTGCCCCGCCCGGCTCGGCTGTGTCCCGCTCCCGCTGCAGCTCCATGACACCCAGGGGATTGCTTCTAGTTTGTTCCTCCCGTGCTTCCCACCAGAGGGTGGGAGCTGGGCTGGGTGGAACCACAAGCAGCTGTTCAAAGTCTGTGCAGAGACAAAAATCCCCAGCTGTAGCTGTCTGTTCAAATAAACGCTCAGAGGCCAAGGCACTGCAATATGAGAAACACATTCCTAGAGAACAGGGATTCAAAGAGGGTGGCATGTGAAGGGATTAGGGGAGACCAGCCGCATGGCTGTCGACAAGGTGCCACACAGCAATCAAAGTGCTGAGCTATGGCCACCTGCAGGATGCAGCAGGTCACCCGAACGTGATTTTTAAAGTGAAGTTTTTAACAAGTTGCATGGAAAATGCTTGTATTAAAAATATCCTAATATTTCCTGGTGAAAATCTGAAGGTTAGGATTCAGCTGGGTCTCATGAACAACCTAGGGAGCTGGAAAATGTGAGGAGAGTGGCTCAAAAGTATCTTCCTCTCCTCCTCTCCCAGACCCCAGGCTACAGAGTGCTAAAAAAGCACTTGGTAATTTAGAAGGCCTTTTGACTTCTCTGAACAGGGTATTGACTCCACCTCTGAAGGAAACCTCCCATTCAGAGCACTGTGACTTCTGCTTGTCCCACTGTGGTGCAGAAGCAGAAGAAGCAAGGGAAAAGCAGCTGTGGAGGGCCTAGTACAGAGCTGGAGCCCAGTCCTGGATCCCCCCTTTCTGGAGAAAAGTTTCAGTGTTCTCCTTTAGGTAGCTCTAAAGAAATGCTGAAGGGGTGGGAAGGGACAGGGATCTGCTTCTCACCAGCTGCTGGCCCAGAGCAAGGAAGCCAAATGTCTGAGCGCGGACGTCTGCAGAATTGTTGCCTATGTTAGAGCCAGCTGTCTGAGACTCCCAGTACAGTGAACAGAGAGAAGCTGCTTGAGGATGTGGTTCATCTGTGATGCTGTGGGAGCCTGAGTCAGGGCAGAGGAGATGCTACTGCTGCAGTCTGGAGAAATGACTCCCACAAAGGGCTCAGAGTGAACTCATGGGCTTGTCAAGAATTTGGTTTCTTGTTCATTTTCTGCCACAGGGTCAGTACACTGGGCTCATGACCAGCTGAGGTGCCCTCTCTGGGATCATTCACGAAGAGTCTTGAGAATGCTGGGTGATGTGCCTGGGCAAGGGCAGTGGCAAGAGGCAGAGGCCTGCTGCACACTGTTCACTCTGACCCTGAAGCCCTTGCTGGCAACCTCCACTGCATGGTTCCCAGGGAGAGGATGAGTTCCTGCATGGTCCCCAGGGAGAGGGTGAGTTTCCTGTAAAGTTCCTTTGGTTTCCAGGTGCAGGGGAATGGTGGATGCTCGGTTGTACCAAAGGGCTGCACTTGGCACGTGGATCATGAGCACAGAGACATCACAGCCCCACAGAATTGCCCTTGTGGCTCTGCCTGTGGGGCTTGGCCATGCCTGGGACATGGTTTGGAGATTCTGCACCTCCTGGGGCCCAGCAGATGCGGCACTGCAGAGAGGCACTGCACATGCTAAGCTGGGGTGTGGGAAGGCGAGGCAGTAGGTACTACAACTCTCCACATCTTGAATCTACTGCAGAAAAGTTGTGGGAGCTGGGGATGCAGTGGTGGCATAGCTGGGCTCTGCAATAGAGCAGCACAAAGGCTGTGGCTGTGGGAGCCAGGAAGGCTGGCATGTGGCAAGGAGGGGTTGGGGAGGCAGGAGTTTACACGGGGCTATGGTGTCAGCTGTGCTGGAGGTGTGAGAGGGACTCTCGGAAAATGAAACGTTTCTGAATGTGACTTCTGAGGGCAGGAGTTTTGGCCATGCCCCAAAGAAGGCATGGTGATTAAAATAGGTACAAGGCCATGTTTCTACTCTGAGGGTTGTCAGCTTAGTTTGGGCACCTCAGAGTGAGAGCTACACAATTTATTGTACCTATAGCATGGTGTGTCCAGACTCAGAAAGAAGATCAGATAGTGTGGTAAGAAGTTTGGAAGATGAATTTGGAGGAGGAACTGGGGGGTGGGCTCTGTTTTGATCCAAAGGGAGTGTGGCAGTGAAAGGGCTCCGGCCTTCACTCCACTTCAAATGTGGAAAGAAAGTGCTGAAACTCTTGCCAGATCTGTACAAGGTTATGATCTTGGTCTTGCATTCCTGTCTTGGGCAAGGTTGAGGAACACCAGCTGCTTTAACAGCCTCTGCTCCTTCTTTCAAGACAACTTCCTTGCCACAGGGACCTCATCTGAAGAAGAGCTTTTTGTGCAATCTCTGCTGTTTCTCACAACTTCTGGCCAGGACAACCTCACTGGCACTTCTCCTGCTGCATGGGAAGCCGAGCTGAAAGGCAGTACTGAGAGGCAGGCAGGGATGGTGCTGCACACCCAAGCTGTGAGATCCTCGAGAGAGAAACTGCTATGCACAAATAAAGTACGTTAGAGAAAGTACAAGGGGATGAGGCAGGTGTGTGTGGGCTGAAATGGAAAGCCAGGGGCTGGTGTGATAGATTTATGACAAGACTGGAGGAGAGGCTGAGGAGATCTACTTATTATAGTTTAAAAAACGGTCCCATCAGAAGACTGCCAAGAGTGCTCCACTGTGCAAATTTATGACATGCAGTGGGAGTGATCATGTCTTCTGTACAAGCCAGCTAGAAAAATCCCCCACCTTTTTGCCATGAATATTATTCACAAAAGTGCATTAGAATTTTTTTCCCTAAAGGAGGTTGTTTGCCTATTGGTGGGGGAAAAAACTCCTACATTAATGATAACTGAACACTGACTTGCTTTTTGCAGTTGTAAATTTGAGTTACAATGTTTGCTTGAAATTCTTTTTAATTCCACTTTTTAATTTTAAAGCAAACAATTTTTCTTTTTCAGAAATACATATAAGCCTGGAAAGCCTAATTTTTCCTGCTTGAACATATTTTGCAGTGAGATATGTCAGCTCCTCCTCTTAACCATTATTGACACCTACTCACAAAAATAGCTCACATACGCTGCCACATAAACCTGAATATTATATGATTTAGTCACAAGAAATAAATATTTCAGGGTCCTGCATTTAAGCAATTCTTCATTTTAAGCAAATTTGGGATTTGGAGCTTTCTGGAAGATTCTTTAGGAGTATGGCCATGGAGCATTGTGCATCTAAGTGTCCTCAGTGCCATCAGTGAGGGGCCATGGCCAGAGAACTTGCCCTGTGAGACATTAAGGGGTGTGGGGTTTTTTAGTATGGGGAAAAAAACATAATTGGGAAGCCTGATGGCAACCTGCCAGTGTCTGCCAGAGGAGGCAGAGCTATCCTCTTTTTGGGTGTGCAGCAGCAAGAAGAGAGACGGTGGTCACAAAATGTTCCTGAGAGGTTCAAACACACGGATAAGAGGTTTCCACCCTAAGGACAGTGGAGCCCTGGAGCACGTTGTCCAGAGAGGTTGCACAGAGTGCTGGGCTGGCCTGTATGCCAGTGGGAAAGACAGTCCTTTCCAGCCAGGGGTTATTTACTGAGAAGAAGCTGAGCTGCATGCTCTCTGCATTAATGAGTTTTTGGGAGGGAAATATCAAAAGGCAGTAGTAAGAGGCCCACAGAAATGTCAGAAGTTTTGCACCTGGGCATTATTTCCCACCAGGAAGGAAAATGACAGCAAGATAAATATAACTACAACTGAAAAAGAGGGATAAAATTCAAGCAGATCAAATGTTATCTCATATATCTTATGATGAATGCACTGAAATGACTGAAACTTCCTATTAAGGGGCAAATCTACTGTTTCACAAAATGTCTTATGCCTCTGTGTTCCCCTTTTCATCAGGTAACAAGATCGGAGGGTAATTAGTAATTTCCTTACTTTTGATTAAAAATAGCCATTCTTCTCATAAGGGTTAATGGTGAATTCTAGTCTGTGTGTATAGAGTAACACATTAAATTGGCAAAGAGTTTATCCCTAAGAAATTTTATTGCTGGTAGGGGTTCACAGATTGAAAGCCAACTTTTAGCCCCTGAGCAGAGTTGCTCCTCTAAATGTTGCACGTTTTTCTGTAAGCCAAACAAACACGTTATATGCGTGATAAGTAGACCATATTCTCTTTTGCAGTAGTGGCAATTATGGGCTGTCTTTTTCAAGGTTGGATTTTATATATGAGAGGCACACATATTCATAACATTTCACAGAAACTGCCCTGCCTTGACTTTCTAGGAAAGCAGATAATTTAAAAATTATACTTTATACATGTTTTTCTTAGTGAGTCTTTAATTATCATTTTGTGAGTGTCCATCACCTTAAATGTTTCTTCAAATCCTCAAGCACAAAGCTCAAAAACAATGACCAGACCCTTGCAGAAATCAGTTATTTTCACATTCATTTATTGTCTATTGTAAGAAATAAGTACCCCTACACGTTGAGATGCCAAACTGAAAAATCTCTACAAGGTTTCAAAGAACCCCCTAATACCAAGAAATGTGCAGTAATAAATTGTCTTGTGTTTTTTTCTACAGCCCATGAGGACAGAAAAAGTTCAAGGACCCCACTGCATAATTAGCTTTGAGATTAGAATTCCTCCACTTTAGAGGCACCTGGCATTTGAGGCCGATGGGGGGTAACAGGGTCAAGTAGCGAATAATATAATAAACTCACTGAAATTTATAAATCTGCAAGTTAGAGTGAAGAATTCGCTTTCATGCTTCAGAGCATCTGCTGCTTCTCAGGAGGGCAGGCAGGAATTTTTCCCTTCTCCTTTTTTTTTTTAATTTTAAAATTTCAATTACAGGGACTACTTAAGAAGCTGCACTATTTCTTGGTGTCTGTTTTGGATTCAATTGACTAATGACCAGACTGGAGACACTGACTCTTCTGATTTTCAGTATCCAATGTTGGTCATGCTGTGCCTGAGAAAAAACTGGCTGAGGAAATGGCCTCAGCTTTGCGTGACTGTGAGTGGGTCTAATTTATGCTGCATGAAGAATAAACAGAAGTATATCCTTTGCTAGGGCTGCCAGTATTCAAAGGGGTGGATTTTGAAGAATGAAGGGAACTACCAAAGTCACCTGGCCTGAGGAGCTCAGAGCCTGGAGAGTGGAAAAGATGGATTTCTTTAAGGCACAGCTAATAAAACTATCCAGAAATGGTATTCCAAAGAAGAAAATACACAGGGAAGGGCAATGCTAGGGTAAGCAGACAACTAATGAGGTTTAACAGAAAAAAAAGAAAATAAAAGATGACAAAGAGATATAGCTGTGTCAGAGGTAGGGAACAGGAGATGTAAAATGAGAACTGCTGAGTGGAGAGATGAGTTAGACCTGACAGATATGAAGTAACAAAATGTTCTTTGCCCATATGAATAGAACAAGAAGAATGGAAAAAGTGAGCACCAAGTATGGACCAAGGGTGCTCTAGATACAGATCCCAGAATAAAGAATCCACATTCGAGCACCTAATGAGAGACTCAAGCATAATATAAACCCCCAAGCCAGCTGCCTACTTTTCAGTAATGACCTGGCTGGAGTTCAGGGGTGCTCTTCTGTTTGCATGTGCCCATGCCGCCTTCCTTGCATGCTCTTACTCGCAAGTGGCTGTGCAAATTCCCGTTTAGGAAGGATTTCTGAGGTACAGATGATATGTGGCAGGCAGGTTTGCTCAAGATGGCATTTGACAGCATAGTAACAACAAAAAGTAATGCACCTCTATGCCTGCAGTGGAAAAACACGGGGTGAGTGAGCAGACGAGGCACTGAAAGCACAGAGGAATGAATCAGATAATACCAGCATAACCACACAGGCTGCACACAAGGTCAAGACCACAGAAATGAGGGTGGGGAGAGAAGAGCTGCTATTTGGGCTAAGAGGAGCTGAGTTTTTAGCAAATGCAGTACAGCCAGGAGTTAAAGGTCTTCTCAAAGGTTGGTCTAGGAAAACTCCATTACTGTCGTTGGCTAAATCTGCCTGACTCACTCACTTCCAGATGTTATAGTATAAACCTCACTCTGGTATCATTTTAGATTTACTAAAAAGCTTTCCTGCTGTGATGTGCAGATAAAACGTCCTGCTTCCACTGCCCTTGCAGGTTCTGTCCTCTTTTATTCTGGTTGTCACTGGTCTGGAGATGAATCAGTGCTTAGGGAGATCCAATTCCCTGTGTTTAACTTCATAATAAGATAGAAGCAGTCAGGTATATTGATCCAGAGCCACTTGTGACTCCACTCTCTTGTTCCTAAGGGCTTGGGCATAAGTACAGCTCATGCTCTCATTGGGGTCAATGTGTTGGGGAGAACAGGGGTCAGACAAATAAGACTGAATTTGCACTGAGATGATCTGAAATGAATTCTCAGCTCAACTGAGATTTTATTTGTCCCTGTCTAAATGAAAAAAAACCCAACAAAATAAAACACTTCCAGGCCATTCATTTGTTACTTACTGTATAGCATCCGGAGAGAGGAAACGTATAAAATATCTTGTGAACCAGCAAGACCTGCTAGGAAACTGTATTATATTCCCCTCTGTTCAACAGGCTGGAAAGTCTTAATGTTTCCTGTCATCTTAAACTTCCTCTTTGCTTTATAAATAATTCCTGGATGCAAAACATTTTCTAGTGCCTTGGCCCTGCACTGAGGAATGCATGCTGAGACAAGCTCCCTGAGACACAGAACACTCCAACAATTGTCCTCTTGGTGCACTGCCAAGCAATGGAGATTTTCAAACAGGACCTGCATATTGAAATGCAGCTATGCAGATCATCATCACTTGGAAAAAGGGAAAATTGCTTTACAGGATGGAGGGTTTGCAAAAGTGGTGAAAATGACTTTCTGTATCTCACGCTGATTTGAACTGAGAAACGGAGCCAAATTGCCATTTGACTCTGCTTAGGGCAGAAAATCTGGAAATGCACAAAATAGTGCAGAATATCTTCTCTCATACTCCCAGAGTTAGGGAAAGGTCACCCCTGCATCTTCCCTGAGAGCATCCAGGACCCAGTGCTGGGAACAAAGGAGGAAAGACACCTCCGTTCCTTTCTCATTCCACTCTCTGCTCCTTGAGCGAACCCCACCAAGAGGTGGGTGAATCTGCTGACACCTGGCATGACCTGCCCAGATCAGCAGGACTCCCAGGAACTTTCTCCTGGTATTTGCTCCAGGGTATTGCACCTCTGCTCATTCAGTGTGGGCAGGGCTGGGACACCACAGCTGAATCCGTCAAAACCAAGCTAAACATGCTCACTGCAGCAATCCTGCTGCTATTTCATCAGGTCGATATGTAATTGTTTCTGTTGCTGGAAGGCTCCATCGCCCCCTTCATTAAAATGCAAATTTTACATTAATTAAAAATGCTGGGAGCATTTGCACAATTTATGACCAAATCTTAGAGTCCAGAAACCCCCACGCTGGGGAGGGGCAGCAAGACAGTTTTGAAACTGCTGGAATAAATCCTTATCTCAGAACACCGAGGATGTTTTAGCTGATAAAGGTTCTTTGTGGAATTCTAAAATTAATTTGTTCCACCTAGACTGGGAAATAGACAAAGCAGAAGGCGTTCAAGCAGAATTATATTCCTACAGATAAATGCACCATCTAAAACTGTTCACACACAAGAGAAAGGAAGAAGAAAGATCCCATCTTATGCTCTGATGCAGCAGTAAGTGATCTTATTTCTGCTCAACCTTCCTTTCCCAACCAGAAATTTTGCATATCCCCCTGTACAGCTGACTTACAGTACTGGGAACTTGTCTGCTGGGATTCCTCAGTTTGGTTGGAGTAAATCCCATCAGCTCCTAATTAGTCAGTAATGGTAGAATTTCTCCTGAGATGTGCTGGGGTGAATGGGGAGCTGCCCCTTGGTGACACATGACAGGCCAGCAAGAGGAGACCCTCAGGCTGTGGCTGCCTGGTTTTCCTGCACTGAGCTGGGACCTTTCTTGCAGTGTTCTCCTCTGGGGTGAGGAGCTAGAGAGGTGCTGGGGGAGCCTGGGCTCAGTGCTGCTCCTCGCCCTGCTTCCTTACGGGTACGGCTGCAGTGGGGCCCGTGTCTGGCAGAGGGAAGGTGGGAGCGGTTGGGGTGTGAAACTCTCCATGAGACCTCGTGACACATTCACGGCAAGTGAAACCACCTGTGGCATCTTGGCACGACTGGAGCCTTTCCCGCTGCCCTAGGGGAGCAAGGTGTGCGATCTCCCTGCTGGGAAGAGCCTGGGGTACAGGATCAGGCTGTAGGAAATCTTTGCTCTTCCTCCACAGGATACCTCAAGGCTGTGGCCAGAGGCTCTACCTCCCACCTGCATTCAGCTAGCCCGGTTTAAATTTCCAGTGCCTGCACCTTTCCTGAAAACCAGGCAGACAGAGCCTGAGGGTCTCATCTTGCTGGCCTGGTACGTGCTGCTGAGATGTAGTCTTTTCCCTTATTTTCCTTCAGCCATTAGCATTTCTCAGCTGGTTTACACCCTTCTGCCCCAGGGAAACCAGTGGCAAACCCGGTCCTTACGTCTTCTGGGCACAAGCAAATCACAGTGTGGGGTAAAAAATATCCCTACGGCTGCAAAACTAACCCTGATGTGGAAAAAACCTTCTGCCTTGGAAGTGAAATAAATGCCAATGGAAGGTGGCAGGTGGCAGGCACACCCTGGCCTCCTCGCAGGAACAGCAGAAGCAGGAGTGTGACCAGCACCCAACCCTGTACGGGAAAAGCTAGGCAGGCTGGCACAGGGATCTCTCCCAATGTGCCACTGGAAGTGCCTGCCCCTGGTGCCTCTCACGCCTGTGTCTGAGGTTCCTGTTTCTGTTCCTCTCCTGGAAAGGATAAACACAAGCACCTAACTCCAGCAATGCCTGTGCAGAGCCTGTTTCTGGCACGTGTATACATCAGCAGCAATTTTTACCGAGGTAAATTCTGTTAGTCATTATAAAATTGCCGTAAGTTAGGTCAGACTCCAGCCTCCTGAGGGGCTGCTAATGGGCCCTGGGGAGTCTGGGTATGTGTGTGTATGTGCACGGATACGTAAGCAAGCGGAAGGGAGGCCAGGACTCAAACCACTGCTGCTATTCTCATTGCAATGCCCGTCCTTGGAGAGACGGGCTCCTCCACTGCCAAGCTCTCTACAAGCCAGGAATAAAGCAAAGGGTCCTTCTGCAAAGAGCCCTCTCTCGGGTTTAGTGACAGCGGTAACAGGTGAATGATACGGAAATGTGGGAGCGTGGGAGGACAGGGTAATTAGAGACACTTGCCTTTGCCCGGTGTCACTGTGGGCACAGCGGCACTGCCGGTCCCAGAGCACACGTGCCTTTCTGCAGATTAGATTAGTGACTGCAGGTGGGTGAATTTCTGCAAATTTAGGGCATTGACAGGTCTGGTCTGTTATTTATGCAGAGTGATCGAACACGGGCATTAATTTCCGTGAGGCAAGATTCTTTACGGCTCCCTACGGATCATACAGTGGATACTGAATTGCTGTCCTTCTGGTCATAGATAAATCATCTACGAGAATCCAGGATGATCTGAGACTACATTATTAGGATAGTTTCCACATTCTCAGCCCTGGTACTTAAACACAGTAAATAAAGAAATGAAAGATGATTTGTTTTTCATTCAGTTGAACTATTCTAAGATTCCAAGGGGAAAAAAAAAAGTCATCGTGATAGGTCCAGACTTATAAATATCAACACACTATGTACTGGGGAAAATGCTGCATTCCTCCGGTTTCTTGTAAGAAAAAGGATTAAGAGAATGTGAAACTCATGAAATTTATGGTGGCCCTTGGCCGGATGTGATGTGTCAGTGGATGCAAGGCACATACCAAAGGTGAACTGGAGCAGTCACTCAAGATTTATATCTGTTGCAACTCTGTCCCAATAGCACCATATGTTTATATGGACTGTGCATTTATTATTGGAAATTGAAGGACTACCTCATCACTTCTTACTGGAATCTCATGGGTTTGTTTTCTGAAGGACACTGAGAGCAATCCATGCTCCCACTTATATCCTGGGTCTATTTTAGTTTAAAGTAAGATCTAAAATACATGTTCCTTCTTCCTAGCAAGGAACAGGATTCCTGAAATTAGAGAATGGGAGCAAGCAGCAGCCAGCCACCTCATTTCCATGTTTCTTGTTGTAAAACCTTGTCTTCATATGTAGGGATTTTATAAAAAAATTTACATTTTCCTGGTACTGTACACATATCCCATCATTCGAGCTGGGTGCGAAACAACTCCCCCGATTGAAAAGCTGCCAAAAATCCCAGAGCATCCCCGGTCTGCAGCAGGAATAGTCCTGGAAATCTGTCAAAGCAGAAGAAGCGAGAGATGGGGGCTGGGTGGGTGTGCTTCCCCAGCAGCCAGGGAGCCCAGGCTGAAGCTCAGGCCCCAGTGCCCTGGTTTGCCCCATCGGTGGCAGGGACACAGTGATGGGGCAGAGCTGCTACTGACAGAGAAGTCACACATGGGTGGTGGAATGGGGAGTGAGTGCTGCTGGTGAGAAGGACACACATGGGAAGGGGAATGGGCAGGAGACAGTCCTCATGTGCTCTGGGACATGAGGGGCAGGGGTGGCTCAGGGAGGGCCGCCCAGGACGGAGGCACTGCCCAGCTGAGAGCCCTCCCCTGAGCAGGCAGGCAGCCGACAGCACGTGCTGCCGTTTTGGCTACCTGTCCTGTGCAGCTGGAGGGATGAGAGCTGTAATATGCCAGAGGAAACCGAGTTGTTTTCCCAGGCACTCATTCCCAGGAGCCGGTGGCAGGTGGGGATGCCCCCGGGATCGGCCCCCCCCTGCCAGGGGGGAAGGGAGGGTCCCTCGCACCCTCTGCTGAGACTGAACACGTGCCAGCAGCAGGAAGTGATAAACAAGCATAGCCGTGGGTAATTGTGGTAGCTAAAATAATATTCCATGCTCCATGGAGATGGGATTGTTGTGGTTAACCAATGTGTAACTCACTCTATTAAGCAGTTCCTGCTCACAGCGAGGGTTACATTATACTTAATGTCATTTTACTTCCCTACAGTCTAAGGTGTTGCTTTTTTCCTAGTCTAATCCAGGCCTATTTGAATTTGTCACTTCTGCCCTGCAGAGCTGCTCTAGGTCACAGCTATCCCAAGGACAGACACACACATTTTTAGGGTATATCCTCACTGGGGAATTTAAACAGCCGGGAGGTGTTCCCCAGCCTTAGGCAGGTTTTTTGCCCATTAGTGCCATCTCCCCATCTCCAGTCAGGCTGCCCACATCCAAACAGCCATCTGGGAACAGCCTCTGGTTAAATCCTAAACTGTTCCCAAGGATCGCAGGGGCCGTGCTGGTGGCCCAGCTCTAAACTGAGCTGTGTCGGTGCTGCCAGTTTAGCAGCACCTGTGATCAAGTTTCAGGCCTTAAACCTGCAAACCTGGACCTTCAGGATGAGTTTGCTAGTATGGATTTTCTTCCATGGGGAAGGAGAATAAACAGGAAAAACCTCTCACTTATTTACATAAACTATTCTGCTGCTTACCCAAAATCCTGCCTACTAACGCATTACCTTGGCTGGAATCTGTTTAGCTTTTGATTTCACAAGCGATAAGAGACTCTGCACATCACCACTGCTGTGAAAGGACATGCAAAAGGCAGCAGAAACCACAGTAGCTCAGACGCGGGCTGTACATGCAGACACGGTGCTTTCAAGCAGGGCAGCACTACCTGCAGTGTAGTCTGGGCCAAAACCAATGTCCCCCCAGTTAAATGGCCTGCAAAATCTAGCTGAAATGGAGACAGGGATACCCAGCTTTGAACTAACTGGCGTAAGTCACATGCTTAAAAGTTGCCTGTCTGACCCCAGACACAACAGTGTCACTAAGACTGAGGGGGTCTTGCCTCTTGTTGGGCCTGGCTATCAGAAATACATCTGAGATCACATATGAGATGTTTGGAAGAAGCAGGGGTGGAAGCAGGGCCCACTCCAACCTTGTGCAAATAAATCCAATCTCTCTCTCACCTTCCTAATTTTGATTTTATGCTGCAAAGACCCCAAACACCTCCTGGTACAAAATGAAAAGGAACAGAGAGTGATGTTTATTCTGCAGGCTGGCAGCGTTTCAACCCTTGGACCAGTCTTCTAAGCTAAAAATTGCCCAACTAGCTGAATACCTCCTTCTGTTCCTGGATTAATGTGTTTGTCTTCTGCTGATTTATGGGAGCTGTGACTTCATGACCTCAACACGTGCTCTGAAGAAAGCGAGCTTGCGCCAGGAACCAGGAGCTACCCACTGGAAAACAAAGCAAAGAGAGATGGATCCAGTCTGTGACTGTGCCTGGGGCTCAGGTGCCCTGTGCTGTCACCATCGCAGAGCATCTGTGGCTGCTCAGCTGGGAGGAGAGAGAGAGAGGGAGATGACACTTGCCATTCCCTTCCCGAGCTGCTCGGTGCCTTCATCCCCCCATAACCCCACTGGCTGCACGTCCTCAGCTGTTCCCAGCATCCCCAGGGGTTTCCTGGAGTGGCTCATTAAGGGGCCACGAGAATGCAACTTGATTAGAGCATGATCTGATCACAGACATTCTGATGTATTTTCCATATTTGAGTGGAAAAAGCTGCAGCTCTGCCCCGGTGTAAAGGCAAAAGATAGACCCAGTGTGTCCGCAGAAGGAAAGCCCTCATAGGTTTTCAGCAACGGAAAAAAGCAGAAAGACAGACCAGTGATAACAGAGGGACAGCTTTCCACACACACTGAGCTGGCAAGGACACAAAGGACACACACAGAGGATTCAATTTTTTTTCCTAATTTCATCTGACATTTAGCAGTCGTAACTTTTCATTTGAGTAATAAATGGGTTTGTCCTTTCCAGCAAAACTGCTGTGGACATATTATTCCCTTTATGGTGTGTTTTGCTGAATTCCAGATGTTGCTGCTTATTCAAGTCAAAGTTCAACCAAAGAAGAGTCAAAAACAACAACAAAAAAAGAAGTTTTGCTCAAAATGAAAAAGAAAATAAAAGATTTTGAAAGCAGTTAGTTTGTGCAGGTATTACTGTTATATGGAGCTTACACGGAACTGAATTACAGCAGTGCAGTGAATTATTCCAGGGGAGTGAAAATGACGGTCAGTGCTTGCTTCTCCCATTAACCTTTTTTAATGTGAACTTGTAAACTAATATGTGGTCTGGGAGATGAGGGAAAAGAGAGTACTCCCTGAGCCAGCCTCCCCAGGAGAAATTGTCATTTTTCCTGATGTAATGATGAAATAAATAACCCTTTGCTTATCCAGTCTACCCCTGTATCAAGTGCCTCTCTCTACAGGCAGAGATGGAGCATCCAGAGGAAACACATGATTAAAGATGGGGCTTATTCAGGTTATGCCCAGTTGTTTCTGTCTCAGGTGAGATCTGTGTGCTGGGTGCTGCACAAGGCAAAACCTGATCCTCATGAGAACACTGATAGGCACCACAAGTCCTTGCTCAGAGATGAGAAGATGAAACATTCTTCAGCTGTGCTTTCTCAATAATTGAAATATAATTGCTTGCATTTTAACTAGCTTTTAATCTTGGGAACCAGTGC
Organism: Mohoua ochrocephala; assembly: GCA_013398855.1. Classification (NCBI taxonomy): domain Eukaryota; kingdom Metazoa; phylum Chordata; class Aves; order Passeriformes; family Acanthizidae; genus Mohoua; species Mohoua ochrocephala. Next base: position 133,280 of record VZTA01018018.1, on the reverse strand, counting down.
CTCTGGAACCAGCCCAGGTGGCTGTAGAGCAGCCTTGGGGTAGCTCTGAATAGCAAACCTCTGACTACACTTGTGTCTTGGTTCTGGAATGAGAAGATGACATAAAGCTGATTTTTCTCTGCCTGCATAACTAAACTGAGGCTGTGAATTTGCATCCAGTTTTGGTAGATTTCCTCCATATTGCAAAGGAAAATAAGTAAAGCAAAAGCAAGAGGTTTGTTTTAATTGCATGGAAGATGTTCAAAAGAGTGGCTTGCTACCTGCTGTTGCTAGCTGAAGGCTGCTGAGATATTTAGCAGCCTATTTGAACTAATTGCATTCCCTGGAACTTCACTTTTAGATCCTAATTCAGCCTTTCATCCCTGTCAAGTGGGATGAAATCACCCCTGACAGGTAACCCGCTCCTGCCTGCGGAGGTTTTGATGCGTGCCTGCCCATCCACCGCTGGGCTGCTGCGATGAGGGACAGAGGTGGAGAGAGAGTGTTCCCTGTGGCCTGTGGGCATGATGGAGAGGTTTCCTGAAGCCATTGGGAACTGGGAACCCCCTCCTCAGGAGGCCAAGGGGCTGTATCTCCCCAGTCCAGTGCAGGTGAAAATAAAGGTGTGTGGCATCAGGAGTGAAGAGACCTTATACTGGGCTGGAAATGAGCAGCAGTGCAAAATCAGCACAAAGCACAAGCAATAGGTGGCTTTTCCCTGGGCAGTTTTAATGTTTGGCAAGTGCCTGAGCAACCTTTCCCTTCAGTAACCCTTGGAGCACTCCAAGAGCTTGTCAGGTTCTTACAGAGCTCATCTTGCCCTGTCCAGATGTGAGGGATTAGTCACAGAGACACGTGCTGGGGGCCTGCCTGTGCCATCCAGCAGCTCACAGCTCTCCCTCAACCCTGCAGCAACCACAGAATCGTGGAACCACTGAGGTTGGAAAAGACCTCTAAGACCACCAAATCCAACCATTAATCAGCACTGACAAGTCCCCCACTAAACCATGTCCCTCAGTGCCACATCTACATGGTTTTTAAATACCTCCAGGGATGGTGACTCCACCACTTCCCTGTACCGCCTGTTCCAATGCTTGACTACTCTTTCCGTGAAGAAATTTTTCCTAATAACAAATCTAAGCCTCCTCTGGTGCAGCTTGAGGCCCAGATGCAACCCATCTTGTGACAGACCTGATGTGGCCTCGGAGTGGGTTTCTGGGTGCTGGCAGGAGACTGCCACACAGACAGAAATGCTGATGATGCTGAGTGAAGGGCTCCTTCCCCTCTGGCTCTGTGTCTTCATTCCACGTGAGACATGACAGGGAGACGGGGAGGACGTGTCGGTGCTGGGAGTGGTCTCCTTGAAGCAGCAGAGCTGAAGTGCACACTGAAGACTAAAATGTGAAATGCTTGTTCTCAGACATTTTTTGAGTACCTTTGCCCCTTCTCATGAAAAGGTTTGATCTTATTTCCCTCAGGAGCACTTTCTCCCCACTCAGAAGGAGCAGAGGCACTAATGGGTGGCTGCCCTCATGAACCTTGTGGCTCCCTGCCACAAAAACTACCAAACTCATTTGACAGCTCCCCAGGGGTTCTGTTTCCCTCAGCTTTGGTACATCCTTAATTAAAACTTCACTAGGTATCAAACAGATTTTTGTTTTTATTTGATTTGGCTGCCTTTGAGAAGGGGGAAGGGGAAACAACCTTTCCTCTACTTCTGAGCAGGAATATTTGCCTATGGACATAGCCTAATCTGACTTTCAAGCAAACAGATCAATATTTGCTTTTCACCACATCGAAACTTGCTGTTAGCATTCCTGGTAGAGAAATTAATACATGTTGATGTTAGTTAGGGGCCATTGATTTGTCTGGTGTATGCAGGTATAGTCTGCTTCAATTCAGCAGAGTCGGTATATTCCACCAGAGAAGTCGCTCTCATGTATTTCACAGTTGTATCCAGTTTGGTTTCCAAAATGAAGTTGCAATCAAGATAGAAAAGAAATGATGAATGGAAAATTAACTGCACGAGGTCAAACAGGAATCAGCATGGGCACCTGGGGGTGTGGAGGAGAGCTTCATTTTAAGGAGGGGAGTGCTGTTGCAGGCTGGGTTACTGCTATCTCCTGCCTGACTGCCTAAACCTGCATATCTCAAGTTTCCCAGGTCACAAGGTTATTCATATTTGCTTCCATTATAGCCTCTGCTAGGGCACTAATGCCTCACTGCTTTTGTGTTTGCCATGAGGAAATGCATAGCTTTAGCCTGCCTGCAGTCTACACAGACAAGGTAAGTAGAAAGTGGGAGATAACATTATTACTGTGCTTATTTATGAGCTGGGAAGGTTCAGGGAAGGAGATTAAGGGACACGCCTGTGGCAGTCTGCAGCAGATGGAACAGTTACAGACTGGTCTTCCAAGATCCCTGTTAGTGTCCTCCTTGTATGGCCGCCTCTCCCAGGTGAACACCCTGGTCTCATTGGGACAAATGAAATTTGAGCTGTGCCAACTATCCCTGTAAAACGACCCTTCCAAAGCATGGATGTATTTTACAAATAGATATACTTTTTCTTCGTAAATTAGTAATAGGGACCCATTAGACCTACCGCAGGTATCTTTGGCTTGGTACCACTGTGGCCGATGATGCTTTGAAGGCAGATGCTACTGAATGTTGCCGTGGGCAAGATTTTCTTCCCTGGGCCTGTAAACACCCCAGTGTGTAATACAGTGGCTGGTGAGGAGTGGTGGCATGGAGAGACATGGGTTTAAGCACCGAACAGAGCACTCAGGACCTGGAACACGTGCACTGCACAGTGGTATGAGCTAAGAAGCTATTTAAGGTCTCAGCTGGAAAACAAATACAGAAAAGATAACCATGGATTACAAGGCTGTTTGAGAGCTACGTAGATACACTGTTTTGACAGCAGAAATTATAAACAGCTCATTTTTGTTGACCTGTGCCCTACAATCTGTTTGAAAGCAATTCCTGCTTTTTATCTGAGAAACTGATGGTGGAAAACATTGCTTCCATGGAAAATACTGTCTCGGTCATCTCTTGCCCAATGGTTTGTTTCGAAATTCTGATTAACCAAGCAAATGCTCATTCTTCCTTGGCAGTACCTGAGTGTGAGTCCCCAAGGCGCTGTCGCTGACTGATGGGTCTGTGCTGATGAGTCAGAGCCAACATGTCTGTGATAGACTGATAAAAGGAGGATGACACTTCAGACAAAACAAACCATGAGAGATCCACACATATCAGCCTATTCCACAATATTTTCACCAGTGGTGGAGGAGGAAAGTGGAAAAGGGAGATAGAGGAAGGAGAAAGGCAATAGGAGGAAAATCAGGGCATGGATCAGGCAGGACACATTAAAACAACATTTCCAAAGCAGAGAAAAGTGGCTCCCACACAGAAATCTGCTCTGCTTTGTCCTGCTTACTTGACAGAAGTGCTGCAGGCTTCCCACACCTCTCTTTTTGTTACTGGTGACAGCGTGAGAGAACCAGGCAGTTTCAGAATGTTTCTGTTCCTCACTATTAGACTCAGCCTGCTGCTTGCTCTTCCTTTCTTGGGAGAGTGACAAGGTGGAGGCAGGGGACTGGGGATTCAGGGCATCCTTCCTAGAGGTGAGGCAAGGCCAGCGAGACAGTAAACACGTAGGTTTGGGCAGGTTTGACCAAACAGTTGTTGCTGTGTTTCTGCCAGGTGCTGTGAGCAAGGCAGGAACTATAAGGGGAGGAAGAAAAGTCTCTCAGACTGCTAGAAGCAGTTTAGGCTGGTTTCACTGTCCTCTGAAGTGTGCAGGCAGGGGTCAATGGTACCTGTGTGGGAGCAAGAGCACTGCTGCACCTGCAACAGGTAGAGGATTTTGCTCAATTATTCTAAAGAGATTAGACCTTTCTTTACAAACCTGGCTGGAAAAGGAGAATAGCAGCTCATTTTACACACTCTAAGTGTGTTTCTCTGGGACTGAGGCCCAGTGAGCTCCAAGCAATCCCTCCCCAGTGATAGAGCCTTTGCTAAACCTGTGTCTGAGTCTCTCCAGTTGTCGGTCTGCCCAGTTACCTCTGAGAAACCTTCTTATGGAAATGTCATTGCAGACCATTTGCTGGTTTGGATCAGCACCTGCTTTTTGCATACATATTTGTCCTTCGATCTTTCCCCAGCAGCATTGCTGCCAGGACCAAAACTGGGCTTTCATTGTTGCAGTTACAGGAGTCGTTAAAGCTGCAGAGGATGCAGAGTTAGAGCCAGGCCAGGCTGTTTCTCCCCAGAGACTGGTTTTCATCTGCATGGTATTGTGTTAGAAATCTCCATTTATGGCAGATATTCCTAATACAAGAGCAATTGATACTTCTTGTCTGGCTGTGTTCTGCCTACCCACTGCTGGCCAGACAAATTGCTCCCAGGACATGATAGCCAACGAGGTGCCGATTCCAATCTGCTTCTATCATTTCTAAAGCACTGTTGTTGATCATATCTGACATGTCACTTGTCACCAGCACCTCCCAGGTTCATGCCATGACTGCTCCCTATGCAGGTTCACAAGCCCTGATCCTCTCTCCAGCCAGGTGTGCTCTCCCTGATCCTCTCTCCAGCCAGGTGTGCTCTCCCTCCATCAGGCAGAGTGAGACATCATGAGGCCACCTCAGGTAGGGTAGACGCAGAGAAACTGCCTGGTGGGAATAGTCCATATTTCATACCCTGTGCAGCAGTTGCTTGTGAGAGTGTTTGATGGTCTGAGGACAAAAACCATGCAAAAACCATGGAGCTAATATTTTGTTGATATCGAAGCCTCCAGGTCTGTGCCCTGGTCCTATTTATTTGCTAAATCGGACATGACCCAAATGACCTAGCTTCAGTAAGCTATGTAGGGAAAATATCAGTCTAATGCACTGTAGAAGACAGACCCTCACTCTGGGAGAGTAGCAGATCCTACCCAAGGCTTGACAAAAAGCCGGGGGGCTCTTGGTGCTGGAGGGAACACAACAGGCTGCATTCCCTGCCCAGATCTGTGCCCACACCAGTGGTGTTCACACCCACTGGGCAGCATTTGTGCTGCTACCTCTGTGGTCTCTTGCTACCAGACACAGCTCAAAATTAAGCAATCACATTTTTAACTGGGTATCTTCTATCTCATCAGTTCTTACAGAGCAGGATCTGGGCAGGAAACATCTGCTTCAGTGACTGCGGCAGCCAGAGCGGTCAAGTGAGCTCTGGCAAAATGGGGAATAAACACAGCTCGTGCATAACAAAGTGGTGTCCGGCAGCAAATTCCTCCTATCAGAAAGAAAACTGAATCTCACCCTTGTTTCCCCGAATCCTGTCTGTTTCCTGGTTAAGCCCCAACGATTTCAAGCATCCCAGGCATGCAAGGAAACGCTGTTGATGTCAGGCAGCCGGAGGCCGGCTGGGAAAAGGGGATGGAGCTCAGGAAGTCTGGGCCCCTGGCAATGAAACAAATACTGTGTGGAGAGCGTATTCTGGGTCATAAAAGGGTTTCCCCAGCGTTCAATCTGTCTGAGACAATTTTCTATTTAAACTCCCCAGCTGTAGCCTGAGGAAGGGGCAGCGGAGCACAAAGTGAATCACCCATCCTGTCCAAGAGAATCCCGAGGTGGGAGATTTCCTGCCTTTGGAAAGAAAACAAGATGCACAGTCGCTGCTGGTGCCAGAGGGGAACCCAACACCATCTAATGGGGACCTCGATGGGGCTATCCGGGAGCCCAGACATTTTTCCATCTGCCACTGATGCCTCATGCTCAGGAAAACATGAGCTGAGGGCTCTCTCACTGACGGATCTGCTATGCTGGAGTAGGCCCACAAAACAAGGCAGGTTGTCCCAGCACAAAGCCCAGCTGCAGCCACGTTGTGCCCGTGGAGGAGGCCCACAAAACAAGGCAGGTTGTCCCAGCACAAAGCCCAGCTGCAGCCACGTTGTGCCCGTGGAGGAGGCCCACAAAACAAGGCAGGTTGTCCCAGCACAAAGCCCAGCTGCAGCCACGTTGTGCCCGTGGAGGAGGTGGTTCATGGTCACCAACACCATGCTCTTCCTGGCGGTGGAAGCAAGGGGAGCCCCCCTTCCCAGAGCCATTCCTCACGGAGGCAGACTGTTGTCAAGGCCATCAAGTCCATCCCCACGCTGGTTCACGAGCTGCACAGTGTGGTACTCTCTGCTCACCTCACTGAAGGACTCCTACGGAAAATTATTCATCAGAGGAAGGTTCAAGTTCCAAAACACTGCAATTCCCTGAATCAACACTGAATCATGTCCATACTCAGCACATAAAGCAGACTTTAGCCACAGGAATGCTTAAACTGCTGACTGTGATGAAGAAAGGTGTGAAGGTGGTAAAATGTAGGGCAGCATTAGCTTAGCTACACCTATTTAAACCCAGTTATCTACAGCGCTCAAGTTTTACATTTGTACTTCAGGCTAAATTTCGTGTCATTTTTTATATTTTAAATGGGATTAAGGAAGGCACTTTGAAAATTTTTGGGGTCTAATTTCCCCCTCATTGAACCATTGAGAGTTTCAATGGGAGCATCCGAGGGAACACAGAAAAGCAGTATGTTCGTGTCTCCAGAATCACTGCAGTCAGACATGCGAAATGCTGATCTGCTAAAAATTCAGTGAACTGATTCAATCACGCTCATATCATTTTAATAAGCTACCTTTTTACAGGAAGTTTTCACATTGGATCAGACAGTTTTTATTGTGTCATGCCAGCTTCATGTCAGATGGAAAAGATGCAGTAGGTCACCTGTTTGTCAGACAGAGACTGCCCTACAAATACAATTTTTGAGAACTTGCTCTATTTTATGGCAAGTAACATTTACAACCATTTTCTATAGCACATTATGCTAACCAAAAAACCATTTCCATTTATTTGGCTAGCTTTGCATTAGCTCTAAATTAAGCATTGTATTTAACTATGCACTTTCATAATAAGTCCTTATTTTATCCATTAGAGTAGAGAAGTAAATTTCTACTTTAAATATTTGGTAAACAAATAAGGTAAAGTATCTTTGTCTGCTAGTGTGCTAGAGGTGCAGTCCTCAGTCATGGTGTCTTTATGGAAAAAGTTTTTGAATATTTGACAGGAAAGGTGGGATTTGCCCAACCAACTCCAGATGTTCACACTGTAAATTTCTGCCTATGAGCCAAGAGTCTAGAGTGTTTTTATAGTCAATGGAGAAATACAGGCACTTCAGGATGCATTTTCCCTAATCCTAATGTCGGCAACAGCTCTGATATCACACCCTGAAAGTGCCTGTTTCTTTCTCCTGGCTGTAAAGGGAACCTGAAGTGACTGGCGCTGATGCAGATGTCCAGGCTATGTCTGCACTAGAAAACTAAAATGCCAGGGATCATTCCTTGGCACTGAAGATGAGGGGCAAAGAACGGCACAAAATGCTCTTGCCCTCAGAAGTAGTGAGATAGTCCCTAAGTGACTGCTGCTGCCCTGCCCCGAGCCCGCCAGGCCTTTGGGAGAGCACTGGATGGTCCAGGTTGAAATGATGCTGAGGACAAGCATCTGGGATGGTGTAGAAGCCCTGTGGATGGCCACCAGGAGGAAGCTGCAGTAGCTGGCCCAGTAAGAGAATTTTATTTTGTAGACATGCTGAAGAATAGAAGTGAATCCTACCAAATGTCTTGTGGGGGTTCTGATCCTCCTCTGCTGCCTTCACTGCCTGTAATTGTGAATGATTTCGTTGCTGCTTGGATGCTGTTGGTGTTTCTTCTGCAACAGAACTATGGTTTCTGGTTAATATTTGGCTGCTCTGACCTTTCCTCTTATCCTTCCTGAAGCATAAAGGTATTTTTTGTCAGTGCCTCCAGCTCTTTTCACAAACCATACAGGAAGAGGATGGCTCATTTACCTCCACAGAGATTTCTCTAAATTGATTTCCCTCTGGTGGATTTGTGCTGCTGGAAGGATTAAGCTGTTCACTTGCTATTTGGTGATTATGAAAATCATTGGGGACAGAATTGCAAGATCAAGCAATGCTAAACCCAAAGGACTTCCTGAGTGAACTTTTGCTGCTCCTTTGATGTCAGCACATGACTCTTCTCATCCATACCAGAGTCAGTTGCCAACTGCACCCACCAAAGCACCGGCATCCTTTTGTAAATTCTCAGTCTGGTTGGAATATTAATTGTCAATATAATGGAAAAATCTAATCCTTTTTTTCATCTAGATTTCATAGTGGAAGCACACTGTTTTATGTTTACTTTTTGCCCAGTAAAAACTGCTTGTTTGTAAACTCTCGTTATTTTGATACAAAATTTCTCATTTTTCATCTTTCAGTAGCCCTCTCTGGTGTCTGCAAGACAGAAATATCACTGTCACTATGATCTATTGCTGTGGGTATCTACTATATGTGCTAACTCTATCAGACTCTGACCACAGTTTTAGTGGTCTAAGTATAGCATGGCCACGATCAGAATCTGTCTGCCGGGGAAATAACACCTGAGTTAATTTCATGCAGCTGGGGCACCTGATTCTTCGCATGTTTTTGCTTTGTCTCAGCAGTTTCAGAGAGACTTCCCCGTACAGCAGCATAAATGAGAAGCAAGTCTGACCCCAGACAGTGAGGACAGACAGAAATGAAAGATAAATCTCAAACCCGAGGGATTGATGTTTCAGTTCAACTGCAACATAAAAGTAGCAGAAATGGGATGTGAGAATCTAAGGGGAATCTAGAAATCCTGACATGTCATTACAACCGCTTCTTTTTAGTCTGAAGTCTTGTTCTTTGATAATACATTATTAAGTAATTTTATCTATATGCCTTCTCTTCCATGTAAAAACACCCTTTTTCAATTAAGGAAGCTTACTTTTGTTTTGAGTGGTTAGGTTTTATTCTTGAAACTTTAAAACAGAATAAAAAATGTTGATAGGAAGAGTGCTTAGATATATCACAGGCAAAATTCCTAAAGACAAGGAGTTCTTGAAAATTGGTCTCCAGACCAATTTTTGCACAAATGAGAAGTGCCATGAAAAATGATAATCCATATTAATTAAATCTTTTGGTGTTAGAGAACAAATTGAGGCACATCTGAAAGCTGAAGGGATTTGTAATGTGACTCAGTCTTTTTGCCTCTAGGTCACTACTTCAGAGTTGGTGTGGGCTAGTAAGACTGAAAGTCATTACTCTCTGACAGCTGTTTGGAGACCTCTGGGAAATGAGTGTGTGTTATCCTGCTAGCAGTGGTAGTGACTGATGCAGCATCAAGTAATCTATCCTCCCTGCAGGGGGTAATTGGTATTTTCCTCCATGATGGCAAACAGAGAGTCTGTAGCTAAAGCAGGCATAAAACAAAAATATCATCCTTTCATTGTACACCAGCATCAGCCACATACTCTAATGTTCAGCCCCCAAAGTGCCAATGCTGTGTGCACCTTGCCACCGTGGGGTCTGGGCTCTGAACAGAGGCACTGTCAGCAGGATGGCCCCCGAGGGCTGGCATCGCTCTCCTTGCTGGTCATGGTCCCACAAAGGAAGAGCTGGGGACAGGAGGGGAGGTGAACCTCTCCAACCACTCCCTAAGATCTCTTGTTATTCTGCACCACGCGTGCTGCCTGCAATGGCACAGCTCCTCTTTGTTTCTGTTCATGGAACTTGGGCTCAAAGCACTATGAATGACCTGTTGGTCATCCTCCTGCTCACTGCCTGACTCCCCCACCATTCACTCTTGCCCTCCTGAAATTTTGGGTTGGTTTCCTGACTGGCAGCATCAGCACGTGCACAACTGATGTACGTCTGAGCACAGAATCACATCAACCAGAGGGCCCAAAGCAGATTTAGATGGGCAGCTGAAGTTAAACATCAACAAACTTTGGGTGAGGAAAAGCTGCCAGAATGCATTTGGGCCTTGCTGGCATTTTACATTCTTGTAAATATTTCGCAATTTTTTTTTTTGCAAAATTTGCAAAGAACATGTCTCCATCACATGTTTTGGTCCAGTACTAACACTCCCCAAATCCAGATTTACTGTCCTTTGTCAGTTTTAGAGACACTGACTCACATCTCAGTCAAAGCTCTCTCAGTTTACCCTGACCATGTGTGAAAATTGGGGTCCAACCTCCACTGGAGTTTCCTGTTATTTCCCTGGTGGGGCCTGACTGATGGAGGGATCTGCATGCAGAGGCACTTTCCTGGCAGACTTTTCTTGCCATGTTTTTCCCATCTGCCTCCCTGTGCTCTCAGGCTCACTGTGCTTTGTGACTGATGCAGCCTCCTACAGATGGTGGTTCGCTTAATTCAAACCCAAAGTTTCAAACCAGAAGTGTTGCCCTCCAGAGAGGACAGTCTCACCCCACTCTCTGAAAACTGCTTGGAATGATGCACTCACACTTAGGTGTGTGTGTCTCTGAGGTGGCTGGTAGAAGGAAATCTGCATCCTAGCACGAGCATTTCTAGAGAGAGTTAACAAAATGGAGCTAATATTCAAAAGAAATTAAAAAAAGAACTTTGTACACCTGGAAAAATATGTTAAAAGACTTAAAGTGATCAGTTTGATTTATAATGGAAAAGAAGATTTAGTGGCAACTCAAGTTACAGTCAATAAAAAGGTTACAATGTTAAACAGCTTTTTAAATCTAATGGAGAAGGACATGACAAGAAACAGTGGCTGGAAACTGAAGCCAGACAAATTCAAGTGCAGTCTCATAAACTGTAATTCCCATAAAGCACTGTGCAACCAAGGGGAAATGAAGTTTAATGATGATCCTGACTCAAAGCAGATCATTGCTGGGAGGTGACAGCTGTGCCACCATCTGCAATAAATTCTTAAGCATTGAGACTGTCTGGATGTTGTGATCAGACTCAGCTGGCCAATGTGTGATCTGAGCAACCACAGTCGAAACCTGGGATCCTCATGCCATTCGAGGAGTTCTGGGCAGTCTGAGATACCCAGGCAGGACTGGCCAGACATGACACTAGACCTACAGAAGACCCTTTTGGAGAAGAAGCTAGAAACTAGGAAGGATACATTATTGAATCTGCAAGGATGCTGGACCGTGGCAAGGAGGTGGCTGAGTCTAGCCCCAGTTGCCCAGAATCCTCTTACAGACAGTGGAGCACTTTAAGTAGGCTGCTCAAAAATGAGGCTCTGAAATAAACCTGATGAACTATGACATGAAAACACCTATTTGTCTCTGTGCATTGCAAAATGAGAGCAGGAAATTTGGCTCAGATATTGATATCTTGCTGTAGGCATCTAATGCTCTGTGAGATGATCCAGCACTCGGTGATTAAATGAAATGCTCTGAAACCGTAGCATTGTTTTTAGACATCTTGAATCTTAAATTGCAAGATTTTACCCTTTTGTCTGAATTTTGGATAGTAATGAACAACAAAAAGCCAGAAATTCAATGTTTTACCTTAGGCCAAACTAGAAAAGTAAGATAGACTACAGAAGTTATTCCAGTGCTCCCAATGAAAAAAGACCAAAACAAACATACACCCATTGAAATCAGAAATGCTCATTTCTCTCCCAGAAACACCCCAGGCCAGCTTGTGAAGTTTGATGAATATATAACTACTGATGAAATGTGTATTGCTACTCCCCAGAAATCCCTTTGCCTGAATATAGAATCCCAACAGGTCAGTGACAACCCCGTGCCACGTGTATGTTGTTGTGCAATGTCCAAGCATAAGACTCTGAATGTTGCTCAGCAATACACAGTGAAGCAATCAGGGAAGAAGAGGAGAGGAAGAAATAACCCAACCCACAGTAAGGGAAAGATCATTTAGAAGATCGTTTACTCCAGTGGCCTTTGACATCCAGTTGCTGCTCTAGCTAAGGCAACATAAACCTTCCCGAGCCCTCTGCTTGGGCTCTCCAGCTGGAATAGACCATTGTCCCCTTTGGATGACTGCACTTTCTACCACTCCCGCACAAGATTAGTTGCGTAGTCCAGGTCTGAATCATGAAGGAAAGTGCAGGGCAGTGGCAGCAAAGACAAATGCCATGACCGAGGCTGGCAGAGGTGTGGGACGCTGGAGCCAGATGGGCACAGAGGAGCAGCACTTTGCCCTGTGCACACCCGATGCTGTTGGAGAGGCACATGGTACCACACCCTGCAAACACAGAGCTGCCAGTGAGCGGAGGCACACAGAGGTCAGGATTATTTTTAAATACATAAAATTAATGGCCTTCTTTCCTGAGTCATTGGGAAAACACTGTTTGGGGGCAGTCTCTGCTAGGAAATGCACACCACCTTTAAAGGTGTGTTTACCTACTCAACACCTTTAAAGGTTTGCTTGGCTGCTGTACATATGGGTTGGGCTTCAGAGGACAGACATGCTCAAAGAAAAGGCAAAATCTCAATCAGTCACAAGCAGATCTTTTAGGACAAGCAGATTAAATTGTTCAACAAGTGCTGGAGTCACAGGCCAAGGTGTCCCTATAGTCTCCAAAGGAAAGTGGGCCATGGTCTGAGTCATGCCATGGCATCTCCTCTTAAAGCAGTGGTTTTTAAGGTGTCAGCAAGGCCTGTCATTATTTCAGCAGGTGTTGCCTACAACTCCCCTCTCCTGCACTGGCTTCTCCTAAGCTGACTATTTAAAAAAAAATCTTGTTTGCACTAGTATTTTAGTACTTCACTGTAACTCCTGGAGTGTCCTGGAAATTGAAATAGCTCCCAATTAGCAAAAGATGCTGTCCTGGCCCTGGTCTCACAGGGGATAGAGGGATAGGTGACAGCGAGAGGTGACTCAAGACACACCCTTGGAGTGATGCAGTGTGGACTTTAGTCCTTGGAGCACCGAGGCTGGGTCCACAAGTGCATCTGAGTGTGCTCTTATCTGAGCTGGTCCCGAGCTGAGCTCTGCCAGCTCTTCATGGAGGGAGTGCAATTGCTCTTGGATTTGTTTGCTTAGTGCTCAGGGTGTTTGAGAAATTTTATGACATCCAGGTCTTGAGACAGCCAAGGAGATGGATGTGTAACTCCTGCCTTAGCCCCAGGGTTCCAGAGCCTTCAGGAGGGCTCGAGACTTCAGGGCTGAGGCAGGAGTTACACATCCATCTGCTTAACTCTACCACGAACAGAGCATTGGGCCAGCTCCCACTCGGATGCTGCAGAAACTCAGAAGCTAAACCACAAGGCACTGGTGGGGTTTAGACGCCCTAGGGCAAGGCAAGATTGCAGGCTGAAGTTCTGGATCTAAAAATTCCCCACTTTTGGGGAAGTTTGGGTTGCATCTGCCCTTCTTAGGGTCAGTGCTCTGCAGAGGGTCCCTCAGCGAATGCCACAGCATGTCCTCATGCCAAAGGCCTCACATGAGCCCTATGGCTGAGTATTCATCCTTTGCCCTGTGATGGTGGGAAGGTTCCTGGCTGGATCCTGCCCAGATAAGGATAGAGATCGTGGATAGGGCACATGCCAAAGCACTGGGAGGAGAAATATCTTTCATTGGCTCTCATCCAGACTTTCAAAGCAGCAGAGCCAAGGGAATCATGTGAAACCTAAGCACAGAGTCAGCATTTCAGGGCTTCACCACTTAAATCATTGGCAGTCACTGTTTAAAGTAAAAAATTAATTGACCTTTCTGATACCTACCTGATGCACTCCACCAAAAATAGGCGCTTTTTTTTTTTTCTGGTGGGCTACATTACCTTCTTAGGTAAAAATTTAGGAAGAAGATGTCCATTAACACAGTTGAATGAAATGGCAATTACTATATAGTCAGACAGCATGGAGCCTGTACTTTTAATGCAATTAATTCTCTCATGGCTTAATAAATTAATTACACTAGTATAGTCAAGACTGAAGTTTAAAAAGCACAATTATGAGAGTTCTTTTGTTTTTAAATACATAAGCACTGAGATCCTTAAAAGGAAATTTTGCCTACTCTGAGGCCTTGTCTGCTGCATTATTGAAACAAGGCACCTACAAAAATGTGCGCTTTTTTTTGACATGGTGTTTTTATTTTTTTTGCTTTGCATATGCTTTACAAAATTGGACTGATTTTTTTTTTTATGTAAATGAAATTACCAGCATTTTTTCATCCTAAAACCCTTTGAAAACAAAAAGGAAATCTGCTTTGCTATGCCTCTGTGTGTCAGAAAAGCACCACACCTGAAAGGAATTAGGGAGACACTTGTATCCCTTGTAGAAACATGCTCCCCATTTTTCAGTATAGGATGACATGGCAGGAGGTTCAGAGGAGATAGCAGGGGGTTTAGGTGGGAATCACCCAAATCTCAAAAACTTAGCATTAAATTACAGTCATTATGAAAGAGCAGCAGGCAATTCTCACCCTCCTTCCCCAGGCTCTGGCCCCTCATTTCCATCAGGCTTCCTGTGACATTTTAGGGCTCATGCAGTTGTACAGGAAACAGATCTGATCTCAGGGGAAAAGAAACAAAAGTTGTCTTCTGGTGGATCTGTTCCCTGAACTGACTTAGTTCACATATTTTTGGTTTTGTATTCCTCTGGCACGAATCATCTTCTGATGGCATTAGTCAGTGCTGCACGGGCTTCTCTTCATTAGTCAATGCTAGTAAATAAATGTTCCTTTTGCTTTGAAGCTCTTTGGAGTACCAAGGCAGAGAGGCAGAGTGACATTCTGGGGCCCACAAGGACCACTCTTGTGTTTCTCTGCCTGGTGCTGGGTATGAGAGCAAGGCTCACTTTTAAGGAACGTGAAAGAACTTTGCAGAGTGAGCTGTTTAGAATCTTCCTTGCCCACACAATCACAGACCGATGTAATTTATGCAAAAGTGATAAAAGCCTCCTAAAGTCTGTCTTCCCACAGCTTAGGCACAATCTCAGATGTCTCCGTGCTCATTTTAATTTGTTAGCTCTGAGCAGCTAACGAGCAAGGTGAGGGCTGTGCCAGCAGCCACAGCCAACAGGTCCTCACAGCCCCTGCATTCGTGACTCACATGCTGAGGGGATCTATTCACACCTGCAGCACTGGTGAGCGTGCAGGCATCGTGCTGCTTCGTGACGGCGGTGACGTCTCTGAACGGTGTCATCCCTCGGTCACCTTGCTCTTCAAGGACTGATCCCCACGACAAATGGAGCATTGCCATTTATCAGACTTAGATGGGGCCTCATATGCAGTTTGGTCACTGCACTTGTGGAGGGAGAAGCTGGAGGAGCTTCCGAAAGGAGCTTCATGAATGATTTAAGGTCTAGAAGACAAGATTTGTGGATTCAGAGGACTTGGGGAACATCAGTTTGGGTGACAGGTGACTGCCAGGGAAAGATAAATGTTTGAAACAAGGCAAAAATGCCCTTGGAAAGGAAGGGAGTTATCTGTCCGCCTGGAAAGGGGTCAGAGATTATGGATTTTAACTACAGCAAAAAGACTTCCGTTAGAAATTATGAAAAACTTTCTCAACCTAAAATATTGAAGCATGGAGTTGGATGCCCAAGGGAAGCTGTGAAATCTTCACACCACGGTCTTTTTTTTGAGGACAGATTAGAGAAGCACTTGTCAGGATTAGTTTCAGCACTGTCAAACTTGTCTTGGAGCAAGGGATCTGTGTAGTGACCTCTCAAATTCTCTTTCAGGCTGG
This sequence comes from Mohoua ochrocephala, assembly GCA_013398855.1. Lineage (NCBI taxonomy): Eukaryota > Metazoa > Chordata > Aves > Passeriformes > Acanthizidae > Mohoua > Mohoua ochrocephala. The sequence continues at coordinate 117,766 of VZTA01018018.1, read as the reverse complement.
TTTTCTCTGATGCTATTAATCTGTAAAACTTTGTCACAGAAAGTAATTTCTCTGCAACAAGTGAGATGCAGCCCCGTGGTATTTCTGGGTGTGCTGTGACACCTTCACAGGGCACATCTGTGCTGCAGCGCTGCTCAAAGCAGGAGTGCAGAGCCCAGGGACACAGCACAGGAATGCAAAGCTGAAATGTGAATGGGAGACTTTGATTAATGGTGCAGCTCTTGAGAGGGGTGTTCTGCAATTCCTAAGGATTGCAAATAGTCAAGACCTCAGCCAAAGATCTGAAAGGGAGGGGGGTATTGATTTCTCTGGGGAATCAGGTTATGCGTGAGTTGTGCTTTTCCCCTAAAACTCAAAGCCATTGCAGGCTCCCAAAAGACCATAAACAGTCTGCCTTGATGATTCATTTCCATACAGAGGAGACTTGCTCTCTAACAAGCCAGTGCAAACTTGCCCCCTTCACATGTACCTGAGCAGTCACCAGCAAATGTAGTTTTGCTCAGTAAACCTTGATCCATGATGTCTGCAACAGTTTGGAACTCTAAAGCCAAATGTATCATTTGCAAAAGGGCTTTTCTTATTCAGATGCCATGGAAATGCATACTCTGTTGAGGTCCTGCACTTCATTTGCCATCTCTAGAGTGATAGATCCCACCTAGGTAATTGGAAAAGAGCGTGCCAGGAGTTTTCTCATTGTAAACACATTATGAGCTGCGATAAATCCTGGACAAGCCAAGCTCACAGCAGATGAAACATAATAGAAACAATGAAAAGTTTTCTAGTCCCACAGGGGGGGTGGAGCTGTCTCTTCTGTTCAAATGAGGGGGTATATATCTCTACAGATATACACAGAAAATGAGAGTTGTTCCTGGTAATCCCTTTTCCAGTTGTGAAGCAGTTGCCGTTCCCAAGCGCTGCAGCCAGGCTGAAAGTGCACCTCTTGCATGTGATGTGTCTGTGCAGGGAGAGCTGGAATCAGCAGAAGACCTGACAGGAGAGCGAGGTTCTGAAGGAGGGGTGCAGTCCCAGAGCAGGAGGTGGGAGAGGATGGGGCTGTGCTGCACCCATGTGCCTCACATGAACTCCAAGCACAGGATCCATCATGGGACATGCAGCCCATGGGTAATTTAGTTCAGCATCTCAAAGCATCTTGAGGCTGCGAGGAGCACCAGCCAGGCATGTTGTGGTTGTGTGGGCATTTTGGCACAAAACTACTCCCGACTGCATATAGATCATTTCAGTTTGGGATCATCCCAGTGCAAACATGTTCTGGGTTTATATGCACATTTTTCAAGGGACACTGACATGGCAGGAAAAAAGGGACATATCACAGCCCTTGTCTCTCAAATTCTCACCAGCTGCCTTCCCTCTGTGCTCAGTGATGCACTGCCAGCCTCCCTTCATTCCCAGCTCAAGAGCCACAGCTGGTGGTGCACATACAGCTGCTGCTACAGGCTCCATGTTTCAACCAGCCCCTGCTTCACAGTGCAGCTTGAAAGAGGCCCTGGGTGAGCCTGGGTATTTTGGGGCACCTCTGAGAATCAAAAGTAATAAAACTTTCTTTTACATCATCTGTCACACTGCTTGAGTTAATGTTAGCAATTGGTATGTGCATTTTCCACAAAGAGTTCCTGCAAAGTAAGAGAACTAGCCAAGCCCCGGTGACATTATCAGCAAATAATATTCACTAATATTTCTCTGGTTTTGAGGCAGTAAAATAAAATGTGATCTGGCAAAAAGCTGTGGAAAGTAAGACCATATTTCTGACCAGCCAAGGCTTACATCATCATCTCCAGGAATTTCTTCTCTGCAGGGAGCACAGAGGAGCCCTTCTCTGGAAGGTCATCAGGGTTACTTAAACTTGGGTCATTTTACACAGCTGGGCAAATGAATTTGGTGAAATCGAAGTGACAGAAGTCTCTGTCAGTGAGACTGGAAGGGATGAGAGGCCAGGATGACTGTCTAGCGCTACAAACCACTGCTAACAGACTGTTCCTGGTTGAAATAGCTGGTCTGATGATGTATTTTCAAACAAAGACATCTGCAGCCTTCATCACCCATCACTTGTTCTGGGGTGGGAGTATGAACCTGACCAAGAGGCTCCCCAAATACAGTGCCTCTTCTATTTGCTCCACACATTGGGGAATAACACTGGGAAAATCTTAGGAGCCATTTCTGGACTGCAGCTTGACACGGGAGCTGCTCCAGTTAGCCAAGGTGACACCAGGGTGCTCATCCTGAAAGGAGATCGATGGATTCCGTGCAGAGAGCGGTGCCGTGGGAGGACTGTGCCCGCTGCAGGAGCGGGGTCTGGTTGCACATTCCTCAGCCCTGAGTCATGCAGGGCTGCCTGCTGACCCCTAACCCCACTCCAGCTCCAGGCACAGTTTTCTTGCGTTACTTTTGTGGGATAGAGCATCTTCTCAAAGAGGAAGGGTGAAAAGCAACCACTGAAGTCTGTAAAACACCGCTCCTCCGAGGCCACACTGTGCCAGGAGGGCTGAGTTGGAGATGGCTCACAAAGGGGCTTTTCTCCTTTCCCTCCTGGCCTGAGGGGGCGGAGGGGGCCCAAAGAGCTTTTTGATTTTGCAGAACACGTAAATGGCATGATGCAGCAATGGCAGACATCTGCAGAGCATGCAATTGAGAGGTTTCAATCTTTAGGAGAGGTTAATGAATGATCAATAGATGATCATTAGCCACATGCTCTGTTAGCTGCTGGTCATAAACAGGCAGCTTGGTGTTTTGGAGGTTGCTACAAGATCCAAAAGGCCTCATTAAAGCGTTTCTAGCAAAAGCTTCTCTAGGTAGAAATTGAGGCACAATGTTGACAGTAGCTCCACACCAGCTCCATACACGTCTGATGTGATCATGACTTGCTGGTTGCAGAGACAGAGCGCCCATCACAGGAGTTTCCAGCCTCAACAAGATGATGGAGGAAAGGCCAACACCCAGGTTCTGGCTGCAAATCCTGGGGCTAATTTTTTTCTATCTTCCACCTAAGTTAAGTGTCGTGGCCTCCTCTGCAAGTGGAACCCATCAGGAGAGGCTGGTCTAAACCGCTGGGTACATTGAGCTGTGTGGGGTTTGCCTGACAGTCAGCAGACAGATCTGCACTTCCCAGGGATGATAGAGGGTTTAGAGCACTGGGAGCCTTGTCCCACCACCCCACTAATCACAGTAGATGCTACAGCAGAGCAACACATAAGGCCAGGAGGGGAGGGGTGCTTTTCACCTAAATCTTGATGCCTGCTCCATCTGGGCTAGGAACCGTAAATTCCTTCTCTGGTTATTACATAGAAAAAGACACTTCTAGAATTTGGTTTGTTTTCAAAAAGAAGTGTAAAATGAGAGAAAAAAATTGCTCTCCCAGCGCCATGTAGCTGACTCCCATGAGAAGAACAGACCCATGGAATCTTCCTGCATTTTCCTAGCTCTCAACTGAAGAACTTCTTGTGGTGGCTATTTTTCTTTTTTAAAAAATATTCTTGTTTAAACAAGTATTAAATGAAATAAAAAGAGCTGAAAATTGCCAGGTTTGCTGCTGTGCTGCAGGTACATAAGTAGTTAGTCTTGTATAAAAGGAGCAGATGTTGCTTTTTTCCAAATGGCTCTGCCTGCACTAAGGGTGCAAATATAACATTGTGCAGGGATGGTGACAGGGAGGCGATACCAGTGGGTCTGTACATGGGCATGCCAGTTAAATACCTGCTTAAATGCTCCAGCAGCCTGCAATCCCAGCTGACAGGTGAATGAATTAGAGTAAAAGAGAATAACATGTAGACTGTGTTTTTCCAAAGAAGGGGATCTTTAGTCTTCATCCTTCCCTTACCAGCCTAAAAGGATATAATTGTTTCAGAAGACAAGCAAACCATATTCCAGATGTCCAGAGTATTTGAAAAAGGATGTTTATTAATGACCTGGGACTGAAGATAAACAGGCTGCACAAAAATAACCCCTGAGATACAATGGTGGACTTAACCTCTGCATGCCAGAGGTCTGGGTAGCCCAGGGAAGGGGCAGACAGGGCTGCACAGTCTGTGGAGATGGCTTCAGGCACAGCTCAGAGCTTCTCCTTATAGGTAGCAACAAATTACAGCGCTGCAGAGGATGAATACAGAGCTGCTGGAGAAGTGTCTTCTATTGTCTGCTTACATGATCAATTATAACGAAAATCCTGGCCTCATCGCTCATGTCAGAAAGAGCAGCCCATGCATCTTCCTGTAGCAAACACTGCTACGGGGACAAAGGGAGGCTTTACCAGTTCTTCCTTTGGGACACACATAATTTATAAACCCACAGCAATATTTTTTCCAGAACAACATCCATGCAAAAGCAACAACCATAATAAAAGAAATCCTCTTACTTAGCTTTGCATCCCCCCACCTAGCACATAAAACCTCCCTGTTCAAGATCAATAACATATGTTCTGAGCAGGGTGAGATCCATCTTCCCCCTTCTGCACACACATATTCCCACAGGGAAAGGCCAAGAGACTCAGATTCCTCTTCTGAACCACATTGCACACCCTGAAACTCAGTGAGTCTGGGCTCTGTGATAACTGTAGAGGAGAGATACTCAAGTCAAGGACAGGCTGCTAAATGGCCTTCCTGCCAGCCCACATTAAGCAGTGTCAGCTCCAGCTGATTACACTTATCTCAGGTCTGTGCCGGAAAAGCTCAGCTCCGTCCACCTGCCCACCTGTTGGATGGCTCAGCTGGTATCCAGTGTGAAGGGATGGAGCAGTAAATTGCCTCTGTTTAAAAAATTGTTTCTGCCTTAAGAAAGTTTATGTAAATAAATACATAAACTTACATATAATCTATAGACCAAATAATAAAACATAAAATCAGTAATATATAATTTAAAAGTAAAAACATTTGTGCACATAAATAAAGCTTAAAGAAACTCACAGCCACAAAGGAGTGGGTTTATATTAGCTAGGGATGAAGCTCCCAGTTGGCTCCCTCCACTGAGATGTGCCTGGCTTTAGTCAAAGTCCGTGCTGCTCTGGAGTACGTGCAAGGCACTCTGATGGATGCAGGCTCAGGACTGGAGACAAACCCCTTCTATCACCTCTGAGGAGCTCCCATCCTATCCAAGCAGCTCCCTGCATCTCCCTCATCACAGCCCATTTCTCCTGTCAGCCTCAACACTCAGCTCCTCATTTGTTCTGTTTTCCTACACTGGCCTCTGACATCTCTCTTCCCTATCCATTACTCACACTCAGCAATTGATATTTTGGATTTGTGAATCAGGGTTGGGGAGACTTCTTGCTTGACCTTGCCTAAGCCATTGAATTTCTTTGTATCAGCTTGTAAGCTGCAAAATTGAGCCATAATTCCTGTGTCAAACCGTGCATCATCTACCGAGGCTTCAGAGCAGGTCCTTAAATCTCTCTGGTATGTAACTCGAGAACAGAGTTTCCAAATAACATGGAAGACTTGGGCCAAAGCTCTTTTGAGACTGTGTGATTTCTTACTACATGTAGCTGTACAAAGCTTTGGGGTATGTACAAAAGTTTGTGAACCTTGGTCTTAGCTGAGACCTATGCTAAGCACTGATAATGGTTGTGCAAATCAGGAATCCCACGAAGATGTGTTAAAGCATCCACCCTGCCCACCCACGAGGAGCTTCTCTGGCTTATTCCCAGGTTCTCCTGGTAGAAAATGGTTAATATGACCTTTATGTTCCACACAATGAGACTAAGATTTAAGACTTTTCAATATATAAAAGAAAACAAAGGTCAGGTAAAAATAAACTGGTGAAAATGCTTGGTACGTGGCAAAGTACAATGGAATGACCCACTTGGGAAAACTGTATATTTGACCTCTTCAGAAAGGTATGAAAAATACTTCCCTGACTCATCAACTATTTGCCTCATTTACCTGCTGTGTGCAGTCTTCCCAGGCTAACTGGAGTCAGCTGGAATTTGGCTGCATTTGCAAAGCTGATGCTGCTGACTGACCCAATAACTCATCATTTCTGCCAGTGCTTTTATCTCATCCAGGAGAAACAATTTCACATTTGGCTGGAGTAAAGGCCTGTTGATTCAGGAGCGCCCAGTTTCTCCAGAATGTTTGTGCGCTGCTGGCTGAAGGTCTCCTCAGCAAACATGCCACAGTGTCTGCAGTCTGCGTGCTGTTTACCCAGCCCATTTCTAGGGCTCTCCCCAGAGGAAGCACCAGGCATTATCATCAGTTGACACTAGTTAACTCTTCTGCTTAATGCATTCCCGCAAGAGATAATGCAAACATACACATATCAGCTGCCATTAAGCTGGAAAATAACTCAGGCCTCCATTACAAGCCATGTCCAGTTGTATTCACGCTTTACTGCAGTTGCTGCCTCGAGGTCAAAAGTTGAAATAAAAATGTCTTGTTGGTATTGTATTTATAATGTTCTTATTGGCAATGAACTGAGCTGGCTGGATCATTGAACTAATCCTTGTATTCACTGAGTGGAAACTCCAAAATGTTGACAAAGGGCTGCTATTTAATTTCCAGGAATGCTTTTTGTTCTAAACCAGAGGCGTCTAAGGCATTACAAATGATACCAAGAGGCCTCAAGTTTAGAACAGTATCCTGATGTTTGAAAGAGAGAAGATCCAAAATGGAACTGTTTGAGAATTTTTCTACTCCTGTTTTTTAACCATTGCACATCAGCTTTTTGAAGTGGAAGTTTTTAATGGAAGTATATTAGTTTTGGTGAAATACAGATCAGTAGCTTCACAGCAGGCTTTGTAGTCTGTCACTCCTGAATGAATACACTGTTCACTCAGAAAATTAGAGATTGGCTTTGGACCTCTGCTTCTGTTATTCAGAGGAAAGATTACTCTGGAAATGCCATAGTTCAAGCAAGTGTTTCACTAACTACTGCTACAGGCTATTTTGATCTGCCTTTTTCTTATAAAATCTCAAAAAATATCACAGAACTGGAAACGATTCTTTTCTCCATACACCTGCCCTCCCAATGGACATCAGAGAAGGGAAAGGATTCCCCTTTCCATCCGGGGTGTCACTCAAGGACAAGCTCCCACTGCCCTGTGAGGTGTTTCAGCAGGCTCCTCTCACAGGGCTGTCTCCTGTCTGGCAGTGCTGAAGAGGATGGCTGAAGAGGAAGGCCTGAATACAGAATCAGCAGAGGAGCAGTCTGGAGTGAGTCCATCCTGGCTCTAGGGAAATAATTTGCTTGGTTCATCAGTGGCTACAACATCACCCCCAATTCAAGCCACCAAGGAATCAGCCAAGTGAGAGTTAACCATTTCCTGGCTGTCAGAACTTGGGTGAGGTACCACTGCATGGAAGAGGCGCAGCCACCACCATCTTTTCCAACTTCACCAGCAACATACTTCTGATGGGATACATTATCCTAATAATGCTATGGCAAAAACAGTGTTTTGGAGGATCCTGATCAAGGGCTGAGGTGTCAAGAGGGAGCAGTGCTGGGATAAACCTTGCTGTGCCATCTCTAAGAAGCACTCAAGCACCTGGCCAAGAGCACAAGCTCAGGGAGAAGTGGGCAGCCCCAGATCCACGTCTACTCTGTCCCTGCCTCTGCTGAAATCAGCCAGAACAATTCAAATTCGGGGATTTTAGGTTCCTTATGGGCTTACATGTTTCCTCTCATACTCAGTGTTTTGTGAAAACAAGTATCGTTGTCTTGAGGAGCCTGTAAATTTCTCACTGGGGACCTGGTTGTCCTTGGAAACAGATTGCAATCTCAACATGTTTCCAAACGAACAAGAAATATCTGGAGATTGAACTGAATTTGTGGGACAGAAAGAAAAGCCACTAGCCCTGTGCTTTAAAGCTGCCAGGGAAGAGTCAGTTTCATGAGGAGGTTAACAAAAAAACCCAGCCAAGAACACTTTCAACATCCCCCAAAGAATATGAGCTTCTTTGTAATTAAGTCCTTCCTGGATGCTTAAATATATGCAAAGCGAGAGGGTCCCTGGCATGACAGTAGCAATGCATTTTGTTTGGCAAAATGCCACTTTCAGTGTATTTCAGTTCATAAGCGATTGTTTTCCCTGCAGGCAGCTTTGAGCCTTGATACAGCAACCTCCAGCACACAGAAAAAAAGGCACCTTTTCTCTGAGCAGATTAGCAGCAGTTAGGAAGGAAACACAATGAGTTGGTTGAGCAAATTCTTTCAGCTCATGGCTGGTTTCTGAAACCTAAACAGTCTTTTGGAAGGGGAGCGCAGCAAGGCTGGCTGTGTTTACACTCCAGATTTAAATATGCTGACATACTGCCAGGTTCGGAGCTGTGTATCAGGCGAAGGTCAGCGAAAACTCAAACTCCCTCTGACAGGTTATTCTGTGCTTAAATAAATTCAGATAAATAGTACAATGAGTTTATCTGTAGCTTTCGAAAGACTGACGTGCACCATAGCAAGGCTGCAGGCTGTCAGCCAGCTGGTGTAGGCAGTGGTCACCATGGCCCTGGGCACAGCTGTCTTATCAGAGTACAAGGACCTGGAATGAGTATCTTTCCCAAAGAGAGGAAGCCTCGCAATAACGAAAAATGCTGAAATATTGATGATATTATTTACATTTGTAACATAAGGCCTGCTCGTGCTTCCAAGTTATGTCCCAAGTAGCCCAAATATGACCATATTTTCTCAGATTGTTTTCTGTCAGTGGCTGATGGAGCCTGAAGAGGAAATGGCTCTACTCAGCCTCTGCAGATGGTGATCAGACCCGTTCAGCCCCAGCACGCTGTGCCTGCTCCTTCTGACCTCCGAGGCACTCTGCCTCTTCAAAGCCCAGTCTCAGAGCTTGGCTGCACAGCTCAGCCATTTTCATGCTTTTCATGCTTTTCATTCAAAAAATGGAAGGACTCAATGTGTCAAACCCACTCCTTGAGAGCAGTGTGTACTTTCGATAGCACTAAATAGGCAAGTGTTTAGTTTAGAGCTGTTTCTGCTTTGGCCAACAACCAGAGCCCCTCTCCCCCAAAAACACACATGCAAGGAGCACACCAGCTTTACAAGGAATTTGTTAAATGAGGGTTCTGCATTATCAGTTTTATTAATTGAGATGACTACTCCAGTGTAGCAAATTATAACATTAATTATTCATCCTTTAATTCCCTCCTGCCTGCTTTTTCCATTTCGACCTGTTTCTTTCTTTGTCTCCTCAATTGCTTCAAGACCAGCAACATAATCTTCTCCCTGTTTTGCAATCCTTCGTAATTACAGTTTGGCCAGCGTGACCCCATGAAAATCCTTGTACTGTGAGCAAAAGGAGTCAGGGTTGCATATTAAGCAAAGAGAAAATCTTCATTTACTTGTGTCTTAAGAAAGACACTCATCAGAAGATAGGCAGATATCAGAACTGTTATTTATCAGAACTGAACTTCTATTTAAGGGAAGCAGTGATAAAGCAGTAGGAGTGAAGTGGACAAAAACCTTGCAGGGATCACACAACATTTGTCGCAGTAGGAGACAGTGAGTTGTGTCAGTGATGTTCAGCTTGCTCATCTTTAATTTCTCCTTATTGATTTATCAGAATTCATTTATACTACCATTAATCAGGAATAAGCTGCTGCTCTACAATTACATGGCAGGATGATTATTTCTCCTGGGAATCAAAGGCTGCATCTGCCTGTGCTGCAGGATAGTCCTTGGTAAAATACCTGGGAAGATGGGCTGGAAGAGGAGACGCAATGTCCAGCTGCACTAAGCCTGCATTTTGAATCATAGAATCATAGAATCGCTAAGTTTGGAAAACCTTTCTAAGATTTTTGAGTCCAACCATTAGCCCAGCATCACCATGTTCACCACCAAAACATATCCCCAAGTGCCACATCCACACACACACCCCTTTTGAACACTTTCAGGGATGATTTCGCCACCTTCCTGGGAAGCCTGTTCCAAGGCTCAACCATTCCTTCAGTGGCAAAATTTTTCCTAATATCTAATCTAAACTTCTTCTGGTGCAACTTGAGTCTGTTTTCCCCCATCCTGTCAAACTTTTGCCTTTGGTTAGGACACGAGATTTCCCATGTAGAGAGGGAAGTCGAGGTAAAAAATCAGCCCACACCTTCTTGGACATTGCTGCCTCTTAGGGGGACTATGTCCCACTCTGCCCCAAATGCCAACATTGACAAAGCAAGTGCATTCCTCAAAGCCACCTGCTTTTGCAGGCACTGGCAGGGTTAGTTGCAATGAAAGCTGTCTCTCTCCGGAGGACACACTTTGGTGTGGGTGGGTGTGGTGCGGATTTTCTCCACCCCATGTAGTTCTCACCTGGTTAAGCCAGGTTAAGGCGTGTGCTACTCAACGCCAGGAAATTACCTGGGTAAAGGAGAGTCCAACCTGCTGGGAAAGGTGTGACAAAATGCATCCTTTTCTTCTGATGGCTCAGAAAAAGGTCCCAAATGTAGCTGTGGGGTAGAAGAGGGGTGACCAGACAATCCTGGCCTTACCCATGAGCAATCACGTTTGCTCAGAGGCAACCAGCCTTCCAGAGGGGAAAACAGCCATCTGTTGGCTGATTTGGGCACTTAAATCTGACATCCATGTCCACTGGGACAAAGAAACCAACCCAGAACGGTTCTAACAATTAGGGCTTTCTACACATGCTGACATTTCGAGCCAGTGGAGTCAGAAAGCTGAGAGGGAATGTCCTTCTGAAGGCAAGATGTAAGACTGGCTGCCCCAAACACTAGGCCCTGTCATGAGGTTTTTATTGACATAGCACTGTCCCTTTAAGTCAAGCACATTTCAATTCACAGCACTAATAACAAATTACATTTATGTTTAAAACATACCAGTATGTAATTACTCCGTCATCCCTTGTGGATAAGTCCTCCTCACGACTTTTTATGAGCCATCCATAAATACAAAATGATTTATCCAAGTACCACCATGTTGTAAACTTGGTCACATGGAACTGTTGATGAGGGACATCCATAAATTTTAATTATGCCATTGATTCTTGCTAAAATATTAACTTGAAGCGGGCTATAGGGTACTCCAGCCACTTGAAATCAAATGAAATTATAAAGTGTCCTGTACTTTAAAGATGTGCAGCATGTACTTTTCAAGTAGTGATCTTCAGGGAAAACCTTTCATTGCCTGCTATAAAGATAACCTCTTGTATTAGGATTTAATGTGAAGAGTTATAAAAATCAGAGCCAGAAAGGATCTATTAATTCACCTCCTGATTCTCTGCCAGCAGAAGTTTGTTCCAAAAAAATGTATTATTGAGTGTTATTGGTATAGCAAAGCTTTCAAAAGGGCCGACTAATGGGAATTCCGTAACTCTCTTTGGATGTTGTCCCCCAGGCTAATAGACCTTGGCTTTGGAAAAAGCAGCTCTGACATTTAATCTGCAGCTTCTCTTTTCAGTTTCACCTCACTGCTTCCAGCTGTACCTGCTTGAATCAGCTTGAATTCTGGCTCTCCGACCCTGGCGTTACACAACCTCTAAGACAGAGCCTTTTTGCTGTTCTCTGAACAGCCTGGGTGCTTGGATCGGTTTTTCAAAGCAGGCTCAAGGATTCAGACGCATCTGTAAACGAGAAAAACAGGAACAGACCAGAAGAATCAGCCATAGAACTTTTCACTTATTTTTGTGGGAGTCATGTAGTTGCTGCCCAAAATTAGCTTTGAAAACCTCATCTGTCTGGTTCTTCCTGTCATGCCAGAGTGGACATCTGTCCCAGCCTCCAACTTGATTTTCCTAACATTTTCAAGTTTAAATAATTCTAATGTTTAAATATTTCTTTAACATCACTGCCAATGAAATGACTAGGCCAACTTCCACATTATTGAATTTTGACTCCTCCTATATAATGCAGTGGGCATAAGTACTTGTATGCACAGACATGTACATGCACAAATCCGTACAGACACCAGCACAAACCTGTGGGGTTGGTCTTATCTGCATCTGCAAGCATGTTAAATTTCTTTGGACCGATATTTTAGGGGGATGGGGTCTGTTCAATTCCACAAAATGACTGGTTTTTTTCATCTGCAGAGTGTCGCGGACATTCAGCAGGCTGTGAAGCCAACAACACTGAAGTGGTGATATATCTGCCTGGTGTGCTTGTAGCAAATCCCCACAAAGCCAGACTGGCCATTGCTCCTGGAAGCAGATCTTCTTTGCTTCTTGTGTCATTCCTCCCCTTTAATGCCAGTCTCTCCTCATCTGTAGGCTGGTTTTGAAGAGCCATGGCAACCCTGTTAGTGAAGGAAACAGATTGGTTGGAGGAACTCACAGAGAGGATGAGCAGCACCCAAATGCTGACTCAGGTCTCACCTGGTCCAGATGAAAGAGCCTTTCAACACAGATGACTCAATTACTTTGGAAAGCAGCAGAATAGCAATCAAGAGCTAACAAATCTCTAACAAATGGGGATTTTTTAATGGCTCATGAGTTCACCTCCCAAAGAGTAATACCTTAAGCTGCAGATTAGTGTTCCTCTGCCAGTTGTGAGAGGAGTCATGTGGATCACGTGGAGTGAAGTAACTTCCAGAGGTAGTCCAAAGCAGCCTGAACTCAGAGTTGAATTTATTTATCTGAACACAGAAGTAATTTATGAGGTAGTAAAAACAAGGTCATAAGCTGTCATTTCTACTTCCTCTCTCATAGCACCATTTGAGTTTGGTCACTGAGGACCTTGGTGCATCCCAGGCAGCTGGACAGCCAGGCAGCCGTGGCTCAGAGGTGATAACCACCTCTTCTCTCTGATACAGCAACATGATCCACAGACGTAAGAGCCACAGTGAGCAACAAGGCAAAAAATGGAATTGGGTGCTCCTGAAGATTTATTGGGTGTGACATGTCTATGAAACACAGTAATATTAATCTTGCTATGGACTATAACAGCACATCCCTGCTGTTGGGAGATTCCAATACTGCAGTAAAACATCACAGATATAATTTTGATCTGTTCAGACTTCTATTCTTGAGTTTCACCTCAAGGCCTTTGCTATTGCATCTGCAATGATTTCCAGCAAGCAGGGAAGATGCACTGCAAACATGAACTGTTTGAGTAAGTCCTCAGCAGCTCCAGCTTTAATGACTTATTCATGAAAATAAATTGGCAGATGACAGGCCCCCATCTCTGGAACAGAAAGGTTGCAGCTTTAATTAAACTTTTTAATTGGCATGGCCATCTCCTCCCACCCAGAACAGACACTGAATAAACATAGAATGTCACTGCATCCTTCTTACGAACAGACATGGAGCCATTTCAGAAAATCAATGACAATGATTAAGAGAGCTTTCATCCCTTGCTCCTACCTACATTTTGCTTTCCACACCAGGTGTATTGACTAAATGTCTCCTCCCAGAATGTTATGTATACAGGCTTTCAGCAGACAGCACAGGCAAAATTTCTTGTTAGAGGCAGACAATACTGCTCAAATTTGTAGCAAGCACCTTCCTTTGCTTTTGCTGTACAAGTCCTGTGGGGTCTGGGCACTGTATGAGCCTGGCAAGAGGTACTCTGTCCTCAGAGATCTTCTGGTTCCTAGGACATTCTAAAAGAGGTCAGGGATGAAGAAGTGATGTGAATTTTTCCTGCATGGGGAGCCAGGCAGTAGGAGAGGGCATCCAGCTCCTGGTTGAGGGCAGAAGCCCCATCTTAGAGGCTCCTCTCACTATCCTGTAAGCAGAAAACTTTCTCCTCTGACAGGTCAGGCCAGCCACTGTACCATCCCACAGCTCAGCCGATACGGCATACAGGAGGCTGCTGCTGTGGTGTCTGAAATGCAGCTGTAAGAACACCCCATCCGAATGTGTAAAACTTTTGAGAACTGACGGCCCTGTTGGCCCAGCCTTCCCCATCTGCTCCAGCCACTCTGCAGTCCCGGTGATGTTCAGGTCTGGGCTTGGGTCTCAGTGTGATACAAAGCAGACGGAGCTCAGTGATGGGTGTGGCTCCCGATATCACACTGCTACGGAGCAACCTTCTTGAAGAGCTGTTTCCTGTTTTGCTTAAAATCAGCAGCTGATCCAGATTAGGAGCTTTTATCATCAGCAACAGTGTTTTGCACGTTACTGCAATATTGCTCAATTTTTTTTTTTTTAATATCTTAAAAAGTTTTATGTATTCATCAAAGTTTTGTAAATAATTTGTCACATAAAGGCCTAGGGAGAAACATCACAAGAAGTACTGGTGAAATACGCTCCAGCAAGGGGCAGAACAGGCTTATATCTTGTTTCCTTACATGGGTTTGAATCTACATCAGGTCAAGTTAAACAAACCTTCACCTCCTCTCCTCATAGCTCCAGTGAACACAGATCACTGTAGTTGAATCTACACATGCAAGGCTCAGAGCCCGGTCAGCTTGTGACAACTCAGCCTATTACTGCCAGCCTATTAATGCCAGCTGAGCCATGGTGAGTGTGCTGCTGCTGGCCAGCTGTGCCCTTGCAGCCCACCTCTGGAGCAGAGAGTGCTGGAGCACCTCAGCCCATCAGCTGAGAAGTAAAGTGACCGATCTTAGACCTCAATAAAAGAGGTTTACACCGTGTTGCATGTGAAGATTCTGCAGATGAGTGCGTGAGCTTCACTGGCATCAGATGATGGACGGCAATTCATTGAGCTTCTGCAACTCAGCTATGTATCCAAGCACTGAGGGGGGCATACGTGTATATTATATATGAGTAAATATGCGTGTGTGGAGGTATCTAACACAGACTCACAGAGGAGCTGAGGTTCAAAGGGATCTCTGGAGATCATCTGGTCCAAACCCCTGCTCAAATCAGGGCCAGCTATGGCAGGTGATTCAGAGACATCTCCTGTCAGGTTTAGAATGCCTACAAAGACTGAGGCTCCACAACTTCTCTGGGCAGCCAACTGTGGTGGCAAAGCATAAAGCAGGGGCTTTAATGCAAGCTGCATGGCCTCTGCAATCCGTTCCATCCCTGTGGATGGCCAGGACAATTTGCTGCCTCTCTGCTGTCCTCCAGTGAAGGGAGCAATTCTTTGTGATACACTGCTGAAGAAATCTGCACATATATGAACATATATGCAAGTTCTCACCTCCAGAGCTATCAAAGTATTTAGGAGTCTTTATGCTTTCAAAATCCATCATGCCTAAATGACCTTCATAGTTGTGGAGCCTGTCTGTAAGGCTCCAATCATTGTAGCCGAAATGTCCTGTGTTCTTAAGAACATTTTCCCTTATAGTGGCCCAGGATGTAGAAAAAAGGATTTAAACTATTTGTCCCTGTCAGAGACACATCAGTGACAAGGACAGCAACTTGCTTCACCTGAGCCCAGACCTGAAACCTTGGTTCATCTTCCCTCGGTTCATCTGTTCCAGTAGCACATGTTACAAGTTGGCAGCTTTAGAGAAAGGGAAGCTGGCACATGCATATGGCTTCAAACTGCAAATATTACAAATGGATTGAAGCTCTTGGATCCAAATAACCCTGGATCTGTATGCAAACTTTGCAGCTGATGCCTAAGAAGTGGGAGGGATTTGTAAATTGTGTCTCAGGAGACATCTCAGAGCTACCGATACTCCTACTGGAGGATTTGAATTGTGCTGCTGATTTTGTCATCAGGTCATGACTAAATAACAGATAAAAACTAAACTATGCAAAGTTATGACTATTGCATGTGGGGGCTGAATGACTTGGCCGAAAGGCAAGTGTCCCAAGGAGCGTTGAAACAGAGCAGCTGCTGTACTGCTGCCTTTCCTCCTCCTCCTCGTTAGCCTCCTCCTCCTCTTGCTTCTCTGCAACAGTTGGAGCTTCTCAACTTCTCCCCAAATCCCCAAGAGGCTGTGAGAGCACAGGAGGTACTGCGAGACAAAATAATTCAGTTTTTCTGCCTTTTGACATGCAAAGGCCCTTCTCCAACTTCTCTCACATGGATATGTATTTCCTATCCATCTGCAGGCTTTGTGTGCTGCATATAAATGCAATCATAGAATCAGAGAATTGTTTGGGTTGAAAGGTCCCTTTCAACCCCTCTGCAATGAGCGGAGACTCGATGTTATTTTGTGGAAATACTGAGGGTGGGCCCTACACCTCTGGGCTACATTAGAGAGGATATATCCATGGATGTATCCATAGAGACTGGATGAGTGACAGCCTGATTGTGCTGGACAATGTGTAAATGCAGTCCTGTTCAGACAAGGTTTGGGGACAGCAGAGCTCTGAGGGTTAGGGATCTGGACTTCTCTGCAACAGAGACTTTCCATCTAGCAAATGTAGGGCTCCCACCACTGATTTCCTTTTCTGAATTAATTTTTGCACAACTGCTTCCAAGTAGCCCAGAAACTTTCCAGGACCTGCAGACCACAGTTGAAAAGCACTGGTTTAATAAACAAAACAGTACTAACTGTTGAGACAAGCAAGCATGGAAAAAGCTGAAAGAAGTAAATTGGCTCTGCCAGAGCAATTACCACAATTTCTTGCCTTCTAAACCATCCTCAGGCTGCAGTTTATAACACGTGCTATGAAAACCCTTTTTTTCAAGCTTTAATTTCTAATAATGTGTGTGAGGCCAAGTCTCTCAGGAAGCCACATGCTCACACAGCAATCTAGGGAAAAGCACAGCAACTGGCACTTGTTTTCTTGAGCAGCCCTGCCTCATCTGATGTGCACAGGGCTGTGGTCAGTGTGGTCAATAAAAGAGCTCAATGGAGGATGGGAACTGTTAGGCCCAGCATCGCTTCTGGTGGTCATTATTGGCAGACTTTCCTGTGAATTATTTAGGAAGACAAGAAGCTGGACTTGGGGCTCCTTGTGAGTCAGTGAGGCCAGTCTCTCAGAAGGTACCCGTCTCTGCTGTCACAAGCCACCGTGTCACACATATCCCCAGATGTGCAGCCATCACCTCCTAAACCAAGATTCACTCCTGCCTCCAGTGCTCCTCCTGCTCCTCCTGTTGTATCTGAAGCACTCTCCTCCGGTGATTAGAACTACTTTTAATTTCAAGTCTTAAGTTATCTGTGGCTGGCTGATACACACTCGTACTGGTGCCAACAGTGAGTTTTTTCATCCTCTGGTGTGTATCACCTCGATGTATTAATAGACAGCACAAGTTAATTGCTTCTTAGCTTTTGTTTTGTCAGACTAAACTGGCCAAATTCACTCAGCTTCTTCTCACTGAACAGGTTTGCTGTTCCCCCTAATATTTCTTCCTTGAATGCCATCCATTTGAGATGGCTCTGGGCTAGAGGAGACCATGATTAAACACATTTTTTCAGAAAACGTTGTAAAGGACCAAAAGGATGCTTTCACAAGCCTCTCTCCCGATGCAAGCTGTGACTGTATTTGCTGCCTGGTGCACATTTTGTGTTTGATCAGCGCACTCTACTTTACAGCAAAACACTGTAATTTCTTAGGCCACATTTATGGCAAGCCAGTACAGTGAGCCAGGGCCTGACGGCGTGGCATGGCTCGCATCCATGACTCTCCTAATCTCCAAACCAGAGTGACCTCATCCCCACGGCCGCTTGGAAGCGGTCCCTGGCCAGCGCTAATCCCCAAACCATGCCTGAGCATTGTCTAGCAGGGAGTTGGTCGGCCCCGACAAACAGTGCCAGGAAGCACATAAACATTTATCCTCGACGATGGTCACGGGGCAGTTCATAAACCTGCCCTGGCTCGGTTTAATTAATTAGTGTAGAGGGAGCCCTGGTGCATGCCAGGCCCTTTGAACTCTTCACTCCAGGTCTGCTGAGCCAGCTCTCAAACGCAGTGTGTTTTTACTTTATGCTGTTCCCAATTCACCGATGCCTCCCAACTATGTATTGTCTGCAAATATCATTAGCTCTTTCTTATTTTTTGTTCCAGAAGAAAACTATCTAAAGCTGGCTCCAAGCAATTTCACCCATTATGTCCCCCTGCTCCTATCATTTTCCTTTCAGAAGAACCTGTTGTGTTTGTTCTTGGCTGTTTCCTGACAGACCTTCAGCTCGAATACCAGTCCCTGCTTCTTCCAACACAAACAATAATTTCCCATGTGGCTCTTTTATCAGAAGTGTTGCTGAAGTCCAGACAGATTAGATCTAAAGCATTTCCCTTGTCTAAAAAAGCCCATGGAAAACTTTGTTTGCTCTTTTTTTTTTTTTTCGCTTTTCTTATCAAGTTAGTCTGACTCAAGTGACCTTGGCAAATCCTGGATTTATTTTTATCGTATTTTGTCCTTTACTTCCATGTCTTCAGTCGTTCCTTCAAAATTAGCTCGCATGTTATCCAAACATCCAAACATGCAAACAACATATCCAGTCCTTTTTCTCTGAATTCATGCAAATTCAGTCCCTCAGCAGTCTGTGTCACTTAGATATCACAGCCTCAGGAGGTCTGAAATTCTCCCTGCTGTGTGAGCACCCTCAAGAAATGGGGCTGTTTTAAGATGATGGGCAGAAAGAAAACTCAGAGCTAGAGCTACCTCAGTGCAGAGGGAGAACATTCAGCCTCACTTGTGCCGAGCTAAATGTCCAGTCCAGGCAGAAAAAAATCACTTATGGACTAATCCCCTTCATAATTAACATTTAGGCCAATGCCCCCTCATTTCCTCACGGGGATTTTGCAGCACATCCTGAGTCCCCGACTCTGTTGCCCGCCCTGCTGACCATTCTGGCCACGCTTTACTGCCCCAATCCACACACATCTGAGTTTGCAAAGACAGATGTACAGAGACCTGCAGGGCCAACACTGACACTGCATAGCACAAGGCCCAGCTATTTTGATGTGAGTTTTCTGGGACACTCATCTCAGAATACAGTTTGGTCAGGACCTGTGGTCCCCTTTTTAGGGATTTGGTTGCTATCCCTGGTGGCCGTGACAAGTGCTGCAAGTGCTCCTGCTTGATTTATTTCAAGTCCTTTTAGTTATGTTACACCTCCTTTGCTGGCAAACCTGTCCCTCAATCAGCACCTTTCCACAGTCTCCTTTGTGTATGTAAACATATAAATAAAGTATATGAACGTGTACATACGTATGTATGCGTATAAAATCAATGTATTTCAAGCAATTCCCTGTGTCCTTTTTTGCCCAACCTAATGCACACACAACAGCAACAAAGCAGGAGAGTCCTAGCAGCTGCAGACAAGCTCCTTCCCCAGTCTCCATCAGGCTCTGATCCAAAAGTCTGCTGGTCTTAATCTGGGACAAAGGAGCTCTTTCCCTATTTAGCTGGAGGGTAGCTATGGCAACATGGCACAAAGACATCTCAATAGCTGGCTACGGCCAGACCAGCCCCCTGTCTAGCAGACAGACACTGCTTGCCGGCACTTTAACTCTGCTTTTTTTCGACAAAGGGGATGTTTATTACCAAAAACTGGGCCCCTGGCTCAGAATGTCCAGTAGCTGGAAGTGAAAGCAAGCGCTGCAACTCCCTCGACAAATGGGACATTTCAGGGGATGTCCATGAATAGGTCTTGTAGAGGGTAATGAAAGAAGCAGTGGAGAGGGAGGGGAGGAAATGAATGAGCCAAAATTGCAGCAGCTCAAGGGAAGCTCGATGCAGGAGATGGGAAAGGGCGCTCTGATTTATGGCTTGTCTGTCTGGGAAAGTCGCACTGATACAGCTTTCCTTTTTGTCTCAAATGTGCTGCCTTGTGGCCACACACAAATTGTCTCGCATCCTTTTGTCCTGCCTTTTAATGGAAATGCTGCATTCTTTTCGTGCAAGGGCTGTTTCCCTCCTTTGCATTGTAAAGACGAGGGTGCAGCCACAGCAAATCGCTCTGTCAGTACCTACCAGCCTGCATGTGTGGCCATCGCTGGCCTTGGGGCTTACCGGAGGCATGTTTGGGAAAGCTTTTGGGGAAAATGGCCTATAAACACCTCACATTTGGCACTGTACCACAAAGATCTTCTAGGGAACACCAGCACCGCTGCAAAGGAGCTGCACTTCTGTATCCCCACATAAAGCTCCACTCCTGCACTAACCCCCCATGACATTTTATCTTTTCTCCTATTTCTAACTTCTGTAACATTTTGGGGGATGACCCTGGCAAAATTAGACACTGTTTCGACCTCTAGGCGGTGGCAGCTCAGAGTTCACTAGAGCCCTCTCTGCTCTTGCCAATGCTCTGGCCAGAGTGATCCCAAACACACCAGAGGAACCAAGGCAAAGGCCGGTGCAGATGCCTAAACCACCAAGCATCTCTTTCTTTCTACTTCTAGACACTGGCAGTGTTCCTCCCTCCAAAATCCTGCTGTGTCCTGGACTATGAAGCTGCCCAGGCTTCATACGTGGGCCTGGCTGTGCAGTGTGGGGGCACGGCCGTGGTACACAGGCCCTGTGGTGCCCCGTGGCCTTCATCTCACCCAGCATGTGCCTCAAGCAATCCCACACATTTGTTAAGGAAAGCTTGGGGAATCTCCTGCTCCAACCTGCCCCACAATGTTTCCAGCAGTGGCAGAGCCAGGAGGTGCTGTCCCTTTGACCACTCCACTGCCCAGGTAGGCTCATTTCAGCTGCCATTAGTGCTGGCTGAGGGCGTTAGGGTTGTGGTGTCACTGCTGGCACATGCAGGCACATTTATCACCAATTAGTTTCCTTAAAAGCGCCGTGGAGGCTGCAGAGCCACCGGCCCCAGCGCAGAGCCATCTGTCTGGCATTCCCAGCCCTGTCAGCTCCTATGACAAGTACCTCAGAGTGGCACAGCAGCTGGTACATGGCAGTCACCATGCTGCCAGCGGGGATGGCTTCGGGCGCTCTGTGTGCTCCCAGCTCCACCTGCTCTCCCCGTCACACGTGTTAATCTGAGCCCTGAGGGTGAGAGGGAGCTGGCTGTGTTGCTGGATCAGCCTCACCTGACCGAGCCCCAGCCCAGACAGAGGCTGGAAGCACCGAGCAGGGAGTCAAGGAGCTGCCTCATGGCCCTCTGTGGCCTGCCGAGGCAGGCAGCGCCAGCTGCCGACCCGTCTTTGCCGGTTATGTCCTGCACTGACACATCCAGGGCGTGCAGAACCCTCTCTGCTCACTTGCAGGACACCTGGAGGCATTCAGAGGATGGCTGTCACCTCACAACACCACCAGTTCAACTCATCCTCATGCAGGTGAGGAGGTGATCCATGGCTTGCTTTGGAACGTGAGTGCTGGAGGCTCAAAAAAACCTGAACACGACGTTAGCAAACAGCTCATGTTTTATGTTTGCTGCTGAGGAAGGCTGAGGTAGCAGCAAGCAGTTTGAAAGGCAATGATCGGTCATCACTCAAAAATATGCTAATACATTAGACTGGGTAGTTTGTATTTCATCTATGCTCCTCTGTATTTCCATAAGTAACCTCCCGCTATTGAGCCCAACAGACTGTAGTCTTATCTGAAGCAAGGAATGGATTTAACTCATTTAAAGGAGAGAGTTGGCTGCTGCCAAGTCTAACACCTTGTTTGGTTCCTCTTGGCAAGCAGCACTGGTTTTGGGACGAGTGGGGGTGCTTGTGTGTACACCCATGTGAGAGCTGCTGGCACCTGGGGTACCCTCCTGCTTCTCACAGTTGCTGTGGTGCTCCTTAACCCTTTAATTGCCAGTTCTCTGGGCCTGCCCTCTGCTCTACCCCAATAACTCGGCATCATCTTCTCCCACAGACTCACACTCCATCTTTCATCGCAGCCTGCCTGAGCCATTTTGGAGTGCTAATGCCATCGCAAGCCACTCATTTGCTTTGCTGGATGGGGGTGCTGAGCAGTCTGATTCGCCCCAGAGCTGGGGGGGAGGTAGAAGAAAGGGAGAAGAACACTCATGACCTGTGTGTCAGCACTGGCATGACCTCTTCTGGCCCCTCAACTTGCTGCTTTGCCCCAGGCACATTCCTGTCTGCCATACAGGTCCGGATATTTTTTCCTGGACAGCATCAATATTTTTATTATTTTTCTCTTTCCTCCTGTGGGACCAGGACCCAATTTTTCGAGACCTTTGGTCAGCAGCTTCAGCCAAATTTGTTGCAGAGGCACTGAAGGTGCTAACTTCCAACGAATTCCATCACTGCAAAGCAGCAGAAGAGAGAGCAAACCCCTGGAGAGAGAGAGAGAATCAGTGGGAGTTTCAGGTTGCAGGCATACCAGAAGGCAGGCTGGGGTCTGGGACACAGACACCCACAGAGTAGGTGTGTATGTGTGCCTCCTGTGCCTCCTGGCATCCAGCAGGGTCCTACAGCCATGCCACGTGGAGGAGGGCGTGTGCCATCACTCCAGGTGTCTGGTCCCTGGGAATGCCAGCAGGGATGCCCACAAGGATTGTCCCAGGAGCCTGTTGGGATGGCAGAGAAACACATACATGCTGCTTTTTGAGTGACCAGATGTGTTTTCCCCCACTCCTGGCAGATAGGAGGATTTCCAGCAGCCTGGAACCCCTCAGCTGAGCCTCCCGGGGTGACCAGGGACAGCAGACACTCGCATTTTTTAGCTCTATTCATCAGACACCCAAGCAATGACATCAGTGTGACTTTGTGCAGATGGGATGGAGGCTGGATCCCACCCTCCCCAGCACTGCTGGTGAAGAAGCCCCACACCCTGGGAAAGGGAAGCCGGAAGCTGCAGCTTTCTCCCAGTTTGGGCATGTCTTGAGCGCAGACCTTTTCCTTTCCGGTGGCCAGAAGTGAGGGAGGCTGCTCTTATCTAAAGGTCAGCAAAGAGACAGCTGAAAAATACCTCTGTCTTCGGCCTGTTACTGTGCACATCACACAGATGCTGAAATAATCTGCCTGGGGGTCTGCTGAGGGGGTTTGGGGGGGTTCTGATTTGTTCTAGAGAGAGATGCATTACCTTGTGCTAAATGCTGTGCTAAAGGCTGTGTTATAGCCTTTTCCTCTGCTGGTTAGATGAAAGGGGAGGGGAGAAGGAGGTCTGGAACTTGTAGCCCCAAATAACTTAATGGTCATGATCTGTACTTTGAAGCAAGATAATAAAAGACATCTTTTTATGCTATTCATTTCAGGAGCCTTTACTCTTCAGCCAGGATTTTTCTGCCTGCTGGGAATGGCCTGATGGAAAAAGTTTTAAAACTTTTAGAAATCCCATCTGAGGCTTTTACTTTGTTCTTTACCTCTGAGGTTTATGTAGCATTTCTATGGCCTTATACATCAGACAGGACAATAAACATCAAGAAACGCCGGGTCACACAGGGACCAAACTGCCAACTCAGAGCTCAGCTGATCTCTCATAAGTACCAGATGCTGCACCAGAGCAGTTTAAACACCAGACAGCTCTGGAAAGCTGTGGAGAACTTATCTCTCAGGCTCTGCCCGACTCCTGAAGGTGCTAAAACCCAGTAGGAATGACCGAATTGAGCATCCAACAACAGGCCTTGATGATGGGCTGCTCATCACTGCCGCCACATGCTGCAACATCTGACTTTGAGTTCTGGAAGAGATTTAGGGACCTTACGCATACGTGTGAGAGCTGAGCCTTAAATTGGGGTTTGAAATAGTGTGCGTGTCCAAGAGACGCCGAAATGAGGCGTTGCCAGGAATTGTCTCTTAGGTATCAAAGATGGACGTCGTGATCCTGAGGCAAATGTCAGCTACAGCAGCACCCCCCAGCACCCTGAGACAGCCAGGGAGGGCAGGGTCACATGAGCATGTTTGAGTGTAAGGTGGACTGAACCCAGATAAACTGATGTATGTAGGCCCTACATGAAGTAGTTCTGGTTCTTCAGAAAATCTGTGGTAAAATCCTGAGTTGCCCACGCAGTGCAGGAACCACTACAGACAGGCAGCAGCTCTGGAGATATCTGCAGAGCTGCAGGTCTAAGCTTGACTAGGTCTGAAACTCCAAGGCTGGACTTCTACACATTTTAACAGAGTTTTCCCTTATTTCTCTAGTCAGTTGGAGGCTAAATGCAGACCATCTCAGCTCTCTTCCAAACATATCACCATAATAAGCCGTTCAATTTTTAATGAAGCCAAGAGACTGCTTTTCTAAAGACCTTCTGAAAATCAATAATGCTCTTTACAATGATACTACTTTACAATGGTAGGTCAATAAAGAAGGAAAATGCAAAACCTCTGGGGACAAGGCTGTCTTCTTACCTGAAATGATGAATATTATGGGACAAAATTCAGTGAGACACATGAATGATTTGAGGATGTATCACCACCAGTCACTGTCCTTTAGAGTTATTAAACTAGTTGTTGGAAACAATTAATTATTCAGAGGTCAGAGATGGTTTAGTATTTTAGAATTTTAGTGCAAGATCATTGCTGGTCTGAATTTCTTATAGTACTTCCTATACCATTGGGGTTTTATTATTATTTTTATTATTCTGCTTAAAAGCAAAAAGCAATTGGCGAATAGGAACTCTAAGGCATCCTTTAGGTAACCTGTTATTAAACCTGACCTAAATCTATATTCAGACTTGTCATGTCAGAATAAGTAATCATCTGGGAAAAAAAAGGTGAAACTGTGTGGTAAATTCATATTAGTAATAACTTTCTTTGTTGATTAGTTCAGAAATGCTTTGTCTGATTAAAAAGTCACCAACTAAATTAATCTGGATCCAGTTTGGGAATTCATATAAAACTCCTACTATCTGTGTCTTCTCCTTTGACTTCAGTGAGACTGAAAGAAATGCCCAGGGTTTTTCCTAAATTTGGAAATTTCCCAAGCTGAAGTGTATATTTGTAAGCTGCCCCTCACTCTGGCCCCCCTCTGCTAGGTGCAGGGGGGAAAAGCAGAGAGGAAAAAGCACATTTGTGCTGCCAACATTCGGACACCTCTGCTAGAAGTGATTTACTGGTGTTCCTTACACCTTTAATGGGGAGAGCTGGGAGCTGCTGAGCAAGGATGCAGAAACAAGCTGCCTTCTTGTAGCAACCAGCCTCCCTTCTCCAGCCCTTCCCAACATTCTGCAAACTTCGGGATTTTCTCCACTGCTGCTATTGAGCAGTCTTGGCAGCTGCTGGCACCTTTGACTCATCTGTGTTTACTTGGTCTGCCCCCAGTGTGGGGGGACGTGTGACCTTGGAAAAAAATGTGCTGGACCTCTCTCCATCCCACCCCTGCTTCCCCTTACACCCTTGGGCGGATGCTGTCTGCACTTAATGCCTTGTCAATACCAAGAGGCTCGAAGCCTTCACAAGCTATTTTAGGATTTATCTTACAGACTTCCTTGTTTTCCTGCATTTCTCTCTCTAGCTATCTTATCACCACTTTAGGTAAAAGTCTGTCCTTCTGAGCTTTGAAAACAATGGCCCAATAACTCTGTTATTACATTATTTTCAGTTTATATTTTCCCCTATATCCTTTCTGCAAGGAAAAATCACCTCTCCTCTCCTAGTGACATTAATCCTAAGTTTTCATATCTTTTTGGTTAATCCTGCTGTCCAGAGACACTGGGTATTATTTTTGTCATTTTTCTTCTTCTGTATTTTGTAACTTTGTTCAAGTTTTATTCCCCTTTCACCTTGCTCCAAAGTTTTTAGGTGAAAATAGGTATCTCACATGGGTCACACTGGAAACTGAAATGACAAGGCATTAGAAGTTGAATTGAAGGATAACATTGGATTTGGGTGCCTTGGATTTTTACCCAGTTCTGACAGAGTGGGATCGATAGCCAGGAGCAAATCACTCAGTAAATCCATCTAGTTTTGGCTGTCTTTGAAATGGGAAGAATTTTTGCCGATCTCTTACTGCAGCTCGTTTCAAACATAACACTTTCGTCAATCTTGGGTGAAGGGCACTGGAGAGATCTCAGATAAAAATGTGGCTGGGCCCGGGTAAAACACTGTGCAGGGAAGAGACAGTGAGATAGGAAGGTCTCTGCTAATACAGCTCATGGACACAGACATGGCAGATACACCTCGAGTGTTCACAGGGGAAATAGTATGAAAAAAAGTAAAGTAAAATGAAACTTTTGCGATGCATTTGTTTTACACCAAAATCATCAGGTCATTCCTTGGTGACATTAACATGGGATTTCCTTACTTTAACACAAAACCCAGTTTCAATAGGAAAGTAGTTGACAATTCAGCTGGTATCTGCATCCACTCTGAACTTCAAAAAAGCAATGTTTTCTTTACGAAGACTCTTGTTGTTTTTTGGGTTTTTTTTACTGAGCTTGAGATGAGGTTCCTGGAGATAAAATACTCACAGTGGATGTGCGGCCACATCTGAGACAGGGATTAAGCATTGCAGGCCTTCCCACAGCACTACAGTAGGGCATAAAGGATTCTATATCCAGGAGAAATCACATTTATCTTTAAGTGACAAGCAAGAGTGAGAACAATGCTTTTTTTTTTTTTTATCCAGCATCAACCCCTTCTCATCTCCTTGCGAAATACTTTCAGTAGCCAACTGGGCTGTGTCCTGGAAAACCATATTAGAGATTAATTAGTAATGGATTTTTAACAATAGTGTAGAAGATATGCACAGGAGAGAAAGATCAGGCAGTTCAATTGAATTATTATATTTCCATAGGTTTTCAGATTGACTACTTTATGCTTTTGATTAAATTATTATAATTTATGTGCTTTACAAGTAGCAATCTTCTCTGAGAGATTATTTTCTCTTGACCCATCTCCATATAGAATTATTTCCATGGTAACAGCTTGAGTGATTTGAGAAACAAATTTATGAACTTCCATTATGATTGGGTTAAAAAACTAGTATTTTAAAACAAAAATACAGCAGACTTTGGCTTTATAAATGATAAAGAGCAGCATTTGAAGGAGTCACAGTTATATAAGGAGGAAATTCAAACTTGATCTTTCATTATTTCTTTGCAACAAAAATGTTATCTTCCAAACCGGGTTAGAAACTGTTATCATTGGACCAAGTAAATCTAATGTTTATCTGCATTTGAAAGTACCTTTGAAAGTGTGGGACTTAAAAGAACCATCATTTCTCCTGAGTCAGCAGACTGATAAATCGACGAATAATAACTATTATTTGGTCTTTCCCTGGAATTTTCTCAGTGCTGAAATGTTGAAATCAGTTAAATATTTTAAATATAAGGCATAAATTAGAGAAATGAGATAAGACATGAGAGGCAGATGACAATCACCCAAGGGTAAGTGAGGGATCAGCTGAAGCACTCCTTGAAACATGAACAATTATCTTTGAGTGCAAAATGAGGGTGGAAGGGGAGATCCCAACAGGCCAGAGAAGAGCAAACAACAGAAGGAAAGGGAGAAGGTTGTGGATGGAGAGAAGCCAGACCAGTCGGACTTGCTTTGGTACCTAGCAGGATTCTATGAATTATTTACAACTTTATAAGCACCAGCAGGATAAAATGCAAATATGACAGAAGTAGATTTTCAGGAACAAGTCACGTGAGTCCAGCCTGACTCCTTTCCTTGACAGGATAACTGGTCCTGAGAACAGGGGAAAAGTAGCTGCTGTGTTGCATCGTGACTTCAGAAATGCTTTTGTCCTGGCCAGATGATGTTCTTACATACAATCGAAGAGAATGTGAAAGAGATTAAATCATAACAAGGTGGGTGCTGATCTGCTTGGCATATGGCACTGAAGGGCAAGCTGTGAATAGTTTGCTCTCTAAAAAATTTGCAGAATTTTTAGTCAATATTTTTTCACTTTGAGTTCATGAATGGAGTAAAGGATGCACTTTCATTTGTGAAGAGATGAAGCCTCTCAAGGGAAGTTTTCAAATCTACTTGAGGTATGCAGCAGGGCTCAGAGCAATGTGCAAGTCAGGGGAAAAGCACAACCAGTGAAGTTGAATGAAATAAAATGTTGAATTTGGGAAGGGACGTTCAAATGTGCAAATACCAAGGAGGAAGGAAAACAACACACCCTCCCCAAAACAAACAAACAAACAAACCCCAAACCCCAACCCAAACATCCCCAAACACAAGTTTTTATTAGATAGAAGATGAAATGTGAAATAAAAGGGAAAATGCATTAAATAAAAGGGAAAAATGCATTCTGGGTTGTATTGGTAAGAGCATCACAAGCTGTGATTTAGCTCTGCTCTTTATTGATGAGTCTTGGGTTTGTGCACTAAACCCAGTTTAAGAAAGGTTGGCTGCTGTCCAGGATGGGCAGCTGTGACAGAGGTTTAAGAAATGTGAGCCAGGAGGACTGACAAGTTCCTCTGGAAAAGAGAGGAGTGAGGGGAGAGGAGCATGCAGCTGTCTCTGAATGTGGCAGGGAGGACAGCAAGTGACTTTTTCTGTCTGGCTGGTAGCACTAGGCAAAACATCTTTGATGGAACAGCCACAAACAGTATTTGTATGAGAGTAGGAAAATATTTCTAACTATGGAGTGCTGAAGTTGTGGATTGAGAGTCCTGGAGAGAGCCTGAACCTCTTGCTCTGGGGAAAATACAGAGCAGGTCAGATAAGTCTTCACCAGGGATGGTCTGGATATATTTGTTCCTGCCTTGAAACTGGCTGAGAGGAGATAAGTGCTGTTACTGTCACCTGTGTTGGATGGTGCCTGCATGGGAGGTCACCATGGGAAGATGCAGCTGGATGATGTTCTCCCCTTCTGTTTGAAAGTTTTCTTCATGCTCAATGGAAGCTTTCTTTTCCAACACTCAGATGTCATCAGAAGAGATCTGGAAGCAGGAGAGGTATCAGGAGAATGTTCTAAATCCCAGGTTCACCGTCCTGCCCTGGTGAAATCCTCTTGATGCAAACTCCCTGACTACACCATCGAAGAGCATCTGTGCCTCTTACAGCTCAGTTCAAGACACCATCTATCCTGGGCACCAGCCAGATCCATACCCCAGAAAGGCAAAAAAGACCCTTTTAATTTACAGAGCTGTCATTACCTACCTGCTTTGGATATATATTTATGTACTCGCATACTTTCTGAACAGAGCCCAGAAGAAGAATAGTACCAGGAACAGAGTCAAATTTGCCCGAAGGCTTCCCAAGGCACTTGCAGGGTTTACCTGGAGTTTCATTAGCAAAAATACCTCCTTCACCTAGGCAGGCTCTAAGCCTCTAATCTGATCCCATCAATAAACTACAGGTTCAGCTATCAAGAATCCTGTATCACGATGCCGAAATTGCTTATTCCTATGCATTTTTACACATGCTCTGAGCCCCCCTGGGCAGAGCGACTGCCGGGGCGAGCAGGCTTTCCTGCTGGAAGGTAATCAAGGCTTATGCCAGGGATCTGCTGGGAACACGCACGCTGTGTAATCCCTGACGTTCAGCGACAGAAAACAGAACTTCCTGTGCAGCCCACTTAATCCAGACAGATGAAATTCATTTTGGATGGTTTCTGTTTCTCAAATCATAATGGATAAAGGAAGAAACATTTTCTCAGGTTGTGTTGAACATCACTCTCTCCTGCAATTTTTAGAAACAGACACTGTCACGTTCACAATGGATCTTTTCTTCTTCTTCTAACACATTTCTTCCCTTTTTCTGCAAATTTTCAGGCTTGTCTAGGAAATCTTTTTAAATTCTACTCCTCTAATCTCAGTGTGATAAAGTCTCTCCTAAAAACTAGCATTGGAAGTGCTCTTAAAAGTTGCTTGGAGTGCACACAGGCTTTCAGAAGAAAAAAGCTCATGATTAATTCTTCTTCTTGCTAATTTAAATCACGTTCTCTGTGCAAGGAGGCTACAGCCAGGATAGCTAAAAGTGAATCAAGGAGGCTTATTCTAACCACTGCTAAACTTTCCTGTCTTGTGGTAATAGGAAAACTAAATACTTTTTGGGGAAAAAAAGTTGGCTGTGCGGAAGAAAGGTACCAAATTGGTTTTAATAGAAAGACCTTGTGTTCATAAGTTATTTTGCACTTTTCAGGGTGCAGAAAATCCACTAATAGGTTAATTTGCATTGCCAGCAGGATGCACTTCTCGTCCCATCAAATTTTGGTACTGGCTGAGTTCAACCAAAGCTCAATGGCTTTGAAGACACTAAAATAATCTTCTCCAGGGACACTGCTGTCCTGGCTGCTGCCTGCTCTGGGTCAGCATGTTCTACTGCTTCCCACAGGGAGTCATTAGGGACAATGCTCTCTGCCAGCATCTTGGGGAACAGGACACCTCCTACTCTGGGCTGCTCAAACACATAACTTCTTACCCAGCTGTCTTCCTGGCTAAGGAGATTAAGCATGTTAAAAAGGCTTCTGGGAAGCAATAGGTGCATGCCACTGGGACACACAGGCACCGAGATGTTTGCCAGTGGGGGTCCAGGCATTGCTCACAGACCAGAGGTGTCAGTGGGCTTTGGTGCCAGGGCCAGGCATTTCCCATGTGGCGGGGCACTTGCCACCCCAGCCTGCCACTGGGGGTTGATCATCTCATGAAAAGCCCATTTTCATTAAGTAAAAAGAGCCTACTTCAGCCCAGGCTCATTTTTTGATTCTCAGCAATGGTTTTATCTTCATTTGATTCATGTCACAGCACAAAGCCTTGGATCTAGTCTTGATAGATGAACACTTTCTCTGGTCAGAAGACCAAGTTCAAGGTGAAGCAGCCTCTCCTGAGCCTGCAACTGAAGGACCAGAATGAAAACTAGAGAGCACCTATCTCTCTAGTCCCTTCCACAGTATTTTTAAAAATCATCTGGCTGCCGAGGCATCAGCTACCACTGCAGATATGCAGGCACGTGGCACTCCCTAACATCAGCCTCTGGGCCATTGCTGGGACTTGCTCCTGCCCAGTGTTGCAGTGCAAAGGCAGGTGAGAGCCCGGTGCTCTCCCTGTCCCAGCCATCCCCTGTGTCCCTGTGCCTGCAAGCACAGATGCCTTGGGGAGGCTGTAAATCACAACTGTTCCCAGCACTGGCAGCAGGAATAGCCCTGCATCTCTGCTCCAACCATACTTAGCAAGGTTTGTCCAGTTCTTACTGCCCTTTTGTTCTCTCTTACTACAAGGCTTGACCTCTTTAAGCGCCAAAGGATTTACAGGCCTTTCTCTGACTTAGGTATTTTTAGGCTTTACAGTTCAGTGGTGATCCTTCCCTTCTCCTCATGTCTGCATTCCATCCTGTTGAGATATGGGGGACAGCCTGTCCTTCCTTCAACTTTGGTCATCACCTCCTCATTTTTGAGGATAACAGTCTCATAAACAACATAGACTCTTGTGTTTAAATTTCACAGGGAAGATTCATTTTTGTGCTGCAACAGCTGAAGATTGAAGGTGGAAGAGGTCCACAATCAATTCACCAACTTTGAAGTGCCCTTACCCATCTTCCCTTTGTTTGCAATACTTAGTTAGGCACATTAATAAGTGAATAGAAATCAAACTGTTCTCAGGCAGGCTGGGCCACCAGTTCAATAAGAACAAAGTATTTCATTAAAAAGAGTTCAGTAAGATGAGAACACTTTAGGACCAATTTAGAAGAAAAAGGGCAACAAACCACTATCCATGCCAACTGCAAACCAGAAACAATCAGAGTTTGCAGAGATATTGGTTTAATCACTAATTGAAAGGACTATTATTCTGCAAACCTCGAGGCAGGAGCTGCGGTGCTGTTGTGGGATCCAGTCCAGTCCCACCACGAGGGCTACTGCTGCAGCTTCCCAGCACCACAAGCTCCACTCCTGGCATGCTCTCCACAAGCGAGCAGGGCTTCTTCTTGGCATGAGA
Source organism: Mohoua ochrocephala (assembly GCA_013398855.1). Lineage (NCBI taxonomy): Eukaryota > Metazoa > Chordata > Aves > Passeriformes > Acanthizidae > Mohoua > Mohoua ochrocephala. Next base: position 86,323 of record VZTA01018018.1, on the reverse strand, counting down.
AGTGCCACACCTTCCTTCTGTGCCGCCCTGAGCCCAGAAAGTAAAATACCCAACTTCACGGGCCATTTAGCAGGGTGAGAGGCAGCTCTGCCATCTGCATTCATTAGCACTGTGGTTAGTGCACCCCATTCTGGGGACAAGCAGGTTTCTGTGTGCTGCGTTTTGGGAGGATGCTTTGAGTTGAGAGGCCTTTTCCAAAAATAGTCATGGCCAATTCAGCCCTGTCAGACCATTGCTGGTAAATGGGACGCTGGGTTTCACATATTCTGAGGGGGTAACTGGAGCGTCACATGGGAAAATGCCAGGCCTCCGTGTGTCTTTGTGCCACTTGTGTTGGTTTCAGCAGCGTCTGTCTGGATTTAAATAAGAGCCTTTCAAAGCCAGAATTTAAATGGAGCGTTTATGGCTGCTTTGTCCTGGAATGGTAAATGTCGGGAACCGTAGGTTCATTGCAGCAGCCTGGCTCGGCTGACAGGTTTTTTTGTGCAGCCCAGATTTATGTGACCTTGTGTCCTGAGATCTTCTATCTGCGGCCAATGTTTGTGTGTCCCCTGGGACACGGAAAGGCAATACTGCAATGACTGTGTGCATCCAGAGGTGGCAGCTGGCTCTTGGAGAGCTCTGACAGTGGGAGTTTGGTCACTGATTTTGCTTCGATGCTGTACGAAACCACCTGTTGTGAGAGATACAAAGCTGCCTGAAGCACAACCCCGTGCAGTAATTAAGCAGGTAGGCAAGGCTGTGCCCTCTTGGGACACATTTCATTTTCAGCTGAGATAACTGAGGATAAACTGCAAACTGCCTTCCCAGAAGAGATATCCCTGTTGTTGGCCAGTCCATCCTTATGCCATGGATCACAGAGGGACAGCACAACTCACTAGGGTGAGAGGGAAAGGCTCTCACCCTGCCAGCCCTGACAAAGGCTGGTGTTTTCTCATTTTTCTCCCTCCAAACTTAATGGGTTGAAGACCTCCACCATTCACAAGCCTAGAGCCTTGTCTCCCAGCCTTATAAGCCCATGGGAGTCATGGGGAGGTTTTTCACCTGAAATAACCTCATACTGTTGTGAGTTAAAGCATTCCTGCATACAGAAGCTGTGGGTGCAAGTTTTGTGGAATAGGGGCCAAAGGAAGTAGAGAAAACAGGATTTTTTCCCCAAGTGAAAGCTCTGACTACTCACATGCAGAGGATGAATATCAGCTTCGCTTGCATGTTCCTGAGCATAGACATTGCACTATGATAAATGCTGCTGACAGCAACACCCCTGGTTTGTGCCAGGCACGCGTGTGTGGCTGCTGTTGAGGCCTTGGATGCAGGGAGACGTGGAGCAGTGTCAGCAGCCTGGTATTATGTGTCACCTGCAGAAGTAGTCTGGTTCCCACAACTGCTTATTCTATGAATTTAAGCCCAAAACTCAGTGTAAACTGCACTTTAGTTGCATTAATGACATTTTCCTTATGCCACTTCCCAGAGATCTCACTTTTCCAAACTGGAAATTACATTTTCAGATATTAAAACACCTGTTGATATGCTTTCCCTTGGTGTAAATTACCTGTGAAATGAGGTTATTTAACTGGTGTAGAATAATGCTGGCTGTGTGCTTACATCTCAGGAGACAAGAAGTCTGCAACAGCAAGGATAACAGTGGTTTGTTCATCGGGTGCTGGCACTTCTGAAAATGGTTGGCAGTGTTTGCTCAGAAATTGGGAAGGGATCTAACGATCCAGAACTCATCTAATTTGCATGGATATTTTACCTTAAATGCCACCTTGAACAAAATTACAGTTCTGCAGAAATCTTTAGGAAGTTAAATGAGACTGAGAAAATTAAGACAAACAGAAAACAATACATATCTTAAGAAGGTTGAATTATCCTCTGGAAGTTCTGGTCTCTCCCTGCGGATTCTACAGAGAACTTGACAGCACTCAGGTAACCAGCTATGACTGTATACTTAGTTTTAGCACCCAGTGTGTCAGGACTGCTGCCTTCTGAGCATGAGTGTTAATTGCTCCTCACTCTCTTGAGCCCAGAGTCTGATGGTGGTGTGCTGAGAGCAAAGTCTCTTAGTTCTGTGCTGTGTGATGTTAATAAGGCTTGGCTTAACAAGTCCCTGTTGGAAGTTCAAACAGTTCAAGCAGCGGAAATGAGGCCTATTTGAAGGCAGGTAGCATATTTGAAAAGTCATGGCAACTGCAGAGACTTACAGGAGGTGCAAAGGAATCAAAAAGGAGGATAAAGAGTGTTGAGGTAAAGGGTTAGTCAAGGTGAAGGCAGTCAAACTGCAGTCTGCCTAATGAAAAGGGGATTCAGTCCCTCTTAGAGAAGAAGGATTAGAGAAGAGTTAATCCTCTCACTGCTTTTTGAGTTACAAAATAAGGTTTTATTTGCTTTCAGGTAGGAATGGGACTTGGCCGTACTCCTGAGGGAAGCAGAAGGGATGGAGAAGAAAAGAGGGAATATTGCAGCTTTGCTGAGCCTCTCAGGCTACCAGGCATGGGGGTGACTGTGGATGCCTGTTTGTTGCAGGTCTGCTGCACATTGCCTTCAGAGAGGTGATACCTCAGTGTCACAGAACGTTGTGTTTCAGAAAGGGCTGTGTGACCAAACTGCTCCTTCAGCTCCTGGGCCTGGCTCCACTCAGGCCTTCTGCAAATTCTGGGGAAGCCCAGTCCCCTCTCTGGCCTCAGCAATTCCCTGAGTAGGGTCTGATGATGCAGAGAGGGAGGAAGGCTCCAGCATCCTCCTCCTCTGCAGATTCTGCCAGGAGTGATGCTCCAGCCAGACTGGCTGTCGGGGTGGTGGTAATGATGGGGAGATCACTGAGAGAGCTTTGACATCCCTCCAAACTCTGCTGGTGAGTCCAGCCACAGCACACAGCAATACTTGGTGGTATCAGGATCTATCTCATATACCTAATTTTCTTTTTGTAGGAAGGAGTGAGAGGAGTAGGGTGTTCAGTATCATCAGAGTCACCAGTATCAGACCTCATTGCCATGGCTCCAGGAATGCAGGAGGAAAATAGCAGGCAAAGGCCCAGAGACAGCAATAATCAAAGAATCATAGAACAGCTTGGGCTGGAAGGGACCCCAAAGACCATCCAGTTCCAACCCCCATGTCATGGGCAGGGACACCTTCCACTCGACCAGGTTGCTCAGAGCTCCATCCACCCTAACCTTGAACACTTGCAGGGGCTGTGCCCTCACAGCTGCTCCTCTGATGGTCAGCAGAGCTCCTTGCTGAATCGGGATGCTCTGTCCTGGATTGTGGTCAAGGAGCTCGAACAATGCCCTGTTTGCAAGGCCATCAGTGGTGGGTGGTGAAGCGGGAGGGGAGTCCTGCTGCTTTCGGTGTTGAATCACACTAAAGCCCCTCTGACTCATCCTGATAATGAGGTCAAGATGTGGCAGATATGGTAAAGCATCCTTATCTAAAAGTGCAAATCTGCCACAGCTGACCTGGAGACACATGGCTGGCAATCAATCACTCTGGAGGCGCCTGGGCACAGAGAGCAAGGCTGAGCCCCAGGGCCAGGCCGGCTCCGCTGCTCCGTCACATCTTCCAAGCCCCACTTGGAAGAGAAAGGAGTAGGCAGTGCCTCGGAAGGGTGCGGGGGAGCCCTGGGCAGCGCAGGACCTGCATCACCTCTTTCCAAAAGGGGGAATTGGCTGTGTTTATAGTATGAAAGTCCAGTCCCACTTGCAAATAGGAATGTTCTTCTAACATATTCCTCCTTGGAGTGTGTGGAGATTCCTCGCTTGGGTTTTGGGGATGCCCACCAAGGATACTCCTCGAGGTTAAGAGAAAGAGGCCTGTCCATGGGTGTTGATATTGGTGAGTTACCTCAATCTCTACTTAAAAACTGTTTGGTTTTGCTAGCTTTAATATAATTGCTTTAATATAGTGCACTATATTATATTGTACACTAGTAGCTTTAGCTTTCATACTTTGTAGTAAATAATTCTGATTAAGATCTTTTGTCTAATTATTTGTCATAATAAATCATAAATTTTATGTAAATATAACTGATTTGCCATCTTTCAGTTCTGCTGGACAAAGTTGCTTAAACCGTTGACAAACGGCTGAGATGAGGCTGAGGTTGGATCCAGCCACCCCTAAGGTTCTCTCTGAGGAGTTTAGAAGGCAAGGGAGTCCTCTCGGTGCCTCGTGTCCCAGCGGCAGGGCTTCTTCACTGAACTTTGTCTGAAGCTCATAGTCCACCTGCGACAGTTTGGTGTAGTCTTGGCAGGATGGCAAATGATTTTGAGAAACAGACAAAAGGTTTAACAGAGTATTTACGGAGGCATAGTATACACCTTGAGGCTGATGATCCCTGGCCTGGCAACAAATGGTGTAAGTGGGAAAAGATACAGGAGAAATTGGATACACAACGGGGATCACTGAAAGATAAAAAAGGAAAAGGTATTATCTGTCATGCAGTGGGATTATGTCTAAAGGCTGCGTGGCAATGGAGAGAACAAATACCAAAAGAAACTAATAATCTGAGAGAAGAAATAGAAGAAAGAAAACTTGTAGAACTTTCTCTACAGTATCAAAATGACCGATTGAAAAAACAGTTAAAAGAATCTAAGGAAATGACAAAAAACTTGGAAGGAGTATTAAAACTGACTTTATTAAAACCCCCCAATCCTATTGTTGTTAAAAAATTATAAGAATTGATAGTTTCACCTGAAGACTGGGATGGTGATAATTGGGAAAGCCCTGATGAAAATGCTGATGAGGTTGAATGGGTCTCCGATGAAAAAATTAAACCCCCACCTCTTAGCGAGGAAGGGGTTCCAGAGCTGAAAAGGAGTCGCATAACTAAACCCAAAGTGTCCGAAGGACCTCAAGAGGAGGAACAGAACTACTCCCTGGGATCCCCTGCAATGGATAAATATACACAAAAAATATAAACGAAAACCAGGGGAGTCAGAAACTGAGTATTCGTGGAGAGTGAGTCTCTCCGGGGGAGATGGAATTTTGCTGGATGGGTGTGAGAGCTCCGGGTTCTGGGGTCCGGGAGTCTTATTAAACGTGGGACCTGAGCCTGCCGATGAACTCCATTCAATAACCAGCAGGGTTGCATACTGGGCAGGAGGAATACATATTCCGGACAGAGGAGAGCCAGTTTCCATGCCCATTAGGGCAGCCGATGAAATGTTTGCCGCTGTTACAAGGGCAGCTTGCCTTCAGGCAATGCACAGACGAGCACACGCAGACATTCCAATCTCCGCAGAGGTGGACTCTAGTTTATTAAGACCTCTGTTAAATGGAGCCCCTACAGTACTAAAAATGTATTTACTGCAGCGACGAGATGAAATCAGAAAAGATGTAATGCATACGAAGCTTTCCAAGAGCCACAAGCCCCAAGGAGAGTTATCCCTATGTGGGCAGATCTCTTGCATGACGTGGTGAACTATGCAAGAGAAGTGGGCTGGGAAAATCATTCTGGAGAGCAAACTCGGGCTGCTGAAAGGACCCCGAAGTTTGGAATGCGGAGACCTCCTGAAAGATGGGCGAGGACTTTTAAACAGAACCCGCCTGGAAGAAAAGGAAAATCAAAGCCTCCCGCTCACTTGCGAGAAGAGCGAGATGAGCTGTGGAGGACCGCAGTGGCTTTGGGAATTCCCAGTGCCGCCCCCAGGGCATGGCCCAACGCGGTGATAGCAGACTTGGTCAAAGCGATACAGAGGTGTAGCGAAAAGCCTCCACAGGAAAAACACATCCCTAACCCCTTTAGGAACACAAAAGGAAAACAACCTCTAAGCCCTGGGCGAATTTTGGGCCTTAACACCCAGGACATTCTTTTCTTCCAATGGTCTGATAAGGGTGGGCCCCATATCTACTCGCCAGTAGGACCTAGAAAAAAACCTTTGAGCTTTAACTGACACAGGACCTCAGCTGTCTTTGATCATCCCCAGAAATGCTAAAAAATTAAACTTAAGTTTTAAAAGAAAGAGAATCTGTCTAAGAGGGTTCAATGAACAAATTACTATGTGTTATACTGCCAAAGGCTGTTCATGGTTGCCTGAGGAAAAACGAATGACCTCACGCACATTTGCAATTGCAGATCATAAAGAAAACATTTTAGGATATGGTATCCTTAAAGGAAAAGTTTGGCAATTGCCCAACGGGAATGTCTGTTCATTTGGGCCCACAAAAACTCCATATAGTACATTTTCTGGAAAAAAAGAGATAAATTAATCTATTAAAAATTGCTCCAATTTTACCTGCTTCTGCTGTGACTAATATCAAGCAGTACCCTATTCCTCCTGCAGCCAAAGAAGGGGTAAATGAATTAATTAAAAATTTAGAACAAAGGGATAATATATTTAGGACACATTCCCCATATAATAACCCTGTTTGGCCGCTAAGCAAACCAGATGGGAGCTGGCGCTTATCAACTCATCATCAACAACTTAATGCTAACACAGAAACTCTCACTGCAGCTGTCCCAAATATTGCAAATCTCACTGCTGCCCTGCAAGCAGCTGCACATAAACGGATGGCAGTTTTTAATGTAAAAGACATGTTCTTCATGGTTCCACCTCAGGAAGAAGACAACCCCAAGTTTGCATTCACTTGGGAGGGAACACAATACACCTTTAATTGCCTGCCCCAAGGGTGTAAGTATTCACCTACCATAGCACTCAATGCTTTAGCTGAACTCCTTCTACAAATAAAAATCCTGGAAGGAGTACAAATCTATCAATACACTGATGATGTGTTGATAGCAGGTGAAGAGGAAGATGCATTAAGAACAACAGCACAGAATATATGGAATAAATTAAATGACAAGGGGAATGCCTCTACTAAATGTCAAGGCCTTTCTAAAGAGGTAAAATTCCCAGGAACCTGGTGAGTTGCTGGTCAGGCTGCAATCCCAGATGGAACCATTACAAAATTAGATGCTATACCCACTCCTACTACTAAAAAGGAATTTCAAAAGATTATGGGTACTTTAGGTTACTTGAGAAATGTTCCTGTATTTTTTATAATAGCAAGACATTAATGAGGAAAAAACAGACCTAGGAGTGGCCTGATAGTCACAAACAGGCTGATAGAAGAATTAAAAACATATCAATCACTGGGTCCTGTTCATCCCAGTGGTCCTTTAACAGTCGAATGGGGTTTTGCTGAATATAGGACGTACTGTAATATGTTCCAGAAAAGTCCACATGGACCCAAGCAACCATTAAGGTTGATCTCCACAGCATTGAAGGACACTGATAAGCGATACACTGATTGGGAAAAGGGATTATTATCTCTGACCTGAGCTCTCAAACAAGTAGAAAATTCAACAGCATCAACCTCTGGAAGTCCAAGGACCTTTTAACCTGTTAGTGTAAAGAAGGGCAGTGCTTCACCAGATGGGATTGCACAAAGACCAACAGTTCATAAATGGTTTGCAGGACTCATGGATCAGATGGATATAACTGAAGGGACGACAAAACCTACAAAATTAAATAGCTGTGACCCCAGATATGCTGGCTTCGAAACAGCTGTATCAGCCTAGTCCTATACTTGATGTTCCTGCATTTACATCAGACTGAAGTTAAAGAGGTCTGGTTTGTTGATGTCTCAGCCAAATGCATTGATGGTAAATGGAAGTACAGAGCAGTTGCTTTTAACATTCAGACAGGAATGGAAGTAGTAGAAGAAGGAATGGGAAGTGCACTGGTGGGAATGTTAAAAGCTGTATTGCTGGCAGTAAGAGAGAAAGCAAAGACAGTATATGTTGATTCTTATGCAGTCTGGGCTGGTGCCAGTGGTTGTGTCATTGGAAAACATTAGTTTGGCAGGTAAATGGAAAAGCGGTGTGGCAGAAGGAGGATTGGAAGTGGTTATTTTTTGGCTCAGTCCCAACCAATCCGCATAGGATGGGTCAAAGCTCACACCAATAGTCAAGCCTTCCAGGACAACCTAAAGGTGTTCCAACAAGTCAAGGTCAAACTGCCTCAAACTGGGATTGTACCTATGACTCTGATGGACACTCAAGGACCGTTCTCCTGGGCGGCTACAGGCTCTAATGGCCAACAGCACAGAATCAGTTCATGGATAATTCCCACATTCCAAACTAGCGGAATTAAGCTATCCCATCCGGCACACCTGCCGGGATATATATAATTTTATTTTACAGATCAATGGCTGCTCCTGGTCATCCTCCTGATGGTAACGCGTGGAACACTAAAGTGGATAATATCCTTGGAGGCTGCTGAAGTGTGGACTTGCAAACACAACAGATCTCATGGACCAGTGTGTACCTGACTACAAGGGTCCCTCTACAGCTTGGAGGTGGTGTTGTCCTGCATCAGCACCTGAGGGAATGGACATTACCCTGGTTAAAAATGGTTGGAACATTCTGGTCTACACAAACTGGTACAACTGAAGGAGGATAATCAAAAAACATTAATCACTGTCCATCATGATGTGGAAAATTCACTGTTGTCCTAGAGAGGGTGAAAAGGGATAGAGAACATCACTGTGGGATGATTTGTTTGGATGATCCCCAACCATGATGGGCATTCTGAATTTATTGTTATACCCTGTTATTATAATATTGTTATTAATCAGAATCTGGTTTTTATAAGTAATCATTTTATATATATTTTATATATGAGTGTGGTACCTAATCCAACAAATGAGGATACTAATGATTCCAGAAGTACATAAATTGAAATAATAACAGAGTTTCTGCCAGAATCAATAGCTAATTCTATAGTATGCTCCATTTAATATTATTAACTAAATTCTAACTCTTTTTTTATAATAATTTTGTATGTAAAAGTATAAGGTATGATTATAATATTGCTAACACTTTTTCAAACTGTCTAAGTTAGGATAAAATGGTAAAACCCAAGAGATTGATGTATCTCAACATATTTAACAATAATGTGCACATAAGCAGTGGGCGCTTTTATAGCATGGAGGCAAGAGGTACCTGCATTGCCACTTCACGAGGTAAAGATGATTGCCTGCAGTCATGGGGTGGAGTGTAGCAGGATGCTCTGCCCTGGAACATGGGCAAGCAACTTGAACAATGCCTTATTTGCAAAGTTATCAGTGGTGGGCTGTGAGGGGTCTGCTTTTGGTGTTGAATTATGCTAAAACCAGTCTGACTCAGCCTGATGCTGAAGTAAAAACATGGCAGATATGGTAAAATATCTTTATTTAAAAATGCTAAGCTGACACAGCTGACCTGGAGACATATGACTTGCAGTCTATCACTTTGTACTAATGTCTTGGGGTGACCTTATGATGTGTATCCCCTATTGCCGCTCTGTGCCCAGATTTGATTCCTGCACCTTTCTGTGTCTTTAAAACTGGGTGCGAGAGACAGCTCTATAAAAGTCTAGTCCCACTTGCAAAAAGGCAGGTTCTTCTAACATATTCCTCCTTGGAGCGTGTGGAGATTCCTCCCTCGGGTTTTGGGGATGCCCACCAAGGATACTCCTCGAGGTCGAGAGAAAGAGGCCTGCCCACGGGTGTTGATATTGGTGAGTTACATCAATCTCTACTTAGGAGTTGTTTCTTTTTGCCAGCTTTAATATAATTGCTTTGACATAGTCCATTGTTACACTATACACTACTAGTCATTTTAGCTTTTATACTGTATATAATCTTGATTAACTTTTTTTTTCTAATCATTTTTCATCATAAATAATTAATTTTATGTAAATGTATCTGATTTGACATCTTTCAATCCTGCGGGGGAAGAAGTTACTTAAACTGTTGACAAACTCTGAGGCTGAGATTGGATCCAGCTGACCCCAGGCTCCTCTCTGAGAAGGAGTTAAGAAGGCAAGGGAGTCCTCTCTGCATGTCGTGGCTCAGCAGTGGCACTGTGGGTGAGAGCAGCACAGTCCCCCCAAACTGGTTGCAGGTGGGTATCAACATGGGCTAGCCCTTTCGGGTGGCCTGGGTTCAGGCTTTTCCCATTTATACAACACCAAATATCACCTCTAGCTCTCAACTGAGTCTGGTCTGTAATATGGGCACCAAATTAGGAGCCAGAGAATGGTTGTGTGTTTGTTCAAATTGCAGTGTGGATTCTGCTGCTGAGTAGCAGCTGGCATTTAAACTGTTGGTCTCAGTATTTCAGAAAGAGTCCATTGTTGTGCTTCTTCCTTTTCCTAATTTACATGGCTGGAGGGTGCTAAAGAACAGCTCATTGGTCCCTGCAGCTCCAGCCTGCCCAGCATCCTCAGCTTTTGAGCTTCAGGCACTGGCATGGGTGCAAGATCAATCAATCAATCAATCACCACAGTGCTGCAGAAAACAAAGGACATCTCAGCACAACAGGAGCCAAAGATGCCTGAAAAACAGTTGCTCCTTGTTCAAACATGCAGGCTGCATCCATGCAAGGAGTCAGACCAGCCAAGAATAAAGTCTTGAGAATGGGACAGGATCTGCATTAATCTTTATCTGATAGTGAGAGTGCCTGTTCCTTACAAGCTTAAATTCAGCATTAGTTAAATTGCTCACCTTCCTCCACAGAAATAAGTACACTGATACACAGCATGGGATTTGAGTGCGAGTTGACAGGCCGTGGTGTCTTGGGTGAAAGGTGGAGAGGCCTGTGGTGACAGGCAGCCTCTGCATCCAGGACAAAGCTCTGGGTAACACTGGGGAGCCACAACGGCTGAAATGATGTGTGAAACCCCAGCTTCTATCCTGCCTTCAGTCCTCTTGGCTTCTGCAGAAATACTCAAGTACTGGTGGGCACCAAGTCTTGTGGGAATTCACTGCTCTTCTTCAGCTCTGAAGCTGGGTTGATAAGAGATTACCTTCAATAGAGACCATCAAAATACCTCAGTATGTGACTGTTCCACCACTGTGGGCTAAGAGAGGAGACACCATAACCTCCCTGGGCAACCTGTGCCAGTATTCAGACAACCTTACAGTAAAAAAGTGTTTCCTAATATTCAGAGGGACCCTTCTGTGTTTCAGTTTGTCCCTATTGTCTCTCGTCCTGTCACTGGGAACCACCAAAAACAGCCTGGCTCTGATGTCGCAGCCTCCCTTCAGGTATTTATGTGCATTGATAAGATTCCCCTTGAGCCTTCTCTCCACATTGAAAAGTCCCAGCTCTTCCTTATAGGAGACACACTCCAACCCTTGATCTTTTTCATGACCTTTTTTCAACCTCTCTGGTATGTCCACATCTCTCTTGCACTGAGAAGCCCACGACTGGACCCAACACTCCAGCTGTGACCTCACAAGTGCTGAGTAGAGTGGAAGAATCTTGACCTGCTGGCAATTCTTTGTCTAATGCAGGCCATGGTACCATTTGCCTTCTTTGCCACAAAGGTACACTCCTGGCTCATGTTCAACTTGGTGTCCAGCAGGACCCCCAGATCCTTTTCTGACAAGGTGCTTTCCAATGGGGTGTCCCCCAGCATATCCTGGTGCATGGGGCTGTCTCTCCTCAGGTGCAGGACTTCACACTTCTCCTTGTTGAACTTCATGAAGTTCCTGTTGGCCCATTTCTCCAGCCTGTTGAGGTCTCTGGATGGCAGTGTGGCCTTGGGCTATCAGCCTCTCCTCACAGTTTTGTATCATCTGCAAAGTTGCTGAGGGTACGCGCTTCCCCCTCATCCAGACCATCAGGGAAGATGTCAGACAGGACTGGAGCCAGTATAGACCCTTTACTCCCAGTCAGTGGCTGCCAACTAAACTTTGTCACCCACCACCACCCTCTGGGCCCAGCCATTCAGCCAGTTTTCAATCCCCCTTACTGTCTGCTCATCACCCACCCACCAGCAGCTTGTCTACAGGCATCTAATGTAAGACAGCGTTGAAGTCCTCAGACACATCCAGGTAGAAACTATCCACCCCTCTTCCCCCATGTCCAGGCCAGTCGTTTCTTCATAGGAGTTTGTAAAGTTGGTTAAGCATCGCTTCCCCTTAGCGAAACTGTGCTGACTGCTCCTGGTGGCTTTCCTGTCATTCGTGTGCCTGGAAATGGTTTTCAGGGACAAAGTTGAGGCCGGTCAGCTTGTAGTTCCTTGGGTCCTCCTTCCTGAAGATAGCAGCGACATTTGTTTCCTCCAGGCTTTGGGCACTTACTCCTCTTAGTTTATGGGAAAATGTGTCAGTCCTTAAAAGATGTGGTAAAACAGCATCATCACTGAAAAGACTGCGTGTGAGAGAGACTTTTCTTGGCCTGGCTGTGCTGGCAAATGCTTCAGAGATAAAGGGTGCCTTGGAAACCAGAGGATTATTTTTGATGCTAACCTGTGTTTCAACTCCATCCATGGATTCCCAAATAACATCTGGCATGCCTCTGCTTAGGTGATCTTGTGGGCTATAACAAATTTGTGAGTGCAAAGACAGGGAAAAAGAAGTCCAAGTCCCTGTGGGCATCTCTCCCTAACAATTCACTCCTGGCATGACATGGAGCTTGCAGCACTCTCCACGACTGATCTGTGCTCAAGAGTCCCAGCTCTGCAGTGAACTGTGTCAACCACTCCCTAAATGGCAGAGGAAATGCCTTAATACTCATCCATATGGTAAAGGAAGTAAGAACATCAACAACAAAAAGATAATCAGGGAAAGATATCCAATAGAGATGCAAATTAACCTCCCTCCACAAAGCCCTTTATAGATCCTGGGATTTTGTGCACTTATTGCTTCTATTAAATGGGACATATTTAAAGCTTCCCTTTGCTAAAAGTGCTCTTTCACTCTTTCTCTCTGACCTCACTTAGCTATTTCATGAACAAAAAGGCGGATTAAAGGGGAGATAAATACGATTTGTTAAACACTTGGGACCACTGGAAAAAATGCCACGTATAAAACCTTCACGAAACATACAATATTCTTAAACATTTTATTTTGCTGAAGGTTTTGAACTATTAATTACCAGTAACATTCCAAAGTTCAATGTTTCTCTACCAACCATTCCCTTGCTTGCAAGAAGCTTAACCAGCTCCTTCCACACCACCCCTGCTGCTTCTCCTCTTTGCATCCAAGCTTGTATCCACCACTGATGGATCTACGTGGAAAAAAAAGCACTAAATATACCTCTGCTCTAGGTTACAGCTCAACAAAAAAGGGCTGTTTTTTGAAAGAGGGCGGGGTATTTGCCTAAAATGGAAGGTCCCTGGCAGGCCAGCACACAGCCAGTGCAGTTTTTTGGTCTGCAACACCCACATGCAAGGTGAGGCTCTGGGTGGAGGTCATTTGGGGCTGGGTCAGCTACTGGGAAGCAGATTTTGCAGAGTCGAAGTGGTGGGCTAAGCCCATAGGATGGCAGCTGATTTCTGACTGACTTCATATAGGGGTGCAATCTCTTCCCTCCTTCCCTCTGTGGCTTTGTCTCGTTATCAAAAATTGTCATTTGCTGCTGCAGGGCCCCTTGGTTTCAGCAGGAACATCTCATCCTTATTCACAGCTGGAGGTGGATGAAGACTGCGGTGGTGGTGATCTCTGGCGAGGCAGTGCCACCACACGGTGCACCTCCAGCAGGTGCACAGTGATCCCACGTGCCACCCCATGTGTCAAACAGCTCTGACGGCTGCAGACCAACATCCTCAGCGGGTGTGGAGCTACTGACACAGCTGAATGGCAGGAGACCTCGGTGATCACTGGCCAGCAAAAGGCTCCAGTAGTTGGTGCATCCATGGCAGGACAGGGAGCTTGGCTGGATCCAGCATTGCTGGATGTGAGTGGAGACAACACCCTAAAATAGCCAGGGGCAGTCATGGAAAGCATATTCCGCAAGGAAGACAGTCAGACGTGTTTGCTCCCACGTGCAGTGGGAGTTGTCGTGGCTGTCTGGACCAACATTTCAGCCTTCGGGAGATGTGAGGCAATCCGGCGCAGCTGTATCCTCTCTCACTGCGAGCTACATGATGTCACACCCAACCTCTGCTGCCAGAGCCTCGCATCATGCTTGGGCATTGCTGCTGCTGAGGAGCTGTGTGATAACCTGCCAATCTGCAGTCACGTGTCAGAGCGTCTTAATGGCTGCAAATCGGGAGCACCTCCATAAAAGTTAATTACACTGGTGGAAAACATGGGCAGTGAGCCTTCTGTGCACTTATCAGTGAGGCTGGGCCTGTTAGTCATGAATTACTCAAAACTGTGTAGAGAAAAACAAATGCCTGGCTGGCACTACTGAGGTAACTGCTTCCAGTTAACATTTATGGGAAATGGTCTGTGTAATGGGAAGCAGCTCTTTCCTTCTGAGCTCACGTGCCACTAAAGAGTTTACTTTCTTCTGCACGTCCTTGCCAGTCATCTTTTGTCATGTTCAGAGTGTATTGGTTTTATTGACATCTTTTGGGAAGTTATGGTTACTTTGGGAATTAATTTATTTCAAAAGCATCCTCCTTGGGACTGAATCTGTGTAAAAACCTCATGTCGCATAGCAAGAAAAGAGGGAGTTCTGAGAACTGCCGTGCTCTTCTCTCACGCTGCAACCTCCGGTAAATGCCCCAGCAAAGCTGCAGTCTCCAAGCTTGGCTTGGACCTTTGGGAAAAGTCAACCTGCACCAGCCCCGGGTGCCAGGCACCAGCAGGACATTTCCCGTGATGCTGTAGTGGTCCTTTTTAGTAGATCCCTTGGGGTGGATTAGACTCAAACGGCACTGAATGACCGGTACATATATATCTATTTTTTTAGGTTTATTTTAGAACAATTTGGTTGCAATGGAAAGGAGGTATGTAGACATTTTGGTTATTATCTATAGAAATATAACAATCTAAAAGTATAAAAGTATCACTTAAGAAAATATATAAGGAAAAGTAAGAAAGAGAAAGAAAGGATAAGAGTGGACAGTGGAGTGGAAAGCTATCATCACCCATGGATCCAGAGATGAGATTTGATTGTTGCAGCTGAGATGTCTGTTGGTCAAAGTGATGGTTGCAGAATTGATCTGTCAAGGGATGGATCTGCTTCTTATCAGTCTTTTATCTGGCTCAAAAATCATCAAATTGCTAAACAAAAGTTTGGTTTGTCACGGTCATCCTCCAGTGGTGGGTGTGCACCCCCTCTGTACCTGGGCTGTGCTTATGCAGATCAGAGGTTTCAGCACCACAAACCCAACACCTCTCCTTCTCCCCTTCAGCTGGGGGGGCAAACCTGGGCTCAGCACAGCACACCCTGCTGCTTTTGCAAGTGGTCTATTGTTTGAGTCATTAACCCTTAACATTTCAGTCTCTCACAGATGCCGAGGTGGTTGGCGGTCCCCGGCACACATCTGGCCCTGATGGTGGCCCCTGGTCTGGGGGCCAGCTCACACCATGGACCACTCCTACAACAGTGTGACCCCTGTGCCAACTGGTCTCAGTGCTGGAGGTCCTGCAGGGAATCAGCTACCAGTAGGTTTGTCAGGTGCTTTTTAATAAACACCTGAGTATGCCCTGGGCCAGCAAAGAAAGGATATGAGTAGTCTGTGGCAAGAAGAGGTTAGGCAGCACTGCTGGGGGCCAAGAGGGATCACTCCTCTCATGGCAGGAGGTACCTTCCACACCATGTCTGAGCCTTACAGTGCCATGTCAGGCTTTCCTCGACCGAGGCTTAGATTTCACCATCCCAGGTGGGAGTTCTGGAGAATGTATTGTTGAAATGATGTTCCCTGGGAGAGGGCAACCAGGCCTGCTGAAGAACACGTCCATGAAAAAGTGGCAGGAAGCAGCAGCCACAGCAGAGATGTTGAAGGAGAAAACTCACATTAGGTGGTGCCACCCTCTGTGCCAGCACCTCTGCTGGGGCACCCATTGCCATGGTCCCCAGGACACAGCAGCAGTGGCATTTGCTATCCCAGGGATGTGCTGATGCACCCTGGCTGTTCGGTGCTCCCCACCTCTGGGCTGATGTGTGGTTCCAGGCCAGTCACGGAGCCGAGGGTTTTGTTAGTGTCAGGAGAAACCACATTCATGTCAGCCTGACCTTTTCTCTTTTAAATCCCAGTGGTGGAGGAGTTACTCAGATTAGGGACAAAATTGGCAGATTGCAGCAAAGGTTTCTGAAAGGTTTCATTATCAACAGAAATTTCAGCTTATTGAAGCAATTTCCTGAGTTTTTTAACCTAACTCTAAACCCAGCAGTTTTATCCTGAAGGGCAGGAGAACATTTGGAAACCTATTAGACTCTACTGTTAGCTGTTCCTATGGGAAAATGGGAGTTGGCTATAGGAGCAAATGAACAACAGTAATACCCGGCAAGTCATTCCTTGCCATTTTTGCTGCACAACAGTACAGATCACACCAGTATTGTGTCTGTCCACGTGAAACTCGGCGCCTGGACTCTGGCATTCCCCCAGCTTCTGTAATGAGAAATATCTCAACGCTCCCAAATACTTCAATTAAATTAAATGCCAGTCCTTCCTATACGACATGAAGGCAATGTCAAATAATCACTCGAGGTACAAAAGCCCCAGGGTAGTAATCCCTTTAAGACCAAAATATCAGTGGAATTTTTTATTTAAACCAGGCACAGGTTTCAGGTTCCTGTGACGATTCTGCTCCCATTTGCTGAATTTATTCCACTAGGGTGTCAGAACGGCAGTAATCAAGTATCTGTGTGGCAGCTCGTGTTCATGTGTGTTGAACTAGGGAGGGCAAGAAGGTCCTGCTGCCCACAGCCCAGCCCAGCACGGCATCACAAGGCCACATCTGCTCCATGGACCCCAGGAGCAGCTGCTTATTGCTGGTCAGTGAAACAAATTGTGTTTAAAACACGTCTGGGGAGGATATGTCCGGGGCTGTGTTTTATGTTCCAGGTCAGCAGTTAGGCAGCTGCTGGGGGAAACGTGCACAGCTGTGCCTCCCTCTTAAGGGGTAGATGCTCAAAGTGTCCACCCCAACACTTCTACAGCCCTCCCAGGGTCAACATTTATGAAGCAATTTTCAAAGACTCCCTGTAAAAATGTACTTTTGCCACAAGGCCAGCACCCAGAATAAAGGGACAGAGTCTGCTCCACAGGAGGTGAACGTTCATGGCTTGAGAGGAGCCAAGTCCCACCCGGGACAAGCCACTGCCTCCCCATTTTCCCTCGTGTACCCGCTGCCAGTGCATGCTTTGGCTGGCTTGTCTGTTAACAAATGACCCTCAGCACATGTGCAGAAACAGGGCCAAAATCACGCTCGTGGCACGACTCCAGGCAATGGGTCCCGGCCTGGAACAGCCTCCCGACAGCCGGCTGCCTCCTCCGCTTACAGCCCAGGGACACCCGGCATGACTCCTGGGAGAAAGGCTCCTCGGGCAGGATCCCTTTCACCCAAGTTTAGACGCTCCCAGCCTGCAGCTGAGCGAGCTGGCCCCGGTCCCTTGGAGAGGAGATCAGGCACTTCCAGGGGGCATGTCACCTCAGCCTGGGTGAGATGAAGGTCAGATGAAGCAGCCTGCAAACACCAGTTGTTTCATTGACTATAAAAGGGTTCTCAGCTGCCAGCTCTGGGATGGGATACACCATCCTCGAGGTTTGGGTCCTTTGCCTAACCGCAGATGTCCAATATCTGCTTGGCCTGCAGCTGCTGGCCCCCAGGTCTTTCTTGTCCCCAGCTCCAGGCCGATCACCACGTGCCACAGCCCCTTCAGAGCAGGACACTGGCAGCCAAGAGATGTGCTGGTCTTGCTCAGCCTCCTCCTGCACCGGGCGTTTGGAGGAGAGATGTGCCCGCTGACTGGCTGCAGATGGGCACCGACAGGGGAGACCACGTTCATGGCAAAATGCACAGAATTGCTCACAACATTTCAGTATTGGCACTTTATACATTAGGTTTTTTTCCCTTTTTTTCTTGTTTTCTATTTTTTGTCTTTTATCATACAGATGAATTTCAGAAGATGTAGGCTTTATTTGTCTGCTTCTAATTAATAAACCAAAAGGAACTACTCTGACATCTAAGTGATTCCTATGCTGATTCTCAAACCATTCTTTCAGGCTTTGAGACCATAAAGCTTTCTCACCCAGAGTTTCAAGAGAAAATAAAAGAAGTAGAAGAACTTTCTACAACTTCTTCATATGAAGACTGATGAGCTGTTTGAGTTGTTCTTAATATCTGAATTTTTAATATCTCAACTAGAGCCAAATAATGGGGCACGTGAAATGTTATCCTGAACAATCAAAACCTGGCAAAGTTTAAGGAACTAAAAACAGGAAAGAAAAACATAAAGGAAATGGCTAGACATATTTATCTGCAGCAGGAATAACTTGCCACTTAATACTAATAAGAATCATGTTCATATTGGTTTAGCCAGGTGCCAAATGGGATTATTGTCTCCTTTGTGACCTGTAATCAATAGGGAAATGATAGCAGGAAGCCTCCAGTGATTGGAAACAACTCAGATCCCAGGAAACGACGCTTTTATCCCTACTCCAAGACCTCACTTCTCGCTCCGCCTGCCAGTCCCCTGTCCCTCCCACACACGTAACAAGGCGTGGTGACGGCAGAACCACTCGTCGCCACCAGTGACCTGAGAGCTTCTGGGTTCAATCCCTGACCCGGCTTTCCCATTTGGAGAAGTGCACGGTCACGGTGCCAGGCACTGTCTCGTTACTCAGCATTCCCTCACGCCGCGAGCATTCCCTCGGCCGCGTTTCCCAGAAGCAGGGCTGTCGTCACTGCGTGGCTTTCGGGCTGCAGCAGGAGGACGCTCCCTCCTCGGCTGATGCCATTGCCATTTCAGGCTCGGCTGCGCCCTGCCCGTGCTGGAGGGGCAGCGGCTCTGCTCTTCCAAGGGCAGCCCCGTCCTGGGACACTGCAAAACAGCAGAAAAAGGGGCCTGTCCCGTATCTACACACAGCACCTGTTTTTAAAGAGAACACAGAGTCTGTAGTGCTTCATCCTGGGGAAAGCTGCTCAGGCAGCTTTCTAGTGTCTGGGCCTCTGAAGGCATCTCTGGGGTTGGCTGTCACAAGCTGACTATGAGGTTTTTAAAAAAAAGTTTCTCTAAAAAGTTTTGGCTTACGATGTTCTGACACCAATCCAGTAAAAGGTTTATTCACCCCAATTCTGATCAGGCTGTGGTGACTGAACAGTGACCGGTTCAGGGACTGGAGACTGATGGGGGAAAGAAAGGTGAATTTTTAAAGGAATTTAGAGTTTGGACCTGTTTTTCTGACATAATAAAGAAAACACTTAAGCTTTTCCTCTTTCATTTTTAAAGGTCAGTCATTTCCTTCTTATATTCTATTGGGAAAAAATAGGAGGAAACCCAGATTCTCACACCCTTAGTGTCAGGAAAATTCATTAGCAGTTGTAACAAACATTGTTTTTCTCACAAATACTGTTCCATATTTTAAGGTGAAATAGGAAATCAACTGGAAAAGAAATTAAAACCTGTAATACCAAACCAGATAGTTTTCCCTCCTTTCATCTGTGACAATGTGACCAGTTCTCTGGCTGTCCAGCAGACAAAGCATATTCCTGAATTTCTAACAAAACAGAGAAGAGGCAGGCAGAAGTTTTTTCAGAGGGTGAATATTTCAGGTCATCCTTATGCACATCACAAAAATGTGAAAACAAATCAGAAAATCCCTTTAACCCACAGGATTGTTTGGTTTATATTTTTAGTTTAGCCTTGAGGTTCATGGCCAAGGTATGAAACCAGACGGATCTTTTGCTGGCTCTGCTGCAGAGTTGCTCTTTAACTGTGGGAAGATTAATGAGCCTCTCTGATTTTTCCATGTTCTCATATGTACTATATACATACATATTGTCAGACAGAGAGGAACACAGGGTCTATAAATGACTCCAAAGTCTTAAATCCCAGTCTCTACTGAAGTGTCAAAAATAACCGAGTTGTTTTCATGAAATGGCTGTTATTAAAATAGCCACAGGAAAAGGAAAGAGGGCATCAGGTCTCCGACAGTCACATGGGTGAATACCCCAACCCCAGGGCAGGGACACGGCACTGTCACCCTTCCCCAGAACCTTTTGAAGTGTCCCTACCGAGCAGCACAGTCTGCACAGCAAGGCGAGACAGCAGACAGCAGTGGTGCCTGCCATCCGCCGGGATCTCTTACTGGATTCTAATGCTGCCCTGTGTGACTCCCTGTGTGGATCTCTGGTAGAATTACATGGCATCCGTTATTCAAACATGGCTCTAGGGAAACTTTTCTATTTCCCACTAAACTCCCAATTTTTTCTTTCCCCTCTTATCCTCTGGCTGAACAAAAGAAACCCCATGATTTTCTTTTACACAGCTGGTAAATCAGCAGGTCAAGTGGAAAAAAGAAATAGAAGAAGAAAAAGGAAAATTAAAAAAAAGAAACAGCAAGAGAAATGGAAAAAAAAGCTGTGGTAAATGAAGACATGGCAAATTTCACCTGCAGTAATTAGGGGAGGAGCCACTGCAGGTCAGTACCTCGAGGGGGAAGGCAGACAATCTGCTAATTACTGCATTAAATGGAAATGGGTCAGCTCATGGCTACTCTACAAAACCCAGTCTTCGTGCACACACTTGCAAATAGGGGAAAACGGGAGCTGGTACTTCAGCAAGTGCAGCACTGTTCAGAATAGCCTTAGCTGAAAACACACCTCCGGGCAGAGCACACCGAGACCCTGCCACCCCATTCACCCTGTGTGGTGCCAGCTTGGAAACGGGAGAAAGCAACGGGATCTCATAGTGACCCCCAGTGACCAGTTTCTAAGCCAGGCCTGGGACTGAGTCTCCTGTCTCGTTGCTTAAGGAAATTTTTATTTCTCCTAACTTTTTTCCTGGTGAACTGGCTACTCACCCAGGAGGGCAGACCTGCAGGCCTTTTGCCTTTCTCAGCTGCAGGGACTTTTGAACCTCCATTTTCCATTTCTCCAGCAAACATGAATCAAGGCAGTGCCAAAACCATGCATTACCTTCCCAGCTGAAACTGGAAAGAAACAGGATTCTCAGAAGAAGCAGCAGGGATTTTATAGCAAGTAGGACATCTGCTTGAGAGCAGGAGATGTGGGAGTTTGTTTTCTCTCCTGCCATCTCCAGACAATACAATTTTACCTTTAGGTGAGCCAATGTTTGCTTAATGCAACACTCGTGAACAGCCTGGAGAGCAAAGACAGATGAACGGGGACCAAGCTGTTACAGAAGGGGACCTGGCTGGGTACTGTGAAACCCATTCCAGCACCTGCAGACCAGGGAGCACCTGAACCTCCCTATCATTTTGCCCCTCCCTCCCTTTGCTCCCTCAGTACAAGCCCTTACTGCCGAGGTGGAATGGAACTGGCTGAGTTCAGGTGGATTTGGGGCTCAATTTACCACCAAACATGAGCTGATGACACCAGCAAGTGCAGCAGCACCATGGGAGAGGATGTGCAGAGTGAAACAGCAGGTGGTGAGTCCCCACTGCACACACCTGGGGGAGGTTATTTCTGTTTCTGGGTGGGTCCTCTGGACCCAAGTGTCCAGTTTGCTGCCATGGCAGCTCTGTGATGGGAACCAGAGTATGGTTAGGTGAGCCAACCAGATGTGCTATGAAAATGCTCCCTTGAGCCAAACTAAACCACCCATGAAGACAGCCTCAGATTTCTTTTATCATTCCTCATGAAAAAGATGAATTTTCCACACAATTCCATGTAAATTAGTTTTGTCTGTTTGTTTGTTTTAGGTAGGCATTGCAGCTATAATTAGACAGTAGTTCTGGACATAAAAAAATCCTTTTGGGGTCTGTACACAAGACTAAATATGTAAGCTGTGAAAGGCTGAGACAGGGGAAGGCATAAGCAGGAAAACAAATCATAGTAGCCTGCAGATTTGATTGCTTAAGACTGGAGGGAAGCACTAGGTAGTTTTGATTCTCAGCATTCAGGGTAAATAAATGATTGTTTTTATTCACAGTAAGAACTTGTTACCATACCCAGACATTACCAAATGGACTATTTCTGTAAGCTCTTCTGAAGTAAAATCAGTATCATTAAATCATTATTGCAAAAAAAAAATAAAATTGGAGATGTTTGTGATCATTAGACAAAATCTCTGGGCGAACTTAAAAAGCAGATAGATTAGCAGAGAAGTAAGAAAAGTGCTCAGTAATTACCCCAGGAATTTTATAATTTTGTTTTGTTTGCTTTTATGTTCATTTGAGAAACCACGGAGCTCCTCTCACCAAAGAACCGCTAAATGAATTGCTGATTTCAGCCCTACAGCTGTGATGTTTCAGGGGAATCGAACGGCTCTGGAGCTGTGTGTACAAATCAGGCAGATGCCTTCTTTCATTCTGTCCTGTCTCTCCTGTTTCTCAGTGGTGCTCTCCAAGCCCGTCAGGCTTGTCAGTGGTGTCACATCCTATTCCTTTACCTCCTCTCTCCAGCATCAGTACGACCAGGCTTCCACTGATCTGCACGAGGTTTTGACAGCTTAGATTGAGAGCGTGACCCTCACAGCAGTCACAGGAAGCAACCTTTCGATGACATCAATGGCATAGAAATATTGCCTTTGGCAGAAAATAGCTAAATTGCATTCTGAGAGTATTTAATGAGTTCAAGGCGAGACTGGTTTGCATTTCTTTTACCAAAACCCAACAAAATGATGGGTTTTCATACATCCTTATGATTTTTGGGTGACTGAAGGACCACAAGGAAGAGGCCACAGTGACCATAATGCTTCCCCATGGCTTTCATAGCTCCACACCTCCAATTTGATACCATGATTCCTTACAAACCATGGTGGCTGGTAATGCAGCAGGGGCCAGTGGGCTGTTAGGTCTTTTTGTGTTTGGTGATGACTTCAAACTCTGAGGTTCCCGAGCACCTCACTGAAAAAGATCATAACATCAGATGGTCTGTTTAGGGGGTATTCCACTGCAATTTGATGGTGTTGTGATGATGCCCATTTATTGCTGGGTTACTCTTGGTGAACCTCCTGTATCTGACATCCTAAGCAAACTGTAGTATCTACTAACCTTCCCATCCAGGGTGGGATCATAGATTCATAGAACCGTTCGGGTGGAAGGGACCTTAAAGATCATCCGGTTCCAACCCCCCTGCCACGGGCAGGGACACCTTCCACTGGACCAGGTTGCTCAGAGCCCCATCCAGCCTGGCCTTGAACACTTCCAGGGATGGGGCATCCACAGCCTCTCTGGGAAACTTATGCCAGTGTCTGAGCACCATCACAGTAAATAATTTCTTCCTAATATCTAATCTAACCCTGTCTCTACTTTGAAGCCATTTCCCCTTGTCCTATCACTACAGTTCCTGAAGAAGATTCCCTCTCCATCTTCCCTGTAGCCCCCTTCAGATACTGGTAGGTGTTGTGAGGTCTCCACACAACCTTCTCTTCTCCAGGCTGAACAGCCCCAGCTCTCTCAGCCTGTCTTTGCAGAGGAGGTACTCAGTCCCCTCATCAACTTCATGGCCTCCTGTGGACTTGCTCCAACAGCTCCAGTCCTTCTTATATCAGGAGGACCAGAACTGCGTGTTGTATTCCAGATGGGGTCTCACTAGATCTGGATCTGGAACAGCATTCAAGAATTGTTGAAATCTTCCTCTCATACCACCTGGACTTTTACTGCTCACTGTATGTCAAAAGCAGCTTTTGAAAAAGTATATATTGCAAATCAAAATTTCCACTGACTCCAGGAAGCTCTCCTGAGTAAAGAGGAGAAACTGCTTTGTTGTTGTAAGGCCAGTGGAGGGATCTTATGGAGGGTGCTGGGAAGCAGGGTGATAAAGCAATGAGTATGTTCTGTTCTCTCAGTCACCAAATCCTCCCTGAGTGACTCATTTCGCGTGAGTTTTGGGTTAGCCCAGAACAGTATTCCTCACAACAGCCAAAAGAAAATCACTCTACAGAAATATGACAATACTTGGCTGGTGAGTATTTTCCTTGTTTCCAGTAACTTGTAGCTCAAGGACTTTCCAAGCTCTAAGTGGCATAACCATCGATTGATTTCTCTTCCGTGAATCTAACCGGTGTCTCCTTGAACCCATATCAATTTTAAGCATCCATAACATCTTGGTGTGAATAAAACTTAGTCCCTAAATATCTAGAACTAATCAATCCTTTAAGCAGCTTCATTGACTTCTGAACTCTCACAGCAGCACTTAATTTGACAATTAATTTAATTTACCACCTTCCAGTGCTAGTGTCGTCACTCAAAGCAGTGCACATGATTTTCCCATCACTTGAATTCTTCATTAGGTTCAACACATGGCATGAAATAACAGTATGCAGGAGGCTATAAAGGAAGATTAGGGATACGGTGAGGGCTGAAAAAAACTGGATTGGGGGGTTTAAAGATGAATTAAGGAAGGAGTGGGCACAGTACAGAAAGCGAGTGACTTAATTTACTGCAGTTGTTGATGTTGAGATGAAAAGTAAGACTATAGATATAAGAAGTAAGAAAACAGATAAAACTTCACAGTAAAAACCACCTCTCTTCTTGACCCACAGAGGTTTAAACTGTCACAAATGTGTGATCACATCAATTGAGATGAAATGTGGTCGATGCATACACACGCAAAGATTCAAGAATCCTTGGTGAATTAGTGACAGTCACATTTTTAAGTGAAACATCAGTGCTTTCTGGTACTCTGTATTAAATCTAACAACCTCAGGGATTGCTCATTTACAGTAGGTAATGCCTTAGTGCCCCACGAGCGTGCTGGATTTTCATGGCCTTCAATCAGAGGTTGACTTGTATATTCTGCTGCAGGAAACTCGGCTTCTTTGCAGAAGCTAACATCTGGGCAAAAATTAGCAGAAATATCAGTTTCAATTAATATATTGTTTTACGATTCAACCCAAATTGTCACTGACAGAACTAGGCCTTAAGTGCTACGTGGGAATTAGCTTTCCTAAAAATTCAGCAACTGAGCAGATCTGAGCAGACGACCCACAACTCATCTGTGAAATACTCAGCTTGGTGAAATAATTTGTTTAACTGTGACCCAAATAATGAAGTATACGGTGTTAGTTGTCAATTAGTGCTGTACCACAGAGCAAGCAGAATGTTATGCAAAACAAGAAGCTGCTTGTAAAGCAATAGGGATACCTATTATGAGTTCTATTCACTAACCTCCCCATCTTTTTTAAGGGTTTAAATATAACTCTTGCTGTTCGAATCTTCTGATGAACTCTATTACGAATGTTGGAAGGTGATGACTGTCAGCCAAGAACTACATTAGAGTCCATAATTGAATTTCAAGGGTTGTCAAGAGCAGGCTAATCAAATAGCTGCTACTAGAAGTGATATATGAAAGGAAGAAAAAAAAGAAAGTTCTCTTCTGGCAAGATGCAAAGTATGTTGTATAGTTTCCCTATGTCGTTTCTAACAGTATGTTCAATTTTCCTGGGCTACATTTGTCTGACATTCTTCTCTTGTATAATAATGATTCATTAAATATAATGTATTCAAGGACTGTAACTCACCTCTTATGACTGCAGCTAGACATTTGCATTGTAAAACAAAAGCCTAACACCAGGGTTTATGAAGGATCCTTTTATATTAGCTTCTTGACAGGAATGCTAGATTTTTTTTTCCTGAAGTAAAAGACTGACCTCAAAATAATCTTAAAAATCTAGCACAGGAAACAATTAACAGCTCTTCCTTCCCTGTGCTTAGGTAATTTGACAATTTTAGGGAGAGCTGAGGGGCAAAATATTCCTTGGCCATTCAAGGAGGGTGAGGAACTGCACTCAGTCTACTGATCATTAAATCCATGGCCTGCAGTTTGGAAGTTTTAGCGGTGTTCAGAATATGTGATGGGCTGCAGTCCAAAAATACAGAAATGCAAGCAGTGTCCCCAAAGAGTGCTGAGTAAAATGGAGATGCTGCTCCCTGAGCCCTCAGTTAAATATACAGTGCTTGTTCACGACAGCAGGGAGTGCAACAGGAAGGCTGCCCTGAATTAATTTCTCCTGCCTGCTATTCCCTGCCTGCTCTTGGGCAAGGCATTTATTTTCTCCTCACTGCTTTTATTCCCCTTTTGCAGGATGGGATAAACACAATTCCTAATTGCACCAGGACACTGTGGGAACAGACAGGACCAGGTAGAACCTCTGGTTCTCCCTTCAGCTGCTCTCGAAGGAACTGTGAGCACAGCTACATTTTTGGCTTCATACTTATTTACACTTTAACACCACGTAACACTCTTCATGGGCTGAATGGAATCGATTCTCTGCTGCCACGGCACAACCCAGAGAACAGCAGCAACAACAGTAACATCTGCGGGTTAGCAAAATGTTTTATTACAGTCAAACATACCACACACGGAGGAGAACCAATGGTTATATTTTATCTGTCCCATCAAAGCAAAATACCTTTATAATATTTTCCATTGGCTTAAAAAGGAAATGGTAATAGAAATAATTTCATTATTAAAAATATACAATGCTTTCTATTTATTTTGTTCTATATTAGACAGGCAAATATTGGGATGATGATATGGCTTAAATATATTAAAATTTTCCCTCTGGGGAGCTTGTCTTTATCTCTGGCTAGACCACACATGGAATGAGCTCAGGAATCTCTTTCTGCGTGACAGCAGGTATCAACCCACATTAGGTGTAAACTCAGTATCTTCAACCAGAGTGCCTGAGTTGGGCAAGAAGAGGGAAAATCCTGGATGCATATTCTATCTTGTTTTTCTTTTCCTGCATATTAAACTTTCTCTGGTATATTTTTTTCTTTTTTTTTAACCCTCCAGATAATGCCAAGTTTGTCCTTCCTTGTTTTAGCCATTGCATGGTAAAGAACAGACCACTGCCTTATCACACAAACTCATTTTAGCTTAGTGGAACTAATCACGATGGCTGGTTCTTAAAATTCTCTGAGAAGTGAAGGAATAGGAGAGAAAGAGTGACTCCAGAGAGCAATTCAGAGTTCCTCCATTAACACACCTGCACTGAATCACCTCCTGAAGAAATCTCTCTCTCTCTCTACTAATTACAGTGGAAGCCCAGCAAGACTTGGCTGGAAAAAATTAGCCCTTGTGAACCTGGGGTTCACAGGAGTCCTACAGCATCCAAACCTCCTACACACTGCAACCTCTGTGTCTGGAGAGTGTTCTTAGCCACCCTCAGTCATCTGCTATTCTCCCCAGGAGTCAGAGATGCACAGTGTGGTCTTTGCAGGCCTAAAGTTCTCTTACAAATTGGCATTTGTGCAATTGAGGCACAACAATTAAGGCAGCAGATTGTCAGGCTTAGCTGGGATTTCAATGTTCCACTGAAAGACAGAGGAACTGTTAAACTATATTTAGCAGTTCCTGTTAAAAATTACCAAAATACCAGTCAGGGAGGAAAAGGCTGCTACAAGAACGCACTGGATGAAAGGAAAGTGGCCTTTCCAGTGAGCTGAAATACACTATCTAAAAATGACAGGAACAGCATCCTATCCTGCCTCAGACCATTAATGTTGGACATTATTCACAAGTGCCATGTGCACAACATCCTCACCATTTTCAGTCAACTGGCCAAAACGGTACTATGTTGATCCTAAAATAGCAGTAGACAATCTGTAGTGCTACATCCTTGTCCACATTCCCTGTAAAATCCTGAAAATCTAAGGCAACATTATATCACAGCTGCACTGTTCTGAAAACCTCAGATGGAGGTTCTGCTACTCAAACTTGCTGCTCTCTCTGTCCTGGTACACAAACGAGCACTGTGACAGTGGGAACACCTGGTCAGTTCTTGCTGCTGTCACTTGAGCTCACTGGGAGTTGGGGCCAAAAAGGCATCATCACATTTCAAAAATACATATGTTCAAAAAAGACTGGTATCCTGGTTGTTGATAGATTCATTTTCCTGGATATACCGGAGAATGTCCACTTCATTCATCGTCTGAATCCTGTTTTCCCTTTGCTTTGCCACTGAAGGTGAATTAGTGCTCCTGGGGGCAACTGCTGGCTTCCGAGGCAGTGGTGGTTTTGGTGGGACCTTAGGTTTTGGTTTGGAGGTAACCTCTAAGAGTTTCTCAAAATCATCTTCAACTCTGGAATGAAAAGAAAACATCAGTAACATCCTGGGAATTTCTGAATTGCTTTTTGTTTTGTAAGAAAAGGCAATCTTTTAAAATCTTTCTGTAGGAAAGGATCTACTCTGATAAATTTCTCTCTCCACAGAAGTTTCTGTAAGAACCATCTTTTTTATAATGTGCCTTTTCAGTTCACTATACAAGTTAATTTTACAGCATGTTTTCAAATATCTAAATTAAAGGCAATTTGTGATTACTAAAACCACCAAACTTTATTTTAGTTTGGGAAACAAATGTTTTTGATTTGTGACAGGATGGTCATAAATTTTCATGGGGAAGTAAAATTTTCCACATTCAGCTCTGTTTCCTCTTCATCCCCGTCACCCAAAACTGAGACTCAGCATCCCCATGCTCAATCATGAGAAACTGGAAACACTAATGGATTCAAAAATTCTGTGTTCACATTTGGTTCTGGGAAACTGAAGAAGTTTTGCAATCTGTGACCAGATACAACAACTCTTTTTGGTGATAATTTCCCTCTGATTCCTACTGAAATAACCCAGAACACCACAAACAGTTCAGAGTATTTTCTACCTGAAAATGCTTGACCTTATCAGAGATGCAACAGGCTGTGTGTGCCCAACCCTGTTCCCACATGAGCTGTTAAAAAGATTTTAAGAGAGCCCTTATCATAGATTATCCTGTGACTCCAAGAACTGTGTGCCTTTGGAAAGTCAAAATGTGGAAGAAAGAAAAAGAAGGATGCTCTCCAGTGGCTCCACTCACTGGAACAGGATAAGGGACAGGAATCTAAGGAAAGATGCCTTTTTAGTTCCTTCTTCTCCATGACCTGTAGGCAGGCAGTCCCTGGAGCATGAATGAATCATTTCATGTCATGTATCTTTTGGTTCTTGCAGTCATTTGCCTTTTGTAGTTAGAATCATGGGATCATAGAATATCCTGAGCTGGAACGGACCCATCATCATCAAGTCCAACTCCTGGCCCTGCATAAGATATCCCAAGAGTCACACCATGTGCCTGAGAGCATTGTCCAAACGCTTCTTGAGCTCTGTCAGGCTTGGTGCTGTGACCACTTCCCCGGGGAGCCTGTTCCACTGCCCAGCCACCCTCTGAGAGAAAAACCTTTCCTTCATATCCAGTTTATAACTTCCTCACTGCTAGGCAATGAGGCATCTTGGGGGGTTATCCAGACCCCTGTGAAACCACTGGGATAATTTCTGTTTCCTAAACGGGACAGTGATTCCGCCCTTTCTCTCTTTGTTCACCAGTAGCCTTAGGAGAGATACTGTAAATGCCTCTACCACATGCCAGTACAACTGCTGGGGCTTTCTGCAGACAGTTAAAAGTAGAGCTGAGCTTTTCCACAATTTGGGAAGCAACTGATAAGGTAACTGTCCAAGACCACAGGGAAAATGATCAATCGAAGAACCAGCCTCTCTGAGACACTTTATTACTCCATCCATAGTGAATATCGTTTGAATGTTAAAACCACAGGTACTTCAAGAGCTACAGCCCCCTCAAACTAAAGATCCCACTATTACTAAGATAAACTGCATGATTTCAAGGGTTTCCTTTTTGTGTTCACCCTCATTAAAAGCTGTGAGGAACTCACAACTGTACTGCCCAGGCTGAGACAAACTACACCCACCGTGAACCGGCCATGAAGTCAGTAAGGATTAGCCTAAATGTTCTGGTGTACAGACAGTTGGAACCCTTTAAGGTAAAACCATTCTTGAAGTCAGACGGATCTTCCTGTGACTCCCAAAGGCAATCTAAAAGGAATCACTTTTAACCAAGGCAACTCTTGTAAAATCAATAGCATGAACACTGATATCTAAAACTAGGGAACACCTGAACAGACCAACTGATGGACAGTCAGTCATTCACTGCCCCGGAGTTCTGCACCTGGAACTCTACCTGTGGTATTCCAGCAGGCAGTGCCTCAAATTTCATCCTCTAAGTTACTCTGGAGATTATATTCTCTTTTATTTAGATAAGATTTCTGATGTCTTTTATTTTCCATGATTCCTTGTGGGTGACATATCCTACCTTAACTTACAAAACACACTCAATGTATTTCTGAATTCCTCATCTACAAAGAAATTAATTTCATTTAAGCCCAGGCCGTTCTGTTTGTTGCGAACTCTGATATCCAAGAGATATCACACCTGTGATCACATTGCCAAGACATGTTCTTGTTCTCTTTGCTGTGTAATAAACAAAACTTGTTAGGGCTGGTATTTCTGAAGCCTCCCTTCTTGGCATAAACAAATAGCGAATGAATCAGTGTCCATGTCAAAAAGTTTTGGTCTTAAATAACAGAAAACATAAAAACCAGAGGAACGACACACAATACACATAGAGACCATAGGGAGGAAGCAGGATTTTGAACTAGGTGCACTACCCAGAAAGGGCAGCA
Organism: Mohoua ochrocephala; assembly: GCA_013398855.1. Classification (NCBI taxonomy): domain Eukaryota; kingdom Metazoa; phylum Chordata; class Aves; order Passeriformes; family Acanthizidae; genus Mohoua; species Mohoua ochrocephala. The sequence goes on along the minus strand of VZTA01018018.1, from coordinate 56,020 downwards.
GTAAATCCAGCTCACGAACCTGTATGATGGTACAACTTCCTGAATTCTCTACTCCAGCTTCTGTGCTAATCACAGCAACAAAACCACTCAGCACAGCCAAAAAAATACCCCCAAAAGATCCAGTCCGGTAGGCTGTGGGGGTCTTTAGGGGGTGGGGGTTTGGTGTTCTGCTTTGAAGCCAAAGATTCTGCAGGAGAAAGTCTGGAAGCTGATGATGTAATTTCCTTTTTCTGTCCTGGATTTTTTCAAGACCTTGGTTAGACAGAAGTCTCTTAGAGAGAACACAGCAGATAATATGTGGTCTTTGTCTCAAAACCTGCTTTTCAGCGCTGCAGTGCTAGGCAAGCCGTTTGATCCACTGCTGTTTGATCATGTGAGACACAACTGTCTTTGCAAAACTAAAGAGGTAAAATGCAAAATGCCTCAGGCAGAGATAGAAACAAGGACTTCTATTTCTTGAAAGCAAATGAATTGTTACAGTGCATAACTACCACCATATTTAACTCCAGGCCAGGAGGAGGAACAAAAAAATCAAGCAACTATTCTGAAACAAGATTAAAGGAAGAACCTTCCCACCCCATCTTTTTATAGACAATCAGGCACAGAATCCATGTAATTAATCATTCTTTAATTAGTCTCTTTCTTTTTCTGTAAAAGAAAAGCAGCGCCACATTGTTTAAGATTCCTGCCATATTGTTGTGCCGATTCACAGACTATTGGTGGAAATTCTCTCTGACACAGAAAGCAATCAAAGCCCTTACTGAAGAAAGGCTGTCACAAAGCCCTTCGTGACTGCTGACATGTGGACTTCCAGATAGTAAGCGAGTTCTGACTTGGAGACACAGGCAGCTGCCACACGAACATCAACATTTTAGATGCCACTTCTCTGAACTTTGCCCCGTCTCTCTGGACCAGATCTTTGGGACAGGAATGACTGTCTGTATGTACAACGTGATGGGGACAGTGACCTCTGCTTGCTGGGAATGCTTTAGTGATGAGAATCTGTAATGAAAGCAAGAGACAAAGACTCCCATAATTTGCTAAAGGATCCAAAAGTCTCATGCTTGAAGCTCAGTTGTGCAACTAACTGCAGTTTTTGCAGAACAGACTTTCATCTTTCCCTATCTTATTATCTTTATTTTGTCTGGTGTTAATTCCAAGTACAAGAGATACCTTAGTGAAGCCTTGGGGAGTGCTGTAATATCACATCTACAATTTGGGAAAAGACTTGTGCCCAAAAATAGGCAGGACACTTCAAAGTATCTGCTGTTGCCCATCACGTCTGCTGTGGTCAGGAGAGACAGTGTGATGTCCAGCAGGGCCCAGGGACAGATACAGGCTGGAGTTAACCCCAGGAATGCCAAGCACTGGAAGCTCTCTCCTCCGCCTTTCCCCTACAATCCATTACAGGTAAATTCACAGCGGTATTTCAACCAGGGCCAGGAAATATTTCTGGACACTGGAATGTGACAGTCTGTATTGGAACCACTGGCATGGTTTTGGTCTGGGAGAGATTAGCCCTCCTCCAAAAAACTCTCCAGCACAACTCGAAGCTGGTGGGGGACAGGGACCGTTTCCCGGAGGCAGCTGCACACAGTCTCCTTGTTCTGCAGCTGCAGAGTCCAACAGCACAGAGGCAGCCCGGTGGTGCTGCCTGGCCGAGTGCCAGAGAACAGGCTCATTAGTGCAGGCCAGTCCCACAAGAAACCCTCTGAGGAAATCAGCCTGCTGGTTACATCGCTCACCTGGGAAATGAGACAAGTCAATTCTTCCAGTCTGAAAAAGTTCAAACCTCTCTCTCCTGCCTCTCCAGAAAGTTCCCCAATCCCCAGCCAAAGGCACAGCTGGGGCAGGGGAGAGCAGGCAGCTTTTGTCCCTTGAGCTGATGATGTCTGTCAAGAATGCAAACAATCTGGGGCAAGATGGTTGAAATCTGGTGGGTCTCGAGCCCAGCAAAAGCATCCTCTTACTACACTAGGACTCCACCCACGTCACCTCTTTACCTTATTCTACACAACCTGTACATGTTCCTAGCGGTGGGGCAAGGATTAATATTTCCAGTCTAGCAAAAAACTTTTTGTTTTGTTGGCAAGTTTACTTTATAGCTTTTCTAATGCTTGTAAGTAGCATCCTGATACATCACAGAAAAAAAAATAATAAATGCTTGAAAACCATCACAGAAGAATTTGTTTTTCTATAACCTACTGCGGCCAAATCCAGGACCTTTCCCCACAGCTGAGTCATAGCAAGCAACAGAAACTGCCCTGGAGTGGTCAGGAAATTTCTGACTCAGTTATCGCAACCTTCTCTTCCACCCGTACAATGCCCAAATAACCCTCTCCCCAAAGGATCTACGTTTAAACCCTCTGGAGTTCCTCAAAGCTTTTTTCCCAACTCTAGTGTTCTCATACTCTCAGGACAGCGAGCACTGGTGCTGGTACGCTGCCCCACGTGACTCCTGGATAGGTTGAAGATGTGTTACTCTCTGAATTCAGCATCTGGCTAATGCCTGCTGAAAGAACACACAAACTTTTTGTGCTTCAAGGGTGGCAACAGTTCCTTGGCAAACCAGAAGCTGACAAACCCACTCAAGAAGCTCTAGGGACTGAAAGGTGTTGGGGATGCAGTTTCACAAACAGCCTCAGTCTTAAAAAATATAATGCTCCTGAAAGGGTTATCAGTGTAATCCTAAGAAGGAACACACCAGATCTGCCATCACAGGGCAGCAGAACTGGGATCCTGCTGCTGACACTTTTTTTCAGCACTGGAAAAAGACAAATGTTGTGCTGACAGCTGCTTCCTTCCATCTCAGCTCCCTATTCATTATCAAAGGTGAAGCTAATTAAATCTCTCCAAAAAGGCTGCTCAGACAGCTGTGATAATTATTTCAGGCTAGGATGTGTGATAATTTATGTAATTCTGTGGGCCCACAGAGCTGCTGCAACATTCACAGGATCAATTCCAGCATTGGTTTTCCACAAAAACCTGATCCATCACACCAAGCAGGCATGATTGAGATTAATGAGGCAGAAGAGCGCATGCCTGCAGGGCTATGATCTCATCAGCATCATGGAGACGTGTGGGATGGCTCCTGGGACTGGAGTGTTGGAATGGAAGGATACAGGACAGGCAGGGGATGTGAGGAGGGACTGTCACCCTCTATGCCAACAACCAGCCGGAGTGCATGAGCCCAGCCATGAGCCTCAGATGAGGAGCCATCCAAGAACTCAGGGGTCAGGATTAAAGGGAAGGCAGGGACAGGTGACATTGTACTGGGGGTCTGCTACAGGCCACCTGACCAGGAGGAGTGAGGGGATAAGGTCCTCTGCAGACAGGAGCAGCCTCAGGTTCACAAACCTTGGTCCTCATGGAGGACTTCATCCACCCCAATATCTGTTGGAAGGACAACCAGCAGGGCTGAAGCAATCCAGGAGGTTTCTGGAATGCACTGAGGCCAATTTACTTCTCCAAGTGACAAAGGAGCCAACAAGGAGAGGTGCTAGGCTTGACCTCGTTCTCACCAACAAGGAGGGGAACGTGAAGCTCAAGACCAGCTGGGCTGCAGTGACCATGAAATGGTGGAGTTTGAGTCTCTCAGGACAATGAAGTGGGTGCTCAGCAAAGTCACTACCCTGGATTTCAGGAGAGCAGACTTTGGCCTCTTCAGGGATCTGCTTTGTAGAGTCCCACGGGATAAAGCCCATGAAATCTCCCGTTGCACTTACAAAGCAATTGGTTCTTCTCAACGCTCAACGCTTGTTAATGCAAAGTTGGTGATTCTATTTAAAACAGTAATTCTCATTTCATGTGAGCAGGTATCCACAGAGAGCACGGTCTTCAGTTTGCAAGGAGAACGTTTATCAGATTCTCTTCTCCCTCATGTTGTGACAAGCACAGCCCATGCACATTTTGCAGGCTCATTTGTCTCCTTAACAGCCTGTGCCTCATGAGTTACAGTCACTGCTGAGGATTCACTGCTGTGCTGACACTGCTGTGGTGCTACTGCTGCTACAACCACTCAGGTACCATAAAGATCACAAAGGATTCGGTTGCTCCTGTGTTCTGCTCTGAACATTATCTTCCTCCCATCCCCCTTTGGAAGAAGGTTCTGCCCTCCTCTGCCTTAGGCAGCTCTCTCCTATTCTGCCCATGATTCATAGTGAGTCAGACACTTCTCAGATCTACCACACACATGTGAGCAGACCCTGAGGTACATGTGAATGTTGACTACACCAGTGAAGAGCTCCCACAGCTGCATTATTCAGCTGCCCCATTGGAGTGCAGTGAACATGTCCAGGTTTCCGGACCTACCACAGACCTGCTGGTGCATCACACCTCAGGACAGTCCTAGGTCTTAACAACATGTGCCCAGGTAAACTTTTGGTATGACATAACTGGTATGACTATGTCCAAGAGACCAAGATGTTTCCATTTCCCTCTCGTAGCATATCCAGCTCTAGCCCACTAAAGGAACAAGTTGCCACAGCTCCTACGCTGATCTGAGGGCTGGAGAGAGATTTCTTCAGTCCCTTTTGGGAAAGGAAAGTAATTGTCAACATGTATAGGGCAAAGGCAAGACTTACTCTTAGGCCTCAAAATAAGCTCAAGCTCGCGTGCCAGGGAGATTGCAGAGTTCAGCTTATGTTGAACATTTTCTCACCACAAAGAGTCACTGCCTGGAAAAGAGACTGTGGCACTGCCCTGCGAGAACATTCAACACCAGTTTGGTGGTAAGGGAAGGTGGGAGATGATGATTCAAATGCTGCCTCTATATTTATGAGACCTGATTGTTCTGCCGAGGCTTACAGCTGCACAGAAAATGAAGTGCATTTTGCACAGCCACTGGAGAAAGTGCCGCTATGGGATTTCTCATGACTGCAGTGAATTTGCACAGAGGGGAGGTGAAGTGTTGCATTGGGTTAAAACAGCACTGCCACTCCTCCTCCCCTCTTTGACAGTAGCTTCTCCTTTACCCTCAAATGAGTTGCATTGAGTTCACTGGCCCTCTATGATGTGCAGATAACACCGTGACCTGGGTTTACCAGGGGAATTTCAGAGGGTGTTAGGCACCTGAACAGGCCAACAGATCCTGACCTATCTGCCTATACCTCTTGCACAGCCAGGAGTTGCCTCTGGATTCCCATTGCAACTTTCCCACTGGACCACTGGCATGATTTTCTGCTTCATTACATGTATTCATTTCCAATTGGATCTTGATGACTTATCAGCTATTGAAAGCACTGGGACAAATCAGGAATAAATGAAAACTACTGGAATTTAAAAGAAATGAAATCTTTTCCCATGGGTTCCCGAAACCATCTGGGTGGGCTGCTGCTGTTGATGATCTCAAACTGATCTGAAAGCATGGTCCGTTGGTCTCAGAGCAGACTTCAGAGACCTTTCTCTGAACATATATAATCCAAAAGACATTAACACGACAGATGGAGAAGTTCTCTCTAGTGGATAAAAATGCAAGGACTGCACTGGAACAGGCCCTCCCCCTGTAGTCATATGAACACTCTGGATGAAGTGCTGTATGCTGAGATCACTAGCAGAGAAGAAAATATTGCAAGCACACGTGCGTTTGCTCCTAATATACCACAGCATAAAATCAGGTCATGTCCTGCCCCGCCAGCTTCTGTAAGCATCAAGTGGGCTGTCAGGAAGTAATGCAAGATGGCACCCAGCCCAATATAACCTTTGTTTAAAGTAAGTCAGGTATTACTGCTCAGATAGCCAGCACTTTTCCATGCGTAGAAAGCAACAGCTGCAAAATTACCTCCTTCAGGAGAGGTTTGAAACCACACACAGAGCCTCTCTCCTGAGTTTAGTACCTACTGTGGAAATCATACATCCTAACAGGAGCTGGTTGACACAAATTAGCACTGGAAGCAGGCTGGCCTCATCATTCAGATGCCAGCTTGAGACCCAGAAGGAATGAATTTGACTCATTACTGCAGCACAGATTCCCTGTGCCTCTCCAAGCACTGGCTCCCTGCTCGATCTCTTGAGGATTATCAGTGCAGGCGAACCAGCCCTGTGAGAGAGATGTCAGGGATAAATGCATTATGTGCTGATGTGTTCCAGTGCTACACTATCAAGGGAGAAGCAATAAATTATACCCTCCTATACCTCTGAGCTCCAGCCCTCCTTTCCACTAGATTAAAAATTAAATGCAGGGTGATAAAGAGATCTTTACTGCTGTGGAGGTATGCACAGGATCCCTCCTGGAAGCATGCGCGGAAGTCTGTGAGCCATCAGCATGAAAATCATTCCTCTTGTGCCACAAGAGCCCCTGATTTCAGGTCCCTGAAGCTGAACTGCTCTTTATGTCTGGGCTTTGTTCCTCACTTTTCACAATGGAGGGCAGGTTTCCTGTGGATCGTTTGCAGAAAGCACAAGTGTCACGTTAGAAAACAAGAGCAAGATAGCACACCTTGGGCCTTCAAGACCCTTCCTTTGGAGTCACAGAATAATACCCTGCACCCCACCTTTCCCAAAGGGTCTTCCTAATTTCCTTTGTAATGTGTTTATCTCCAAGCTCCATGGCACTCATCTTACATTTCACTTGTCGATACAAGTATTGATTCACAGTTTGCATTCTGAATATTTAAGCTTTGCCCCCAAATTCATCTCTTTCAAGATGTAAATAACATCTCAGACCACCTGCATCCCACATGACAGATTTGAGATGAGTACCTCAGCAGTTCCTCAGTGTCCTCCTCAGGAGCCCTGCTCAGCACGTAATTGCTGTGCTCACAGGCAGCTGGCAGCAGGAGTGAGTCACCCAGTCTCACCACCCCACCGAGGTCTGGGTCTTCAAATAACTTCAGATCTAGAAAGGGGAATCAGAAATTGCTGTAGTTAATCATGCTATGCAACACAATGCCTGCACTAGCACTAACTAGTAAGTCTGGCTAGTTGGGTTGAAAAAATCGATCATGTAGACAATTCTTTTTTTTCCAAAGACTTCCAGTCCACAAAGTGCAGTGATACTCTGCACTCGAAGGACTTGGTAAATCTGCTTTTTCCTTGCACTCAAAAGTAGGTCACATTACTCTTGTTAGTGTGGCATGAGTGCCTGTGGGACAGCCAGCTCCCACAAACCTTAATATCCTAGTTCAAAATGTTTACAGAGAACAGATATGGGAGACACAGGTTTCATTTGTTCTTTCTGAATGATTCTAGATGATTCTGCTCAGCTGAAGGTTTGCCTTAACATTTCCAAGTCACTATTTAGCCTGTATACTATGCATCACTGTATTTTAAAGGCTCGGTTATACACATGCTTTAGAGAAAACAATCTGTGTATATACAAATATAGAACAGATTTACTCTCTTTCATCTTTCTTCTGGGACCAATTGACGAGAAATCTTTCTCTGGGCCAAAGAGTTCTTCATCGGGATCCACCTCCTCTTGAAAAATGGTTAATTTGGGCTTCTCTTCCTTGGCTGGAGGAGCAGGTGCCTTCTTTGCTTTTTTAGTTCTAAAACATAAGAGAAAACAAAGTCAGCTGCAACTGTTCATTTAACAAGCAAGATTTATGGCTAGAAAGTCTCCTAAGCTGAAAATAGATGGTGGGAGGCTAGGAAAGGTTTAGACAAAGGTACACAGGCATCTGTTAATTGCTGGCAAGAATGGGATCCTGAGCTGGAGGGACTGTTGGTCTGACATTCTCCACCTGTAGCCATGTTGTATATTCTTAATATCTGTCAAGGAGCCCAATGGGAATGGGAAAAGCGGAGCTAACAATGCTGCACTGTGCAAACTACTACTCAGAAACATTCAAGCAGTTTTACTCCTCCCACACAGAAAGCTTAAAATAAGAAAGAAGATCAATTCCAGCAACACTGTTCGAGATAGACAGAAAGGGATGGCTTGAAATACAAAGTGCAAGTTGGTCCATTGCACTGATCCCTTTGGATGGGTTTTTAAAAATCCCTTTGGCTCCATTTCCTTGCCCGTTCCTGCTGCTGTTGATGATTGCTGCAAATTCCTTTCATAAAGGTATTAGACACTCCCCTCATCTGCACATGGCTTAAACAAGGAGAGTTGACTCCTCTTCCAAGAACAGAGTGAAAAGCACCTGCCTCTTGTTCTCATACCCAGGACTCCCATTCCACCAGCTACAAGGCAGCTCTCACATTAAGGCAGTTTGAGTTATGAGGCAAACCAGATGGCACAGAAAAGAGAATGTAGAGGACAAAAACCTTTGGGTGAAAAGTCCAATTCAAACTAGGCTGAAAGAGAAGCAGTCCCTAGGACAGCATGCCTTTCCTAAGTAATTGCCATATTTCAGAGATCTTTAATCTCAGCAGCCCTGGCCCTGCAATTTCTACGGCAGTCCCTTTGAGTGCCTCTTCCAATAGAAGATCTGATCTTCTCCTTTGCAGAGAGCAGGTCAGGTTTCAGCTTAGAGCAAACCCAATTATCAGCACTTAACATGCCACAGTCATCAAAAACTAAGAACAAGGTCAAAAGATTACACACACATTCCAACTACATTAAAGAGTCTTGTAAAATCCTCTTCTAGTTACAGCTGCACACAAAAGTGGAGTCCAGTTACTTCCAGTTATTTTCACAAGTTTATTATCAACAAACTGGAACTCAGGGATAGTATTGCCTTGCTACCACCACTTTGCAGCAAATGCAGCCTAAGAGCAAGCCCCATACAGAACTTAAGTATTGCTTTATTTGGAAATATACCCTATTTGATATGCTAAAGGTATATGCAGGTGTCAGCAACTAATTTGCCAAACTATTTACGACAAAACCCTTCATTTTAAAACAGAAGAAACTTTAATGCATTTCTTTTTTTTTTTTTTTGCATTCATATTCATTAGGGATATGGTTCGAGTAACTTCTGAATTTGAGCTACTTTTGAAAGCTCAGCTCCAAGGAACTGTTTAAAACTGAACTCTGTGTAAAAGACCCTTCTTCCAAAACCTGTCAAAATCTAAAGTTATAATATGTACAGGCAGCTTCCACCCAGGATTTCTACACGAACTCCGATTCATTGTTTTATTAACTGTAGTAAGGGATCTATCACTCAAATAACCTAAGTAACAAACAACAACAAAACCAGAAGAACAGTAGGACAGTCTTTCAGAGCTGACAAACTGATTTAAAAAAAAGAACTACTAAATACAAATAAATCTGATCTACTAGGGAAGAAGCAACCTTTATTTGCATAATTCATGCCTCACAAAGTATTCTTTGAGAGGTGAATGACAATATAGGTGAGGATTTGCCCACCTACAGAATGCCAAAAGTCTTTGACAAGACCCCTTGTCCATTCAGAGAGTTACAACAGCTCTCCTGATGCGTAAGAGCCCATCATGGCACAGGTAATTATACACACCAGCCAGTATATTGCCAAGCAACAGGTCTCCACCCCAGTGAAGTTAGCAAGGAGTTCACTGTTGGTTAGCTCAAGTAATTGCAATGAACAATACCAGAATGGTGGGGGATATCAAAGAAAGGGAAGAGAATCATAAAGCGTGTCACAAAGAACAGCATGTAAAACAAAAATAATGGAATTGAAAGGTCCTGGTAACAACCCTCTGTGTAGTCTGGCCACCAAACCAGCCCACTGACACGGGCTCACTTTCTGTTTGGCCAGGGGACTCCACTGGCAGCTACAGGGCACGGGGCCAGACCCGCTGGGCTTGACTGGTACCAGTACAAACAGGAGGAAGTTGTTTTTCTGCTGTCAAGTTGTTTCCCCTCACTACCCTTCTAAGGAAGCCACTGTTGGACTGCCAAGTAATTCCAGCATATCCATACAGGGACTCTGTTGAGGTCAGTCCCTAAGCGGGAAACCGGATTCCCACGGTTCTGAATTTAGCTGTGCCAGTCCAGACTGTACTGCTGAGCAGAGGTTAATGGGTAAGAAGGGGGGTGTGAGAAGTTTCAGAGCCTGTCTGAGGTTCTGCAGCTGGCCTGAGTGTGCATCTGCCTGCCCACCCATCCCCTCCCTGTGTATGGGTGCTACCTCCCCGTAAGCAGGGCCCAGGGACTCAGCTGGAGCCGAGCTGACCATGAAGCCCCAAGCTGGCGGCCAGGCAGAGGAGAAGCTGCAAGGACAGCTAATTCATTGATCACGATGTACCAGGGTGCAGTAAACTTGTGTAGGAATGCAGAGTCTTTGGGGAAGATAGAAATGAAGGAACATTACGTCTTCCTAAGTATTACTGTACTCAAACCCTGCACTTCATTTTCACCTTCTTCATCCATCACACTCACAACCTTGGCATCTGACATTTTGAAACTACCAGCATCCAGCTGGCAGAAGATGACCCGTGTTATTGCTATTTCTTCATTTATCAAACAAGGGAACTTTTGGAACATCATTCTAGTGACTTTTAAAACCTTAACAAAAACCCAAACCAGCCCTAAAGATGACGTATCCTTTGTTCAGCAGAAACTATTTACCCAGTTGAGCCTTATTGACGTCTACACCGTGAAAATACCTCAAATAACACTCCTGTCTCCTGCTCTGACTAAAAAGGAGCCAAACTGCTCCTAAGTGACTGTACATAAGGACTGGCCTCCTAACTGACACGGACCAAAATTGGATGATCAAAAATTAGAGTATATTAATCCATCTAGTCAGGCTGTCGGGATACTTGAAAGTCCAGCTGAGACTCCTGGCTCCCAAATGATCCTCAAATCACCCATGAAAATGTCAACAAAACTCTGTATGCAGACAGTTTCAAACCTCACTCGCTTTGCGAGCACAGTTCTCCTGTTGCTGTTTACTGACACAATGTAGGTCACTCATTTGGCAGCCTCCAGGTCTCACTGGCACAGCCACAACGCACAAAAGCTTTCTGGTCAGCTGTTGAAAACGGCATAAAGGATGACTAAGACACTCCAAAGTCAGAAGATTTCCAGACCTGTGTGTGTGATAGCTGTTTGTGAAACACTGGAACTCCAGATCCAACGCTGGGTGACACCGGTTTAAATCACAGAGCGTGTCTACTGTGCTCCACACAGAGAGGAGTCCCTGCCCCACGCTCACCGCTGGGTTAAAACAGTGAGTGTTGTTATCAAGAGCACGTGTAACCTCAGCACACAGGCAGAAGTTTTCAGATGTTATTATTCTGAAAATATGACCATCTCTTTTTTATAGAAATAAGATTATGCTCCAGGAAAGGAATGTTACAGTAATATTAAAAAAGACTTATTCAGAATATACATACTCATATATTAGGTATCCATGGAATTTTACAAGGGAAGAGCTCACTAATATAAATGGACATCCCAGTTCCCACAAATCTACGTTCAGGCTTGAACAAAAGAGCTACAGCTAAAATAGCAGCAATATTAGCACCACTAATTTCAATTAGCAATTGAAAACCACGTCTGAAAAACAAAGATCCTATACACTAGTTTGTGCAGAAAACAAAATGTCATCTGCTGCTTTCTTTTCACTCAACAGTGCTCATTTTCCAGAGCTGCCTGATAACAACAGACAGGACAAAAGGGGTCATTCTCATCCGCTTTGGCCAAGGGATGCCCAATAGAAATTAAAAGCCCATCAGCTCACACAGCCTCACTCCCAAGCATTAAGCCACCACGACAAGTGCTGGCTGCAGGGATATTTTAGCTCACACAGAAATCTTTTTCTTGTGGACAGCACCCTAATTTACGGTATTTTAAACAGCTTTGGCATGTGCCAAAATAAGATCGTATGTAACTGATGAAATGGATCTCCAATTAGAAATCATTTGGAACAAGAGCATTCAGTTGCAAAGTTTGTCTGCTGCAGCTCCCAGATTAGGTCAGCCTTGGATTATTGTTCCAGCAGAGCAACAGATGGAAAGAAAGCCTGAAGGAACAGATTTTCAAGAGTTCAGCTCCCATCCAGGGACCTGCTTTTGTGGAGAGATTTTTCCGAAGGGTTCAGAACTCAAGAATACCTGTTCTTCCTATAGAAAGGCAAACTGTGTTAATAATCTGTCCCCAAATTTTCTGATTATATCCTTTTCCAATGTAATTTGAAAGCAGATGAGAAGACCACAGATGGACAACTTTTGTTTAGTACACAGCTCATTAGCAATAATCATAATGCAGAAACATTTCCTAAAATGTTTTCAACTAAATAACTAATAAAGCACTCAGGCACTCATAAGCCTAGCAAGGGAATTGGGGTTACAGAGTAGATTGCAAAGAAAGAAAATTAACATAAAGGAGATTTCTTTATCGATTTCCTCTGATTTTCTAGACTAAACCAGAGTGTCAGACTTGCTGAGGGAGAACAGTTTGGACTTAACAAATTCTGCAAGACATTATTCCTTGGTTTATTTCCTTTAAAGTCACTACTCAAGCTAATGGAATTACTTTCAGGGATAGTTACATTTCAGGAGTTACTTCTCAGGAAACTTTTTTTAACCCTATAAAAATTACACTCTAAGAAAAAAAAAAATCATTCTCTTACATTAATTAATGATTGTTACAGGTCTGTAGCTCCAAAACTAACAAATTCTTGAGTGAGTACTGCGTTGCATGCCTGTAAAGTGATGTCTATATGCAGTATAACTCAGCAATAAAATGTGCCACAGGAATTTAAATTTGACCACTGTAATGAAATCAACCTGCCAACATCATCCCTTTATGAGACATTCTTCACAAAACATCCTGAGCAGCCTCACAATCCACGTCACCCAAGCTGAAACAGTGTGTGAAAAAAACTTGCTAGTGAGCATGTTTTCTGCCACACTCTCAACAGATTTGGGAGCAAACATTTAAAAAGAAGGCCTCACAAAGAGAGAATTAAAGGTACTGAACGTATGCAATGTCATGCTGAGAATTTTTACAAGTAGCAACTAAAAGTGCCAAGTACAAATAGCAACCATTTTGGAGAAGTGATTGGTTTCTTCAGCACTGAAATGGTGAAACCTGCTCCCTTCCCCACATGAATGGACTACTGTAGCTTCTTGTTAGATCTATTTTCTGAAAAAGCACTGAACATGTGAAGAGTTGATAGCTCATTTTCAGATGTGTTGGGCACTCACACCTCATGGAACAGTAGAGTCACAGAATGGTTTGGGTTGGAAGGGACATTAAAGATCACCTATTCCAACCCCCCCTGCTGTGTACAGGGACACCTATCATTAGGTTGCTCAAACCCTTGTCCAACCTGGCCTTGGAACACTTCCAGGGGTGGGGCATCCACTTCTTCTCTGGGCCAGTGCCTCACCACCTTTATTGTACTTATCTAAACCTACCCTTTTTCAGCTTAAAACTAAAAGTTTCAAAGTGTCATCTCACTACAGGCCTTGGCAAGGTCAAATCAGCAGGACCTGCAACTGTTTGGTGCCTCCTTCCAAGGACAGGCAGCCTGACTGTTTGTAACCACTACCTCTACTTAATAAAGTTTTAATTTTGGGTTATTTAACTTTTACCTCCTCACAGAGAACAGAATGCTGTCCAGCCCCCTGGCCTTGCACTGTGCTCCTCAGGAGGAGACCATTTCCATTTTGCTGCTGCTTCACCTGAATTCCCTCCTCACCACTTCCTAAAGCAAAACGGGTACAAGAGCCCAGAGTGCAGACACAACTCTATTTTTTTTCTGTCTGTGAACAGAAAAGCTTCAGATAGGATAGAGGATGTTTGCATAAAACGTCTGGCCTCTCTAATCCCTGACGCTCCACATAAAACTCAGTCTGAAGGGTACCTTTCCTTCTCTTTGTCTGGTACCTGCACAGACCAACTCCCAGCCTACAGAAAACCTCTAGCAACCTGCACATGATGTCCCAGTCTAAAATTCTGTCTGACGTACCTGTCACACCACATCTAAAGAGCTTATGAAAAGCTCAAGAAGGGCCAGTTAGGAAGGCAGTGAGCAGATTCCAGCAGCAGCCAAGCAGGATTTGCATCGACTCGAGGAGGGATGATGTGGCTGAGCCTGGTTCCCCACTGCCTTCCCTGCCCCCCATCTTGCTGTTCACAGAGGTCACTTTTTCCTCTTGGCTGTGCCATGGGTAAAACAGACCTCCCACCACAACTCAGAGATGGCTCCACAGGAACTACAAGAGAGGAGGACACAGTGAGACATTGTCAGAGCTAAATGACACCGCTGTTGCAGACACAGCGCCGTGCTCCGGCTGCTGCCTCTCCTGCTGATCATGAGATCAAGACATCTCCCATAAAAAGAGAACACAGCTTTCCTGCCTACAGGTTTCTTGTCATGATTTTTTTTTAACGTAGGTAAGAGAAAATTGCTCTGGCTGAAGTATTCCCTAGGCCACGGATGTATCTATTGCATGAAGCAATTCCACTTGTGATGTTGCAGACACTGCTGGAGGTCAGACTGTAGGAACAGTCACACCAGGGAGCACCCCGGACACAAACTCTCCCTCCTAGGCAAGACACTGAGGCTCTGCAGTGGCGGCTGCCTAGGGGCTGCTGTCTGCTGTAAGCAGAAAAACAGCTGACATAATTCTGCATTTTTTAAATTGGATTCCTATTTATGATTTTATCGCTAACTAGCCTGATTTCTCAGCAGAAAAGCTTTTGCAAGGTCAATAATTCCAGGGGCTGGGCACTGAGCTCAGTGTGCCAGCAGCTGGCTGTCAGGCTGGAGCGGGGTCCAGTGGGGAAGCACCACGAGCCCCTTGGGGAGCACAGCAGGGCTGGGCACTGAATCACTGGAACCTGCAAAGTGCCAGCAAGCCACAGCATGTGACTGAAAGAAGAAGAAATGAGTAGTGTTCACAAGTGTTCTGGTTTATGCACGCAATCCAACTCAGTGCTGGTGTTATTTGGCAGCCATGATAATATTCCAAAATCATAACAAAATTCACTCCCCTCCTACTGACAAAAATTCTCTGAGCTCAGCCCAGCCAGAGTGAGTGACACTTGCTATTCCCACAGCACTCTTTGGAGCTGGCAGATAGACGATCTCAGGCCTCCAGCTAGCATCTCACAACCCCAGAGGATTATGACTTGACACAAGGAACATGAGCCCATAGAGGCACACAACTGATTCCTTGCAGACCCCACTCCTCGCTCCTGCTCGGCCACCTGATGATCTGCTCCTGCCCACCGGCCCCATGGGATGGCTGCATTAAACACTGAAGATTCCTGTGCTGCAAGGAAAATGGATCAGGGAACACAGACTGTGGGTAGAAATGCTGGTAAACATCTCAGGCTCTCATACCCCAGCTGATGTGAGACCTCAGGCTCGTGTGGGAACAAAAAAGCAACAAACGTAGTGCTCCATCAGCCAAGGAGAGCTCTTTCCAGGCTTAGCTACTGGTCACTCAGTGTGAGCCTGATCCTTGGGGTCAGTTTGCTGACTCACGAATCCTAAATGCATTCAAAGAACATTAAAGCTCTCTACACTGTGAAGAATCTTGTACCATCTACTAAGTTGGAGACATGAGAAATTACCTGAGGTTTGGTAAGGAGAGTCTTTGGTTGAATACACAGAGGGAACAGAAATTGTATCACTGATCTGTGTCAGTAAGAGGGACTAGTGGAAAAGTGCTGAAATAATGCTGATGAAAGCAGGGGAGTAGCAATTACAAATAACTGCACAATGTTTTAAGCTTTTACTCCCTGGTGTTACAGTGGCTATGGCAATGTTGGAGGAAGAATGACAATTTCAGACAGAAAACACAGACCCAGGGCATTTCAGGATTTGGATCCATAGGCAGAAATACTACAGCAGACCTTTCATATGCCACATGGCCAGGACAGAGAACAAACACCACAGGGTCGGTGTGGTTGTAGAGTATAATGGTCAAAATGCTGATTCACAGGGCTGACTTGTTCCTGTAGCAGAGCCCCTTCATGCTGCCTACCCAGCTTCTGGCCTCACTCCTATCTCTCTTCATCTTCCTTTGCTCTTCCAAGAGGGGACACTGGTACCTGCTGTACAGGGTTTGCACGGCAAGGTTTTGGTAGCGGGCAGGGGCTACAGGGGTGGCTTCTGTGAGAAACTGCTGGAAGCTTCCCCATGTCCAACAGAGTCAATGCCAGCCAGCTCCAAGAGGGACTCCTCACTGGCCAAGGCTGAGCCCATCAGCCACGGTGGTAGTGCCTCTGTGATAGCATAGGTAAGGGGGAAAAACTATTCTGCAACTGCAGCCAGGAGAGAATGAGAATGCGAGAGAAACAGTCCTGCAGATGCACAGGGGGCAGCGAAGAAGGCAGAGAAGATGCTCCAGGTGCCAGAGCAGGGATTCCCCTGCAGCCCCTGGTGCAGCCCATGGTGGGGCAGCTGTGCCCCTGCAGCCCCTGGAGGCCCATGGGGGAGCAGAGATCAACCTGCAGGCTGTGGAGGATCCCAGTCTGGAGCAGGTGGATGCCTGAAGGAGGCTGTGACCCTGTGGAGATCCCGCACTGGAGCAGGCTCCTGGCAGGACCTGTGGCCCATGAAGAGAGGAGCCCACACTGGAGTAGGTTTGCTGGTGGGACTTGTGACCCCACGGGGGAAGAGTGTGAGGAGTCCTCCCCCTGAGGAGAAGGAACAGCAGAGACAACATGTGACGAAGTGGCCCCAGCCCCTATTCCCCATCCCCCTGCACTGCTGGAGGGGAGGTAGAGAAAATCAGAAGTGAAGTTGAGTGCAGGAAGAAGGGAGGGGTGGGGGGAAGGTGTTTAATAATTCAATTTTATTTCTCATTATCCTACTCTGATTTG
Organism: Mohoua ochrocephala; assembly: GCA_013398855.1. Classification (NCBI taxonomy): domain Eukaryota; kingdom Metazoa; phylum Chordata; class Aves; order Passeriformes; family Acanthizidae; genus Mohoua; species Mohoua ochrocephala. The sequence continues at coordinate 39,366 of VZTA01018018.1, read as the reverse complement.
ACTGGTAATAAATTCAGTTAATTTCCCCAGGCGGAGCCTGTTTTGCCTGTGACGGTCACTGGTGAATGATCTCCCTCTGTCCTTATCTCAACCCATGAGTCTGTCATTATAATTTCTCTCCCATGCCCATCTGAGGAGGGCAGTGACAGAGTGGCTTTGGTGGACACCTGGTGTCCAGCCAGGGACAACCTGCTACACCTGCCAGTGGTCTCTTGGAGGAAGGGAAAGGTTTTGAGGCTGCCTGCCTTCCCATGACTGTCAGAATTCCACAGGAGAGGTGCCATGAGCACAGGAGGCAGCACACACACCTACCCTGCTGAACAAGAGAGCTGGTGCAGGGCTGTATCCATTCTTTAAAACACTTGGCCTTGGTCTTCTCTTGTTCTGTGTGGTATTCTGGAATTAATGTTTATTCTGCATCTGGTTTTAAGTTCAAGGTGCTTGAAATGACACAACAGTTGTGCTAGAGCTCTGCAAAGTCACAGCCTGAACTGGTGCTAATGACATGCTCTGGGCACAGAACAAAGGCACGTGGGGTGTTTGAGGGAGCAAAGGCTGGTGTGGTACTGCCAGAGGACTGTATATGGAGGGAAACTCCATGTCCATGTCACCTTCTAGAAAGGGTCCTTGAGAGGGGTCCTGGGTACCAGCCCCTTCCAGGAAGAAGTGATAAGCAGAGAGCAGAAAGGAGACTGCTGTCCTTTGCCATGCTGTCCATTTGGCTGCGGGGTTTAAGGACACCTTGGCATCTTTCATTATATGCACCAGCAGCACACGATGGCACCGTGACGGCACCCCTCCTGTGAGCAATGGTGCTGTGCTGCCGACAGCTGGAAAAGGACTGGCAGACCAGTTCCTCCGCGAGAGTAAGGGATACAACAGGCTGGGTGACATCTCCAGCACCACCTCCAACTAAACCAATGCTTACTGTAACAACAAACCACAATGTTTGGACAGCCCCAAAACACCTCACAACCTTTCAGAATTCACTCTCACTGCACCTCTGCATGTCAGGGCATGCCACTGTTCCTTTACAGGTCAGGAACAAAATGTGGTCCTGAAAACCAGAAGTGAACTATCTGCAGCCTAAACAGGATGTCTTTGAAATGAAGAATTGGAACTAATTCTCCCGAGACTTTGGCATACAGTTCTGGACCACGTGCTTCTCCTTCCCGTTCCAGCATCCTGCATTGTGTGGCACTGCCCTTGTCTCTTGGCAGCACCACTGAACAAATAAAAACAACTCCAGTGAGGTCAGGGCTTGGTGTAACGGCCCCTGGGGGAGGAAGTGAGGGTTATCCCTCAGGAGCCTCTTGAGAACACATTTGCTTTTTTTCATATTACAGGAACAGTTGGGGCCATGGCTCTGTCACTCATAGCCAAGAGGAGAAAGATGGATGATTCAGGAACAAGTTTCCAGGACAAGACACTTACATACAACAACAGCCTATGCTGGCAGATAAGCCATCACACCGATGAAAAATGAGATGTCTGTTGCAAACGGGTCTAGATAATGTTATCGGATGGTTTTGAGGGCATGACACCATGTTTTGGTGTCTAATGATGCCATCAAGTATGCCTCAGATGCTATTACAGGCAAAAACCAATACAGCAAGGAAGACAGAAGCTTAGAAATCTGCCATTCATGCCACTCCAATCCATTTGTGTATCATGACAAATAAAGAGCAGTTATTACAGAAAATCGTGGTTCAGAGAGCAGACCTCAGAAAATAATCTGTACTAGTGAAAATTGAAGTCAAGACCTTTTCGAAGCCACCCCGATACACTACAGCTCACACCCATGGTGCTGAACTCTGTAACAGCCCAAAAGGGGCAGGCTGCACCTCTCCAGCCCCAGGGCTGCTCCTGAGCTGTGCCACCACCCAACAGAATGCCATCTGAGAGGAGCCACAGCAGCCAGACCATCCTTGCCACAAAATGCCCCTGGGGGTTTATGGCCATGGAGTATCCTCAGGTGCCAGGCATACACTCAGCAGCACTGCCTATACCTCATTACAGGGCCCCAGCATCTCCAATCCTGACTCCTAAAAATGCACCTTCCTCAGGCTGCCCTGAGGGCAACAAAAGGCCAACAACAGCAAATAAATGTGGTGAGTGCTTGGGCTGGGATCATGGGGCACAGTAACTGCCTTGTGAGTTTTTAGCATGCTCCCCGGCATGAATTAGGCCCAGGCTAATTATTGCTTTCCCAAATGATGCCTGGACAAAGTTTAGGGATCAGTACAAGCTTAGGGCCCTTCCTGTTTTGGACATGGCCAGCTTGCTCTGGGGAGCGGAAGGATTTAGCTGTTGGACAGAAGCTACTTTATTCTAGTTGGCAAAAGCAACGCAACAGTTCCTGTCTGCTTTTATTTACTAGTTTAGCCACAGTCAAACCACCTAACACAGCTGTGTATTTCACGGTTGTAATAAATCTTATTCCCCCTTTTGATCTGGACATGACTGGCCATCTCAGGCAATATGGAAAGAAAGGGTTTGACTCTTACCCAAAATGTACAGAAGGTAATGGAAAGCATTTCTTTTGCTTCAATGACAGTGGTCATTAACAACTATCCGAATGCCACATTTCTGTGCAAAGGGAAACTTTTCCCCAGGCAGATCTAGAAAATCAGTTTTATTCCTTTTACTAAAGGGATAATGGAGAAATCTAACTTTTAAGTAGTGTGATATGACCCAAGAAATTCAAGTGCAGAATGAAGAGCTGCTGAGTCCCAGATGCGTCTGTCCTTAGGGCTATTCCTCTTTAATTGACACTTCAGATGATTCCAGACCTGGCTAAATGCTGCAAGGGGCAAGTAGTAAGAGATGTGATCCCCAGGTGTGTTAATTAGTACCAGTCTATAGTTATATAGCTAAATCATGCATTTTTGGCAAAGTTTTATAGATTGCTTTCAAAAATGGTTTTCCAAAAGCTGATTCTTTGATCCTTTGAAATGAAGACAGAAACGTCTGCAGCAGGTCCATGGGGAAAATGGAACAATGGTTTTATTAAGTCTGCTGAATTAGGAACCTGACAGCATTAGATGAAAGGAAAAGCAAGTCTCCCATCTCAACTTAAACTGAGCACACATTCACCCCACAGCTTCTTCTATGGCCAACAATTCTGTTTTACTCAGTGAACAGTAAAGCAACAGGGCAGCCCTGAATCCATCCCTCATTAGCAGTCTGTCTCATCTATGAGCAGTTCCCTGCATCTGTCGATTAAAGATTTCCCCTGCCTTGGTGAAAGGAGAAGGCTCATCGATGAGGTAATGCTTTTTTATTCTAATTAAGGACTTGAGTCATCCTATTATTGCAGAGTCCATGAAACAAAACATGTTTAAATCTGCCCAATTACATCATGTTCAATCCTTTTCCAAAGGAAAAGTAAAAAAAAAAAAAGACACTTTTGATTCTGTGTAGTCATAAATTTATCCTGTAGCCTCTCTAAAGGATCTCCTGCCTCCTACTCCTCCTGTCTCAGTTAAGTAAGGACTTGCTGGATACGCCTGCAGAGCGGCTCACAGCAGCTCCTGCGCACCTTCAGTGCTGCCCAGCTCTGCTGCAAATGCCTGCACATCGCTGCCAGACAGGAGGGGGAAACCAAAAACCAAGAGTTCACTCAGAGGACTATGGGAATTACTTGAAAGCTGGTGCCAGCTAGCGGCAATGGCATTTCACTCCATTTCGCTGGTACTGCTCGGCTCCACAGTTCTTCTGTATACAGAAAAGTGCATGTTAAGTTTTATCCCTTTAGTACATTGTAAACAATGAACGAGGTCTGTTAAAAATCCTGTCAAATCTCTCTTAAAAGCAGACAATCTACTTTAGCAATCCGGTCAAATTCCAAGCTGGGTATTTGCATTTACATGGGTGCGATTCCGTCTGCATTTCCAGTTGAATTAAGTGTTCTTCACTTATGGTCCGAGGCTGCAATGAAGTGTTGCATGAAGCAATTAAGTCCTTGCTGCATTTTACCCCAGGTGTAGTTACATTTGTGTTCTGCTTGAAAACACCACCGGATGGTACACACAGCTGTAACACTACACAGACAAGAGAGCTATTTTCAGCCCTTTGGGCTTAAGATGATGGCATAAACACAAATTAACTATTTATAAAACCCATTAAAGTATATTCAGTGTTCTAATCAGAAAGAAAATGAAGCCCATTAAAATAATTACTTAAACTCTTTCCCAAAGGATCCTCATGTTCCAGCTGTGTATGTACTGGAATCACTCAAGCCGGGCATGGCAGAAACTCACCACTGAACTTTAGGCCAGGCAATTGCTTAAAAACCTGGGGAAATAATGACTGCATAATCTCATGGGACCAAAAATCCAACACTAGACAGGGAAATATGAATGCAGATAAGGACAATGCTGGCACAGGGAGGACCCTCACGAAAGTTTTCCTTAGGTCAGGGAAATGACTATTTCCAAAATAAAAGAAAACACAGAGCAGCCAACTTTAGAGCTGTGAGTTGAGTATCCACTCCAAACCTCTCCGTCAGTGCAAGTTCCCCAGCTCTGATCCCAAGGCACGGTTCTTTCCGATTGCCAGGAGCAGACACAGCAGCGATCACCTGTGCAATACAGAGTGCTTGTGCATAGAACATATGTCAACTACAAGCCCAGGAGTGCCCAAACATCTCAGTTTTCCTGAGCATAATTCCATTCACTCTGCCCTCCCAAAGAAAAGCCATGAGAGAAGAGGGCCAAGTCCTTCACACATCCAACTCAACTCCCCTGGCTGGAAAGTACAGCTAGGAAAGGGTCTCAGATCCACCGCTTGGAGCCACACAAGCCTTGCTAGAGTTATGCCAAGTGAATAGGTTATTGCCACTCAAAAGACGTAAGACAGAATGAATACGGGTGATTCTGTGAGATCCAGCAGCTAAACATGGTTTAATTTTCCATCATTTTTCTTTCAATCACCCTCAACCTTCCATTTGTGGGGGGACAGCAAGATTTGCATTAAAGAAACACATTGGAAGCTGTTCTCAGGAGATGGGATTGGGGGCAGAAGAGAAAGGAAAGCCCACTGCATGGGAAAATACCACTCACAAAGCACCTATAAAAACAAAAAGGTTCAGGAGAGACAAACTGGAGGGACTGAATTCCTGCCAACCTGCTTTACTCCCTAGCCACTCAGTTAAAAAAAAACCCAAGGAGAGGCTACAAGGTTGCCCCTAAAAAACGTTGAGACCAGACAATTTATGAAAAGTGAGGCTTTTCCTTTAACTAGGTAGGTATTACAGAATTTTTGCTCCCTTTTCTTCTTTCTCCTCTCTCTGATGGAGAAGAACACTATACCAGACGATATCCTTGGTTTTCAGAAAAATTTCATGTGTCAGTAGAAGACCAACGGGGTTGTTTACCGGGATGTTGCGAATTGCCAATCTGACAGCAGCTGGATTGGAATTGGGACAAATACTTGTGTCACTTGGCAAAGTGATGGTCAAACATGCCTTGCAACCTAAGCTTGTGACTCAACTGACAGAAAATAAAGATTTGCCTGTTTAAATCTCTGAAGGCTTCACAGCTGTGAGCACGGATACACACACTGCTAGGAAAACAAAGCTCCATTTTCTCATTCATTGTTTTGAGTATCTGAATTTTATTAAAGAAAAATAACCTGTATCTTCTCTCTTCTTTGATGTTTTGACACCTTCACTCTCTCCTAGCTGACCGGGACAAACAGACAAGTGGTTTTATGCTGAGTATAAATCCTACTGGATTCAGAGGGGAAGGCAAACACGTACCTGGCTGGACCGAAAGGCAGCTGTGAATTTGCGAGTGGCTGAGGAGTAGGATGCCTGAGGAGTGGCAGGAATACAACCCTGCCAGCCAAGGACCAGAAGGCACAGCAGCTGAACACACATTTTGACAAGTTTCCTCCAGACCATCTGTCCAGCAGACAGCAGCTGTGCTACGACACCACTCCAGCCTGCAGAAATTTTCTTCCTTAGAGGGGAAAAGCCATAAGCAAGTACACTGCCCTCACCTATGACAGCTCTGGGCACTCCATCAATAACACCACTTGGAAAGATGCTAAATGCAGGATTCCCCTTAAGCTGATTTCTGCTTCTTCAACAGCCACACTCAGCTGCCCAAGGTTTCTGGCAGAGGAAGCAAGATCGAATGTTGCCACTCATTTTCATCCCTAAAGACGAAAGGCTGAGGCCATTCCAGGCTCTTCTGCCACAACAGGGAAGAGGAAAGGAAAGGGAGCACTGGGATCAACAACTCAGGAGTCAAACTCTAGCCTGGCTGCCATTAAGGGGCTGGGAAACACGAAGGTGTAGGATGCAACCCAGAAACAACTGCTGGCTTGTGTGCCAACCTACCTCCTCCTGCAGCTTGCCTGGCTCTGCAGGCTCTGGCAAGGCCAGGGCTGGCTCCTGGCTGCTCATTCCCTGCCAATCTGCTGCTCCAAGCCATCATCCACTTCATCTGCAGCCAGGAAAAGCACCGAGTGCTTTAATAATCTCCTTACCAACTGAACCCAGCAACAGCAAACCTCTAGCACTGGAGGTGCTTGAGCTTGACCCCAGCAACAACCAGCAACACACATTAAAAAAAACCTCTGGCAGAAGACGCCCAAAAGGTCAGCCCTCACCAGCCCCATCCCTTCCTAACCATTGTCAGGACTTAGCTGTATCTGTGTTTAAACACAACAGATGCAAAGCTTCCACCTACCCACGTGTCTGTATCCCTCAGGAGAGGCACACATTTGGATGAGGAGAAGCCACCAGGGGAAATCCTCTGAAACAATAGTAAAGGCACAGAGTCGAGACAGAAACTCTCCGGGACTCACGAGGACATAGAAGAACTCTTGCCTAGGGAATACTCACCTCTGTGCAGTTTGCCAGGAAAAACCTATGCCTGAGGAAATATACGGTGTCACTGAAAGATTTAGGGAGGCAAAGGAAAGAGGACGGAAGGGAGGAACCGTGTGTGGAGGAGAGGCTCCTGTGAGGGCTGCAGAGAGCTGATGAAGACAGGAAAAGAAAGCTCAGGAAAAGGTGGGTTCTCCCAAAGTGGCGAACAAATACTACCTCAGAAGGTAATTGCAGCTGAAGAAATGCATGCACTGAAAGGGCTGCTGCGTGTTTTAACCCATGAGGCAGGCACACTCCTTTTGCAGAATTGCTGCTGCTTTGTTCAGAGGAGCTGGTTTGCGGTCATTTTAACCAGCTGCTGTCTGATGTTTTTTGGAATGAACTGAATACAAGTACTAAATTAAGTTGTTGTAACTCCAGAGTGGGAGGAGAGGGATGCTAAAGCTCTTGGCTTCAACATACAAACAGTAAAACGTTGTATTTCACCCAGAGAGGAAGGAGACGAAACCCAATTCAGTTACTGTGATGTGTTTTTTAACTTGCTTTAAGACTAAGACCTAGAAATGTGAACTTGATCTTGCTTGGATTAAGTAAAAAAATCCGCAACTGGATGCCTGAATTCCCTACAGAAAGCCAAGCCCTAGGGAACCTTGAGGGCAGAGTGGAGCAAAGATGGCAGCAGGCAGAAAGCTCTGTGGGTAGAGGAACATAGGGCCATACTGTTTTTTTTCCAGTAATTTCTTCACAGCCTGGGCCTGAGCACAGGAGCTTGGTTCAACAATTCAAGCTGTTAGAACAGTCCCTGGTACCCTCCCTGGCGTGGGACAACCTGCCTTCTCCCAAACCATTCCAATCACAGCCCAGGAGGCAGCACAGGCCAGCAGCCACTTCCAGTGGGCATTCTGGACACAGCCAACCTCACTGAGAGGACAGGAGAATGTCATGGTACAGCCACGGCCAGACACTGCTCAGTCAGCCCTGGCCAAGGCACCCTGGCACAGCCGAGCTGGCTGAGCGCTGCTGCTGCTCCGGATCCCTCCTTCCCACAGCTCCCCTCGCTCCATGCCAACCTCCCTCAAACCACTGGCAAATCACACCTTTTTCCGTTGCAGAATTTTCAATAGTACCATCAAGTTCAGGTGAATAGCTCATCCAACTTGTGTCTCTCTTCCATGCCTTGCCCTTCAGAGGATTAGCCTCTTTCAGATCCATCACCCTTGTTCCATTCATTCCTAAAGGCATTCCAGTTGGAGAACTCCCTGCAACTGAGACTAGCCACACAGTACTATTTTGCAATTTATGAGGAAAATCCTTTAAAACACTGTTGAAAGATACTGCACCTCTAAAAACCCAGATACCAAAGCACCATGGTAGCCTATGAAGGTTTTAAAAATATGTATCTGCAAATGTCGAGCTCTATGGATTTAAAGAAGAGCGATAAAGAGCGGTGACAAAGCTAAGTCAAATATACCTAATATTGTCCCTACAATGGGGAGTTAAATATGTATCTGATTTCCTACCTATAAGGGAATTAAAACATTTTAACAAAGGAATATTATAATGATTGTGGCTTAAGAGAAAAAAAAAGAAAAAAGCCCAAATCCAATAGATGCTAACTTTAAAAAAAATGCTATGAGAGCCTTACAGTGACTTGCAAGTCACTGTATACTTACAGCGCTAAGAAAAGTGAAATAGAGCTAAAAGTGTGCCACTGCTACAAAAGTGAGTATACTATAATTCATTCCCTTATGCACAGCTGATATCAAAGGATCATCTTACTCTGTATTAGGAGTGATTTCTCTTACAGAACCTGTAGATTCTATCCAAAGCTGAAAAGATTTCTACGAATGTCCAAGAAAACTCGCAGAGTAATTGGTGACAATACACTGGAATACCAATATTCCAAACTATCAAGAAAGGCAGAGGGTGAAGAGAAGAGAACATATTTCAATGAATTTCAACACTGCATCCCCCAAATGTAATTTAATTTTGAGCACCTTTTATTCTAGGAAGAACCAGGCTTCTGGGGTAAAAAATGAAAAGGAGCAGGGGTGTTAAAAGATGAAAATTTAATCAGGAATATGTATTTTTTTTGTCATGTTCCTGATGTGGACAGCAAAACCCCCTGTATTTCTACGGTTAAGAATCCCAGAACCACCCTGCTAACACAGAGAGAAAGCTTTGAGGCATAAGAACCATACAACAGAGAAACACAAAGTTTGCAGATTATCATTAATACCCACAAAAGATGAAGAGCTGAATTGGCGAGTGAGTTTGCCCACCTGACATCAAAGAGCAACTCAGACACAGCCTTGAATGCGAGGCAGAGAACCAGCACCACTGGGATCTCTCTTCCAGGCAAAAGGAACCAGGCCATTATGAGCTTCCACCTGGATGATCACCAGCAATACAAAACCAGAAAAAAAAGGCCCTAGTTTAGCATTTTACCCCCAAGGCCAGATATTTAACTGGATATTGGGTGGTTCAGCAGCACAGCAGCAGTGCTGGGCCAAATCCAATTCACAGCCTTCTGGCCCAGGAGGAGAAGTTGTTACCAAATGAAGCGTGCTGACAGCATATGGAGGCCTGTGCTACTGGAGCAGTTTCATCCTCATCCAGAAAGCAAAAAACCTGTAAGATTATGCCAAACACATGATTCAATTTAGGTCGGAGCTCCGCTGCTCAAAGCACTCTGGCCATCACTACTGTGCGAAATGGATTGGCTTGTTTCAGTGCTGACTCTACGTATTTTCAAAGGTTTTTCAAAGAGGAAAGAACACGGATTTTTTTTTCATTTTTAACCTGAATTTACTAGGCGCTAGGGGACAATTTACAACTAAACACATTTATCTATCTGCATCATCTCCTGTTTATTCATTCCCATGCCAAAGTAACTTCAAGCACATCTGTAGCACTCAAGCTGTGAGGCTGCAGCTACCTCTTCAAAGCACGTAAGCACCAAACATTTTAACAGGCAGTGAAGACACCCTGAAATGGTTCCTCGAGAACTGCCCATCCACTGACCACTAAGCTCCTGCCTTTGGCCTCTCACCTAGACACTTCTTACTAGATGGCACAGAGCTGGGATACAGTGCTGATGTCCAGTCTGATCTCCACTGATGTGCGCCGAAAATGCCTTCCGTGGAAGCAGGATGAGTTACGGGAGAACAGAAAAAATGTAAAATCCAACCCAGGATTCTCATTTCCACTTCCGTGTTTCTGCCCCAACACTGTACATGTGACAGTCACAAAAATAACAATAAATAGATATGGAAATTTCTTTTATAGGTAGCCAGCCACTGCTTTAGAGTGAAAAACATCTGACCGCATAACATGTCATGCTGCAGCTCTGTCCCAGTGAAGACCATACTTCTTATATAAATGAAATTATTTTGATTCAGTAAGAATTTGGTACTTGGAAGGAATGGAAGCAATAAACTAAATGAGGATTAAATACCAGATCTTGTCATTCTTCAGTGCATTAGAAGACCAAAATAATCAAGATTTTCACATGCCACGTCAAACTGTGCAGAGCAGAAAAGCAAACTTCTTGCTTGTTTTGGCATAGCAAGCTCTTTAGAGCTTCTATTTGTTATAAGTTGGAAAATATAGCACTGCATTTGCTAACCCAATAGATCATTTTCCTATCCAAAAAAGGACAGCTGCTTTTGTAAACACACAAACTAAGGACGAATTTGTGGGAAGTATTGCTTTATCTAACTTCGTATTGTAAATAGTTATTCAAATTTTTAAACTCTCCTTTAACACAAGAATAATTTTGATGATGAGTAATTCAGCATGTTTTGTCAAAAGAGTAATATTCAATGTTTTCTGGTGATATTTAAAGGATTAAACATTTCAAGTAAAAAGGGACAATATCTGGACATCTACAATTAAATATTATTATAATAGCAGGAGCAAAGTCCAAACAGTGCTTCCAGTATTAATCATCCTATTTGACCAAACTTAGTGTAGGAGACTCCAGCTTAGAGCCAAGAGTGAATGATCCCTTAGAAATGATTTAACGTCATTGGGAAGCACCCAAAGAGGGGTCTGGCTTGTTACTATCAGTTACTGCCTCTTGCTATGCAGAAGCATTTTGAAGCACAGTCTAGAGCCAAGACAAAGGACATTCAGTAGTGGCTGGTGACTCTGGGTGGCTGAAACAATCCAGCTGGGCTGGGTCAGTGCTTACTGAAGATCAAGAACAGCTACACCTTCTCTACCTGGACATCTAAAGCCTGAGACAACCTAAAAAGTGAAGAAAACTGTCTGAAAATTACTGGACAGGTAAACAAACCCAGATACTAATATCAGGAAGCTTTGATTCAATTACTGTTTCTCAAGCTGTTACTGCTTATGTCTTAGTGGCATTTAGCATGTGACACCTTCAGACAAAGGAAAGAGGAAAGAAAAGCCACAAGTGAGCTCAAAAGCAGTTCCAGACAGTGTAAACAAAGTGTCCGGTGTACTCCAGAGCAGCACACCCAGGGGATGCTGGAGGGTTGATGCTTTGTGGTAGAACCCTGCAGTGCCCAGCAAAGAACCTTCTGTAGCTGGGACTGTTATCAGGGCATTCACGATGTCCCTGTCACTTGGATGTCCTGAGGAATGCACTGAAAAGGCACCACAATGTTTCTTTCCTCTACCAAGGCACCTCATTCATGAAATGCAGAGGCCTCTCCTCCTCTGTGAAATTTAGCTGAAAGTGGTCAATTTAATAAAAGGCTGAGATGAAGGGACAGTGACATACAACAGCCTTATTAGAAAGGCTAAAATCTAAATACCTAATTTATAGGATTTTAGCCATACCTGATTACACCAAGAGGGTCTAAAATTTCCTCTTCTTCCTCATCTCCCTCTTCTTTTTTCTCCTCTTTTTTGACATTTTCCACTGATAAAAGCTGTGAGATTAAGTCAGGTGTCTTCTCCTCTTTGAAAAAATCCAACGCCTCATTTTCTTCATCTTCTTTCTCCCTGTCATCAGGCATGTTTTTACCCTTGAAGTCAATGGCGCTGGAAGATTTTGTTCCTGCAAAACACAGTAATGGAGGCAAAACTGAGTACACGGGATAACAACTAGAGGGTTTTTTATACCTTGCACCTGTTCCTGACAGTTTTGTTTTGAGGAATCAAGGACATGATCAGCTTCTGTGAAACTCTTTCAAAACACTCCCACTGCTCCCTTTATTCACTATGTGTCATTATGTGTCTGATCAGTTTACTGGTTTAAAATAGTTAAGCAGAAAAAAAATAGAGGAAATGAACTTTATCTGAGACACAGCAGCACATGTCAAATCAGCTTATTTATGTTCCTTCTACAGTCAACAGAAACAATAGGATTTCCACATGGTGATTCATCCCATCCAAATAAAGTCGTGTGAGAAGTTTCTCTTTGAAGTGCCTTTTTCTCCCCACTAGCTACAAAGAGACTGTAAAAACTCTGCTTAGATGTAGGCAGCTAACTTTCACATAGCTAGTTGAGATAAAATACACTTTTTGATACTATTTAATTAACTGGGGCTAAAATTAGAGCACTGGACAGCATGTTTCTAAAACAGCTCTTCAGTTTACAGTGAAAAATGAAGCCTGAAGTTCTAACATCCTTCAGTATGCAAGATGCATCCAACTCAGCAAATTCAGCCAACTGAAACACAAAACTAAGTCTTCTCACCATACTTGTTACATGCAAAGGCCAGCAGAATGAGGAGAAAATGGTTCCTTGCTGTCGAGTTTCTGGATGTCCAGGGAAGCAATTTAAAATAATGAGAGTAGCTAAAAAAAAAGGCTATTGAAAACTGTCGTGGATAAAATTTATGGCTACACCATTCTGACTATTGAAGTAACACGGCATGGGAGACTCATCTCACCCAGCTTTTCATGTCTGCATCTGCCAAATCAGGGCGAGACTCACATTATTCTAGGGCAAATTCTGATGAACAGGTCACATTACTTGCACCCAATCTGCCCACAGAATGCAGTCCAGCCTAGTTTAGCTGCAGACGTGCACCATGGTTAGGTTAACCAGCAGGCAAAGATCAATCAACCTGAATTCTGAATTCTCGGTGCGAGGGCTCTGCTTTCAAGAGAACACGGCCAGGGTAAAAAACCCCAAACCGAAAACCAAACAAAAACCACTTGAAAACCTTACCACCTGGATCTTGCCAGGCATTAAGCAGCTTTGTCCCCTTTGACTTTAGGAAGCTGCCGGTTTCACAGAACTAATCTGGCCACACCTGATGCTTCTGCAAAATGGGCTGTTCACACTTGTTAGCATCTTGCAACTTCACTTACTTAAAACTAACCCTCCACTAAGAATCCTGCACAGCACCAGGCTGGAGTATTTCCTACTCAGCTGCTCCCAGCTGAATTAAAAGCAGAGAACTCATAAGTTCCATTCATTCAGTAACTCCCTACTATGCCCAAGGGACATAAGAAAGAAACTATACGAATCACTAGAAAAGACAACAAGAGCTGGACATAAGGCTAAGGAAAACTAGGGAAAAAATTAAAATAAATTAAAAAGAAAAAAAACTAGCCAGAGAATTTAACCAATTTAGAATCTGTCTTCTATTTAAATCTTTCTCAGAGTCAGTAATTTGCAGGAAAACCGGACAAAACATGGAAGAGTTGCTCGCTAAGGGAGACCCTGCACTGTCCCTTTAGGGCCCGTCTCTCCACTGACAACATATGATTATTTAGCCTTCTAAACTTACATGTTCTGAAGCACAGCAGGAAATCAGAGACAGGATAGCACACTGCTTGCTTTGAAGGTATCGATCAACAGCTCTGAATGAGGCACGTGTCCACTGAGAGGAGGGAAAAACACTAACAAACACTACTGTGCAGCACTGCAAATGCACATGAGGATATTTTCAGTGACAGCCTTTATTCCGGCATTCTCTAGTTTTTGGCTACTTGAGTCAAGAACTTAACACTTCCATAAAGCACATTCATGGGAGAGGGGACACTCACATCTTTTAGTTACCTAAAAATTCCAGTAACTCAGGACTCGTTGCTAGATCCTCATCCTTGGAGATGAATTTCATGATATCATTGAACATAGCTCTTCGTTCAGAGATGTCAGATTCCCCCACAAAGAGAACTTTTCTAGGCAGGAGTGGAAGAGAAACCTGTGGATACCGTGCTGCCAGTCTCTGGTAGAGCTCTTCGATCTCGCTGTACTTCTTGGAAACCTGCAATGGAAATGTGTTGTCTGGGTTAATTTCTTTGCAGGAGAGACAGGAGCAGGAAAGCAGCAGTTCAAGTGCTGTGAAACATTAACTGTGGAAACTGAGGTGGAAAACCATGTGTTAGCAAGGAGCTTTACATATGGCCTAGCAAAAGCCTGTTATGTACCCAGTGAATCCTCAAGCATTGTTGCTGGTCCTCTAATTCTGTTATTAAAATCCACTGCTTAATGGAATTAAAGTTCATTGCCAGAATCCATTTGTCTGACTCATCAGCTAATGAAATACTGGGAAGGTCACTGCTCCAGATACTTTTCTGACAGCAGGAATCCTTGTCCACTAAAAGTGATGCCCGGTCCTGAGACAGGAGGGAAGAAAAGCCCTGCCTGGTAGGTAGGTGGTGGAGAAAGCTGCCTATGTCTTTGTACCATTGTCCCATTCCTCCCTCCTGGTGGCTTCAGTGCCCTTTGGCTGCTGAGGCCTAAAACTGTCACATTTGCTGCCCTGCAGTGCACATAACACAAAAACCTAAGGGCAAAGACCTCAGCTGATCCCTGACTATTCAGTTCACCCATGAGAAAATAAAAACCAACAACTTGGCCATGGCCTAAAAGGTTCTCATACAGGGAGAAGATGCCAACAGTGAATGGAGTAATTCCTTCTGCGGACAAAGACAGGAAGCCTAATGAGAAATAACACTCAAGATATTACAAGAAAAGCAACAGCTATGGGAATGTTGGTTAGAAAAGGTGTGGCTTCTATGCCACATTAAGTACTGAATTCAGTACCTTAAACCAATACACAAAACCCACACACAAACAAAACTCTATCTCTAAGTGATCTTACAGATGCAATGAGGGTGACTGTCATGTTCTGCAGTATTATACAGATAATATATTTGTCAAGGCCCTCCATGGCCTCATAATCTACTAATGTGTTTCAATTAATACAGAGATTAAAAAAAACAACCAAAAATAGTGCTAGTGGAGTGCATAGGACACAGATACTCTTTTAGGGTACAGCTCTTACCCTCCGATAACACGTGTTGCTGAACTCTAGTGGGGTGAATCCTGATTAACACTGCAATGTGTGCAGTACTGCACATACTGAGATGGATAGAAAAGATGGAGAGACTCAAGCACCACATCTTGGAATGGAGAAATGCAGAGTTTTACCACCAACACAGTGATAAAAGAAAGTCAACCTAGCAGAAAGCACAGAAGGGAAATGAGTTATAGATTAAAGTAGGATCCCTACACTGCATCTATACAAGCAAAGTTAACAGCATCAGGCACATTCCCAGGCACTGGAACCTGAGAGCATCTACTAGAAACCTCATTTATAGTGTCTACTGGAACCTGACAATGTGTGGCACAGTTCCTACACTCTGGGCAGCTACCATGCCCCCAGGTAACTCTTCAGCCCAAGATCTGACCCAGTGGAGAGACCTCCCAGCAGCCAGTTTGGGTACTGATGCACACCGCAGATGGTAAGAAAGTTCAATCCTGCGCATGCAGCCTGGCTGTGTGAGCTGCCCTCCAGGGCAGGGAACAGGCCCTGACAATAACAGGCACACCTCGACCAGTTCACTGATTCAGATGCGGGCACAAAGAGCAATAACCACCTCAGCTTTCACGCTTCCCTGCCTTTCACAGTAATTATCAACCTAGCCAGATGATTTGGAAAAGCATTTGCATTTCAGCTGTACAGTGTTCACTGCTGTGGGTTCAGTGTCCAGTCACAAAAGGCAAGCAGCTCTGTAACAAACATCTGAAACATAACACCCAACCTGAGTCGACAGGGGAATGAAAAACAAGAATTTGAGACTTGTGAAAGCAATGAAGGTAAAGTGTGAGTAACACTGTGCTCCACGTGTGGGATCTGAAATGCCATTCAGCAACCAAGTACTAAAGTAAGGGCAATAGAGATGTTCCAGAATATCGTAATCTCCCCGTTGAAAGATACTCAAAAAGAGAGGTGAAAGCAATTCCAGAGTTTCTGAATTGCTGTACGTTTCTAGTTTGCTAGGTCCCAGTAGCACTCTGAACAGGGTATGATGCCTGAGCCCCTCCCAACAGTACTGTGTAAGCTCATTTGTGTAAGCTCAAATGTGAAGGCAGTAAGGAATCCACTGGTGCTCTTTCAAAAGAATAAACACCACTAGCCTCCACCCAGGAAAAAACAATTAAGTCTGATTTGTGAAAAACATTTAACATCTAATTAATTTCAATAATAACTACCAAATTAATTTCTGAAAGCATTACAAAACAGCAGCCAATCAAGATTATGCCAAAACAGTTTTTTAAAATACTCTAACACTGAACTGAGATACAAAAAGTTATTTCTTTCCCCACTTAATTTTCATTCCTCCTCTATCAAAGTCTGTAAATTATTCATAAATCTCAATTTATGTCTAATTACACCACTGAACCTAAAGCAAATGCACACCCTCGCATCCCATCACTAATTGCGCCTTTGTGGATCTGCGTGGGCTTTGAACAACAACACCGGGAACGCACACGCGACACGGAATACCAAGTGTGACAGCACTGTCTCCAAAGCATACTAATGCGCTTCCCAAAGCCTGCAGCTCACCGTGCAGGCCAATATCCAGCAGTGCCGGGATGCCCTCTGCTGGAACACCCCGCTGTACCAGTGAGGTGTCAGAGCCCCAGCCAAAACCATTCCCCACTCACCTAAGCCCAAAGCTGGCCCCTGCAAGCCCCTGCCAGCTGGGGCTCCTGACCCACTGTCCCTGTGCCTCAAGCCCAGGCAGCCAAGGGCTCCTCGACACCCTCACTCAGCTCTGCTGCCAGACATACCTTGGGTTTGGTGCTGGGAATGCTGTAGTAAGGCTGGCTGAGCCCAACAGCCCCAGACTGGTGCACTGAGAATCGCAGAATGGTTTGGGTTGGAAGGAACCTTAAAGATCATCCAGTTCAATATGGGAGGGACACTTCCCACTAGACCAGGCTGCCCAAAGCCCCATCCAACCTGTCCTTGAACACTTCCAGGGATGGGACAGCCACAACTTCTCTGGGCAACCTGTTCCCGTGCCTCACCACCCTCAGAGTAAAGAATTTTTTCCTTACATCTAATCTAAACCTTTCCTTCTTCAGCTTAAGGTCATTCCCCTTTGTCAATTCCAGGCTCTTGTAACCAGTCCCTCTCCTTCCTTCTCACAGCCCCTTTAGGTACCAGAAGGGGTGCTAAGGTCAGCCTGGAGCCTTCTCTTCCCCAGGCTGAACAGCCCCAGCTCTCTCAGTCTCCTCACAGGAGAGGTGTCCCAGCTCTGACTACTTTCGTACCCTTCCTCTGGATCTGCTCCAACAGGTCCATGTCTTTCCTGTACTTGTCACCCTAGAATGGGATGCAGCAGCACAGGGGCCTCACACAAGTGCCAGCCAGGTTCCACAGGGTGTATTTTCTCAGGTCGAATCCCAGACATCACACGGAGCATTCTCACACCTTTCCAGGCAGAAAGCACTGCTCTGCCGCGACAATTCTGGACCCTTTCAATTTGACATCCTCTGTCAATTTTCCAGGAGAAAGGTGTATCACCACGTAACAAAATTAAATCTTGCTTTTCCTGGTTATCACTTACAGCCCTTTGAAAATCCTTGATGGATCCTATGGCCCAAAATGTCAGGATAAAAAATAAGCGCTGCTCTAAACCCCATTTTATCAATCCTGTTAAGTAAACAAAGTTCCATTTGATTAATATTCAAATATTTTTCTTCTGCTGCCTGTAATTCCTCCAGGTCTTGATCCTGCAGCTATCCTCTCCCCCTCCATGCCTCTAACTGAACTCTGTGAACACTGTGGAGCTAAACCCCCACCACCTGTAAGTCAGCCTGAGTGCACACACTTCAAGGAGTTCTGTCAAGTCACAATATCAAAGGCTCAATCTGCTTCACTTCAAAAGAGTTAATCATGCAAATACAGCAAAGCATGTGCACATTTGCCAGGTCAAGGCCCTATTTGCCTTTAACAATTAACATCCAACACAGAACTTAAAAAGAGAGACAGGGATGGGTTGAATTTTTTTCACTGGGAACAAATAAATAAGTTGAATGTGATCAAGTATAGCTAGAAGGTTAAGAAAACCACCGGCAAGTTCAAAGTGAAAGCCTGAAGTTTGCTGCTAATCCCTCAAATCTCATGCATGTGCCTTGCCCCCCTCCTCCCAATGGGCCTCACGCATGAAAGTACACCCCGGAATGGCTGTAGGATACGAGCCTGGGACTCGCAGTTGTGCGCAGAGTTTGATCCCACTCGGTATTAATGCGATTTAATGCCTCCTTTCCCTTTAAAGCTCCTTCTACTGCCCCATTTCTGACCTCAAACTTGTCTTCATATGCTTTATATCTACTGCAAGGATTTCAACAAAATGGAGGTCTTAGAGCTAACTCGAGCCCTTTGCCAGCCAGCGCATGCCAGCAAAGAGCACACTTGATTTTACAGGATTTCATGAAAAACAGGGCTACTGTGACTTTCTTCCTACAAAGCCCACTTCTTAACACTGTCAGAAAATGGAGATCCAGCAGCTCTGTCCTTTAAAAGAACTAGCTTTGGGTACAGGAATCAAAAGCACCCCTTCATAGTCCTTCTTAGAGAGCACAACCCAAGCTTTTGCTTGGAAATTCCCAGTTCAAGCCATACCAGAACTAATGTTGCTCGGTGACCCCGTGGGTATGCATTATGGTAGATTTTAATTACATGACCACATGCTGTTCTCCCCATCTGTTTTACCCAGCAGAAGAGCAAGAACTCTAATATTTCTTTTTAATCAACATGAATCCTTAGTGGTTCCTGAACCTATTGCTACACTGAGCATGGATTATTTTCCCCCCCTCTCCCATCACAGAAGTCATAAGGTGGAGGAATTTATCTTCACAACGCACCTGTATGGTCAGGAAAAAGCAACTCCAATGCACAGATTTTGAGGCCCAAAAAGAGAAGGCCAACATATGCAAAAAGGCAATGATGAAAACATAAATGAATACACACCCACGTACTCATAACATCCCCACATTTTATGAGAGGAAGGCAGTTCTATAGTAAATGCCTCCCTCATTTGTGCTATGCCTGTCAAACACCAGTAGTTATTTGTTCAACTTTGAAAAAGAAAAAACTTGACTAGCAAATAACTTGTACAAAAGAATCAAACTGGATGCAGATACAAAGAGAAGGCACTAAAGGCTGGGTGGATTTTTAATAAGGCTGGGAAGGGAGAAGTTAATTGCTAAAAAAGCTAAGGTGTGGTTAGAAGAAATGCCTTTAAGAAAAGCAAAGCCTTTTATCACAGAAAATGGCAAATCTACAGGCAATAATTAAGTATCACCTTGGCAGCAGTACCAAAGAGAAAACCAATTTCCCTCTTTCGATAGTACAAGAGTATTCTGACCTTTGAAAGAAATGCAGCTGACTTTTCCTTTAATTACCAAATATAACCTTAAGGTTAAGCAGTTCTACAACCCTATTTTAAATTTAGCATTTTTAGAAATTAAAAAATCCCTCCAGTTTCCAATAATTTAGATCTGAATGTCATCACAGAAGTGAATTTCTTCTTCTGTTAATGCTTCCCAAACATTTTAATTAGAGATGCTGTGATGCTGATTTTGCATAGTCCTATTAAGGCTGGGGAATAGGGCACTCTGGATTGTTTACACCCACAGTAAAGGCTCCACAGGTCAGGTCTGGAATCTCTTTTTAATGTTCATCTGTTTTTTGACAAAGGGCTTTAACACATCTCTCAATCTTGACAGGACGGGAGGACAGAGCCTCAAGCTGCGCCTGGGGAGGTTCAGGTCGGACATCAGAAGGAATTTCTTCTTGGAACGGGTTGTTAAACATTGGAATGGACTGCCCAGGGAGGTGGTGGAGTCAAGAAATGTCAGGACATGGCATTTGGTGCCTGGTTTAGTTGACAAGGTAGTGATCGGCCAAAGGCTGGATCAATGATCTTCAAGGCCGTTTCCCACCCAAATGATCCTGTGGTCCAACCCAGTGTGGTCTAAATCGCATCCCAGAGATCACAGTTAGCTCAGAGTACGCTTCTGCCTTGCTCACCATCATTTTCCAGGGAAAAGAGGAGCCCCTGCCGCCGCTCCCGGCGCGCTCGCCGCTGCCGCCCAGCGCCCGCCGCGCGCGGTGCAGGCCCTGAGGGCAGGGCGGGAGCGGCGGCGCCTCTGAGGCCTCAGGGACAGCGACCGGGCAAGGAGGAGCCACAAAACACGGACCCGGCTCCTCCCCAGGTGGCCAAAACAGAGACAATCCGAAAATCCTAAAATCCGTATCCAGAGACAATGAAAACCCTACCACGCCTGCCTGCCTTCTCTAACCTACCTGTCACCTAAGCGCTGTGACACTGGCCCCTTACTCCAACTTGGCAGTTTCAACAAAAGCAAAAAAAGATGTCCCCCACCCCATTCTGCTCCAGAACAGGCACACAGTAGTTTCTTCTTCGTCCTTCAGATGTCTCATCTCACTCTGCTTTGTGATACAAATTCGATGTGTTAGATCTGCTGCCCAGCGTAACCTCACTCTTCTCTGCTGTTCGCTGGGCACGTGGTTCTCCTACACTTCACCTGCAAACTGGGGAAGGGTCACAGCTCTTGTTTGTGCTGGTCCAGCATCCAGCAGAACAGGGCACTGCACGGACACTCCAGGTGCAACCCACCTTCCCTGGCAGCCACAGGATCGGGACTTCTCTCCAGGTTAAGCCATCTGTCTCAGCTCCCGTGACTGTCAGAGTGTCTTTTGGTAAAACGTGACTGAAGCTCAACTCACCTGAACACAGGCAGCCAGTGGTACCTCAGATGCTGTGCTGTATTCTCACTCTTTCAGGGCAGTGCCAATGCCTTCATGTCCTCTGTCACACCTGCCAGCCCTGTGCACACACCTACTGTAATTTAGGGTTTCTCAAATGGTACTAGACATTTACGTTACGCAAAATGAGTTCCCCCACTCCACAGATGCTCAGCTACATCCTTTTCAACAGCACTGCACCGACTAGGATGGGAGTTTAGAAAAGCAAATGTAGACATCTAATCATAGAGAGCAGATTGCTCTGCCCAGAAACAGGCATCCCAAGCCATGAGAGGCTTTGGGGTATCCAAGGAGCTTGTGTGGGGCAGGCAAATACCACACAAAATCTATGGGAGACCCGCAACCTTCTGAAGGCCAAGTGGAAAATCCCAGGGCACCGCCAAGTGCACACAGTGACTTGTGTGCAACTCTGTTGAGCCTCAAGCATTTTAGCCTGGATTTGAAGCCCCCCACCGCAGCTGTCTAAAATGCAGATGCTTTCCCTTTATGGTCAAAGAAGAGAGACATTTCCAGAGGATGAGTCACATCATTCCCCTTCTCCCCACTGACCATACAAGCAGGGACAGACTCAGATTAAAATATCCAACTTAGAGAGAGATAAGTTAGGACAGGTGAATCCCTCTGTTCCTTCCAGTAATACATACAGACAAGACTCATCGGAATGAATCGATGGAAAGCATCCATCCTCAACCTCCCAGCTCACGGTTTTAAATTACTCTCTCACAACAAACTATATAATATATCATATTTAGTCAGCTGAAAAAAATGTAACTGATGAGATAAATGTTATTCTCGTCAGGCTCCACCAGTTTTCTTCTTCATGAAGAATGAAATGTCAGGAGGCCTCACCAGAGGAGAAATCAGGAAGGTTCATTTCACTTGAGAAGAGCAACTGAGTGCTGAAAATCCTCCCAGAGAGAGCAGAGAGGGGAACACACAACCCCAGCAAGCAGGGGGGCCTCAGTACGAAGTCTGTTTCTCCTCTTTACAGACCAGCTGATTTTATCGACTTACTCTTAAATGACACAAAATGAAGTTAGATGACAACAGCCCAGTTTAACACCTCAAGTGTACCCAAGATTCTTTCTTCCACATAGCTGTGTGGAAATATTACACAATATAAGCAGGCATTGCTGCATGAAAAAAAAAAAACAACTGCACATCCCCTTCTCTTATCTGCCCATGTCAGGCCCTTCCCTGCCCTAAAACAAACTTCAGTGAGGCCGTGCAATTCACAGGCTCAAGGAACAGGTGTGAATCAGTACTCAATAACAACTCCCAAAATACCCATTTTTAGCCAGGAGCAGTTCCTCAGCCGACATTATGGAATAGCCACATGACACTGGCACACAAAAGGAAACACTGCGGGAGCGAGAAAAAGCAGCCAGGGATGAGGAGGGAGACTCCTATGCCAGCATCGCTGCTTTTACCATAGTTATATATAGCATAAGGTGCGGAACAAATGCAGGAGATCTCATCAAACATCTCTTCACAACACTGACAGGTGTTTATCTGCAAATCAGACTGTTTAAATAGGCTTTTATCAATTTTCTTCCATGGAGTGCGAGTTACACTACTGGTCACGGTCTACCAGGTAACCACACACTCACATCACTCTGACATTACAGCTATTGCCAAAACATCTGAAAAGAGCAGATGTTCACAGCATGCAACAGGGTGTGTCCTTTTACACTCAATGGACAGAGAAATGCACTTCTTGGGAGTGGTTCAGCAGGCAGCTAAAAGAAGATCAAATAAACCACCCTAAAAAGCACCTTTTCCCATCAGCTTGATACACAGTTCCAGGTGAAACAGCTAAAGTGGATATGCCATAGATGAGATTAATTTCACCTGCTTTAAGTCTGTGTGCTGCGTTCTCAAACCTTTACTCTGCAGGTATAATGAAAAAGACAATCCACCTCAGTAATGTTTTATATGGACACTTCCTTGTAAAACTCTCTTACTAAGGATTTTAAAAGCCATGTCAAGGTAACAGGTCCATTCAAATAAGCTGTTAGATATTTATTTCGTGCTTACGGACCAAGTCTAGTACTGACACATAAATTGGAGAAACTAATTTGTAGCAGCACTTACAAAAAGCTTCATTGGTTTCTATTTGTTGATCCATACTGAAAAAGGCCTTACAGGCAACAACAGTCATTGTCACTTTTAGCTCCTGGAATAAAAAGTTCAATTACTGTATGTATAATGGAATAGGAATTGCACAAATGGTACAGACTGTGTCGTCCTACCAAGGACCTTGACCCTTGTGATTGATGACGAAGCATTTGTTACATCACGACAGAAATAATCGAAGCTGATTAAGAAACTGTTCACAAACACAGCTCTGATTAAATATTTACCATAAATTGAACCACATCTTCAGGCTTGTGCTTTGCCGATTTGAAGGCAGCCAGTCGGGTAACGACGACAATGTGATACTCAACATGGCCAGACATCATCTTCCCACGGATTTCCTGGTATTCCGGCACTGACAAATCCAGTCCCGTGTGTGTATTCTGAATTTGCCTAGGGAAGAAAATACACAGAGTTCACGCATTGGCACAAAGACTTTTAACTGTTCCTCTCCCAGGATCAGCCCAAGAAAAAAGTGCAAAAAAAAGCCCAAGAAAATCAGTGCAAAGGCTCTCTGGAACAGCACATCAGACAGACCCTGCCCCAATACCGTTCCTACTCTGCAACAAGACACATTTGGACACGAACTGTATTCCATGACAAAGCACCTGCCACAAGCCACTCTAGGCAACATGCCAGGAACACAGCATTTCTGTGAAGAGATGTGGATTCATTCAGAACAGAACTTTGCTCACAAGAGTTGAAAGTGCTCTTACTCAGCATGGCAGGGAAAAGATCCTATGATCTCTCATCAGGTTTAACTGTATGTAAAGGTCTGTTCATTGAGACTCATGCCGAGCCCTATTCACCTCTCCTTTATCTAAGGACATTCCCAGGAATGACAGAGACAATAGCTGAAAGGGGCCATGAAAGGAAGAAGAAGCTCCCTGGAGCACACACAGGGACAACTTGAGGTCAACGTCTTTGTGAAGAGCCAACTAGAGAAGTGGATTAAAGCCTGAAATGCAAAGAAAGCCGCTGGAGCAGTCTGATGGGCCAGCCACAGTTCCCATCTGCGAAGGTCCTTGAGGAAATTAGACAAACACCTATCAGGACTGAGCAGGGTAAAGGAGGACATGATCCCTCAGTGCTGCCTTCTGGTTTTGACTGTCTGATATCCAGTCTTGTTGCCAAACAGCCTAAAGGGCACACTAGCCAAAACATCTTGGCTTTCCCACAGAAAATCCTACTGGAAACAGAACTACCTGTCCTTTCATACCCAGTTAAAGAAGACAATCACAGCATCAACCTCTGAGAGTTGCCAGCAGTCAGAACCACCCACAGCTCCTCTTGAAGGAAAATGCAGCAGGGGAGTTGCTGCTGCAGTTTACTCAATGCATTTTTTTTCTCCTGCCAGCTTCAGATCCACAGAACTGTGGTGTCACCCTCTCCCTGGATTGCCACTCAAGGAAATATTTATGACATTTTTGCAAGAGGAATGCCAGGATCATATTAGAGTGCTCACATATCAAGAGGAAGACCAAGCAGCTGCTGTTGGAGCATTAAACAGTATGTTTAATGAAATAAACAGTCTGTTTCAATAGCCTGAAAAGAGATCCATCCCTTCCCCAAAGTTACCCTCTGCCAAGCCACAGCACATTCACTACCACTGGAATCAAGTATTCTGCCAGAATCAGAAGTTTATCATCCAGAGGACTGAATACCCTCTGAACAAATCCCTGAATACATCCTTCCTATGTGTGAGTGAATGTTTTTTAGTGAAATCAGAAGGGACCGATTAAAAGAAAACCAAACTAGGATCACTAAACATTTTTTCTGCCTTTTTAAACCTTAACTATGAGGATTATCAAGTCCCATCTACCCTGGATTTCCTGTGGATTGCAGAGGTGTCTTGTGGAATTCTTACCTCTTCCTTTAGGAAGTTTAGATTCATGAACACAGGTGCCTTTTCACCTAAGGATACACGATGTGTAGAACTTAATAGACACTTTCAAGAGGCTCAAACAATCTAGTTTCAAATGAAGTTTCAAAAGACTCCTCCCATTGTGTCAAAACTCGATCAGTTCTTATGAAACCTGAGCTTCCCCAAGAAGGCAACCTCTGAATCTCTAATGCAAAGCTTGAATAAAAAGTCTTTTAGGGCTTTAACATCAGGTCTATTGTCTCCAGTATTTTGATGACGCTACTCTGCTCTCATTCTGTTCTCATGTTCTGCCAGTCAAGAACTTGACTTTACAGATCCAGACAAAATTTTGTTCTCAGTTACACGTGGGACCAATGGTGCCTATGTGTGAATACACAGGTGCCTGGCTTTCACACAGCAGCCTGTGGCACCTGCAACTACAATCACCTGGAGCGCTGCCTCCTTCAGTGGCAGCCAAAATGCTGACTCAAAGGGCACCTGCCAGTACAATCAGCTGGAGCTGGAGTTTTTTAGAATATACCTGCAGCAGAGGAGATGCTCTTATAAGAGACTTACAGATCACAATTGCCTTAAACACTGTTAAGATCACCAAAAGGACTTTGCCCACTACGGCAGACTGCATAAAGAAGCAACCTCTCATCTGCAACCACTGACAACCCCACCCCAAACTTGCCCCTGTGAATTCCTGGAAACATGGACAGTAAATTAAGCCACCTGATGGGGACCTGAGATAAGATAAAGGTGGTACTATTGTCCGAATTATCTCAAGCCCAAGGAGAAGTAAACAAGGCTGGGGGAGAAGAGTGTATCACGGCAAGGAGTGCACGGGGAAGGCCAGGTCAGCAACCGTGCTGAAGGTCGGCGCTGACTGGAGGAGACCATAGTCCACTGCCTCAAAAGAAGAGACACACTGAGCACAGGACATTCACACTCACATGTAGGTCTGAGGGTATTTATCCCTTCTGATGGGGCATAACAGGCTCACCTGGAGGTAGCTGTCATGTCTTAAAAGGTCATAAACCATCATAGACACCCAAGGCACCCCAGACTTACTTCTGGGGCCTTCCACCAGAGGACTGTACATGATTCACAGTGTAGCAGAAGACAGTGCAAAACTCCCCCCTGCAGGGGAGGTGCTTGGGCAGTCTCACATATTCCTGAATGTATATTAACCCATTAAACTCTATGTTTTGTGGGACCCCTACCACCAAAAAGGGTGAAGAAGGACCAAGAGAACACTCAAGGTTAGTAATTATCTTTCTACTTAATTGTTCTCTCTCTGCCTCTCCCCTCACCTTCTTTTCTATGTCTTTGTCTCTCTCTCACATTTTACTGTTAAATAAAATCCATATTATTGACTTTGGCATATGGTCTCATTTGCACGTTAATTCGGGTAGAAGCATCTCTGTCTAATAATCACAGTAATCGGATCTCAACAGCTCTCCAGATCTGCAGTCACTCAAAAGTTGTGACTGCAGCTATAGCAGCAAGAAGGTCTGTCACTTGTACTCAGGAATGACTTAGTAAACCAGGGAAGTGTGTGAGTTACCAGTCCTTGAAAGGATGCGTAGATGTGGCACCTGGGAACAGGGTTTAGTGGTGGATGTGACACTGCTGGGTTAATGCTTGGACTTGATGATCTTAAAGGTCTTTCCCATCTCAAATGAGTCTGTAATTCTACTTCTGTTAACACAGAGTATAAATGACTAATTAACCTGCTTTTCACCTCTTAATATAAATAGAAGGACTAATGACCAGTGAACCATCCTCAAGTGGCCTTGTTTAGCTGGAAAGACCAACCATGTACAGATGTTCTGAGATGACACGATGACAACTTCACTGTAAGAGCTGCCGCATTAGAGAGCTCAAAAAATGCCATTAAGTTAGTAAGTACCTTATCTATACCCAGGGGTTTTCTTTTAAAGTTGTTAGAAATCTGTGCTGAAATGTGACAGAAAACGATTAGGGGGAGGGGGGAATAGCTACATTTTTGTTTGTTTGCTTTTGGCCTTATGATCACTTTCATTATTATCTCCTACAGGAAACCCACCCCTATTATCTCTTCCATAGCAACAGGATTTCTTTTTAAATATAAAACTGATTCCAAACGAACAGAAATCAGCAGAGAGGCTGAGACAGACAGAGTGTACTATCCAAAGTGCTCCCTAGTTCTTGTAATGCCTTCAAAATAAGCAGCCTTAGTGTTTTAATTAATTAAATACTGTTATTGTTATTCAAACAGGACCAGCACCTGCAACTCCCAAGACAGAGTATAGTTTCACAGCATTTTTCACATCAAACACAATTATTTTTACTCTTGTAGCTTTAAAAAAGCACAGCAAAAGGAGAAAACTGGTTGTTTAAATCGGACACACAGGTTTATTGCTTCTACTCTTTATTTAAATCTAGCTTATCTCCAGTTTACACTTCTGTCTACCACACAGTTCACCAGAGACCTGGGCACATGGTTAACCTTCCTAACAGGAATCACTTCAGCAGATACAAGGAGACCATTCATACCAGTAACACTGGTGTGAATCAGATCATTGCACAATCACATCATGCAGGATTGGCCCGGGACAGAGGAAGTGGAGACTACAAAGGTCAGCTGAACAGAGCAGCTTCCTCAGTTCAAGGAAGAGCCAGTTTTTCATTCTTGTTTTTTGATTTGCATATAATAATTAAATTGTATTTTAATTAATCTGCTTTCTGTGCTGAAAGGCCAACATGGGGGGGGGGTTGGGGGGGAATAGCCACCTCAAGCAAGACAGTAAAGTTAGAGATGGAAGTGCTGTGACCAGAGAAACATTCATTCCAGTGTGGCCAGGAGAGCAGACTCTGTGCTTCCTGCCTTGATAAAGTCAGCCCCGCCAGCAGCACCCAGCTCCAACAACCTCTGTCCACAGGGGACCAAACTGTGACATCCCTGGTCATAACAGGAGGAGGAAAAAAATTATACAACTAGTTTTATCTATTAAGTGAAGGCAAAGTACTCACCAAACAATTTATTTCTCCATATAGTCTAACTACAAGTATACAGATTTTACAGGCTCCCCAGAGAAGTGGTCACAGCACCAAGCCTGGCAGAGTTCAAGAAGTGTTTATACAATGCTTCTCAGGCACATGGTGTGTTCCTAGGGGTGTCCTGAGCAGGGCCAGGAGTTGGACTCGATGATCCTGATGGGTCCCTTCCAACTCAGCACATTCTATGATTCTACAATATATATTACCACAGCAACTAGGAATCCTATTCCCAAAAGAAGTATATATAAAAGAGTGGAAAAGGTCACAACTATACACCTATTTTACCTCACAAGCTAGAAAACATGTTCACTTGCTAAAGCCTTAATCCCACACATACATATATATTTATCACTGAAAGCATTCCAGTTTCAATGGGACAATTTGCAAGTGGGTCTTTTTCAGTCTAACAACTGTAAAATAAATCCAGGTCTTCAGATTTCCATTTCCAAGGCTAAACTTAATATAAAGTCAGTCCTACAAAACATCTTAGTCACATCAGGTACATCTGAAGATTCAAGGCCACTGCTCCAAAGGAAGTCCGGCCCTGATACAGCCAAATATTTAAGGATTAAAATAACGGCTTTGAAGTTAAAGTGACTGAAATAGTCATTATTTATGTCCTACGAGGTAAGGACCTTGCTGAATCAACACTTCTGATTCTCACGTCTCATCTGATAGGAAACTGCTTTCATGTGGTCTCAAATATCTTGGTAGATTTAAAAAAAAAAAAAAAAAAAAGAGAGAGAGAAATATATCAATTTCCCTTTAAAAGATTGCCAAAAGCATTTTCTTCTTGAGGCATTTCTCGTGAGGGTTCCTTTCCCACAGCCAGAAAAAGACAGGGTTTAAACATTTAATGCAACGGAAGACAGCGCCCCTGCCCCACGCAGGGCACAGCTTTAAGAAAGTGGGAAAGGAGAATAAACTCATTTTGCCCGTCCCTGGGCCTCCGTCCAGAGTGGGCAGGAGGACCGGGATGCAGGGCACGGCAGCGGGAACGGGCACCAGCCGAAGCACTGGTGACACTGCGCCTCGAAGAGGCCGCGCAGCCCCAGGATAAATCCTAATTCCTTCCGATCCACCTCGAAACACCGACAAGGAAAAGATGTTCCTGGAGGGCGAGAGCACACGCTGCGCCAGTGTGGACGGGAAACGACCCGAAGTTATCACAAGAGGAAAAGACACACAGGACGGGTCACGGATCTCCCCCGGCTGTGAAATGCAGGAAAACTGGAGATCATCTGAAGTGTCCCGAGGCAAACCCACGCAGCACCACCCGGCTTCCCCTCCGCTCCGCCAGTTCCTCAGCCTCCGCCGCCCCGCGCTCCTTCCTTTCCTTTCCCTTCCTCTCCTTCCCCCGCTCCCTTGCCCGGCTGCCCCGCCGAGGCCGAGGCTGATGCGGGAGCGGGGCCGCTCCTCCGCCCCGTCCCCGGTACCTGGTGGTGACCAGCACGGCGGGCGCCGGGCCGCGCTGCTCCATGGCCGCGGGAGGAGGTCCCGCCTCCCTTCCCGGGGCTGGACCGGCCGCCGTGCCGGATGTCAGGCGGCGGCTCCGGTGCAAAACGAGCGAGGGGAAGAAAACGTCCGGCACGGGGAGGAAAAGAAGAGGGCGGCTCGTAGTCGGCAGGATTCGAACCTGCGCGGGGAGACCCCAATGGATTTCTAGTCCATCGCCTTAACCACTCGGCCACGACTACACCGACGAGCGGCAGTGCCGCCGCGGGAGCCCCACTAATTCATCCCCGCGCTTCCTCTTCCTCCCGGGACTGAAACTTCCCCCGAGCCTCGGTGTATCCCTGGGCGCCTCTCTTCCTCCTCCTCGCTGGAAACAGCTCGCACGCATCTCCCTGCCTTAAAACAATGGGCACGGCGCTGCTTACCCAACCCCACGTCGAGGCAGCGCCAGCCGGGTGCAAGGCACGGCCACCCCCGCAGCCCTAGCCCCACACCTCGGAGCGGCTTTGTACTCCGAAGGTTTTTTTTGGGAAAGAAGAGGGAAGCAGCTGGTCCTTCTGCTGCCCCTCAGGCACCTGCGGCCGGGCCGGGCAGCCCCGGTTTGTTTGCAGGCTGCTGGGCGCACCTGGGCACTTGATTATCCCAGGGCTTCTCTGCGCTGATGTGCAGAGCTCTTGCAGGGAAGCACTTGGAAAAAAAGCTTCGTACCGGGCACAGCTTTGTGGAATCACAGGATTACAGGGTCGTTATGGTTGTAAAAGACCTCGAAGATCACGGGATCCAATCGTTAACCCATCCACCATGCTCACCACTAAACCATAACTCTTAAGTGCTACATCCACATGCTTTTTGAACACTTCCAGGGACAGCAATTCCACCACTTCCCTGGGCTGCCTGGCCCAATGCCTGAACACCCTTTCAGTGAAGAAATTTTTCCCAATGTCCAATTTAAACCTCTTTTGGTACAACTCGAGGCTATTTCTTCATCTGTCACTTGTTACTTGGAGGAAGAGACCGACCCCCCACCTGGCTGCGCCCTCCTTTCAGGTGGTTGTACAGAGCAACAAGGTCCCCCCCGAGCCTCCTTTTCTCCAGGTTAAACACTCCCAGCTCCCTCAGCTGCTCCTCATCACATTTGTGCTCCAGAACCTTCTCACCGGCTCTGTTGTCCTCCTCTGGACAGACAGAAACCACAGGAGATGCCAAGGAATAGTATAAACGTGATAAAAACCAGATGATGTCACTGTATCAATGCAGCCAGTCCCCAGACAGGCTCAGCACCCCAAGTGGGTGTGCAGCAGTGTCCCCAGAGAGGAGCAGCCCCTGAAGGAGGACCAAGTGAACGGATTAGGACTTTTCACCCCAGAAAGGAACAGCTGGAGGAGTTTGGGATGTGATGGAAATCGGTCAAAATCGAGAGAGGTCCAAAGTGGCAGACACAGAACAGTCTTTTGATGCTTGTGGTGAAACAAGAAATCTGGAGCATGAAGCCCATGGGTCAAAACAAAAAAAGGGAGACTTTGTAGGTGGGGTTCCTTCCTAAATCCCCATTATTTTCTCTCCCTGCCACTAAAAACCTTTTGTTGAGCAGAGTGTAACCACCACCACCCAGCTGCAGCCTTTCTGGCACAGGAGTTGCAGTTGCCAGCAGTGCTGCAAGCCACTGGCAAGTGCTTTTGGAACATGAATCATTCTCATGTGGCCTCTGAAGGGTTAAAAAGCCCTGGGCTGGAGTTCCCGAAAGCATAAGTATAACGAATTGTTTCTCTAATGGCATTTTTATCACCATTTGACTTCCTGGATACTCCGGTTCATTCAGATAGTAACAAGGAGTAAGCAGCTGGCAGTTTGCTGTCTGAGACAGCAAAAATAGAGCAGGACTTGAGCCATGAGTTCCCACTGAAGCTTGTCGTGCTCGCTGAGCAGTGTCCATCCAGATGTTGCCAAGTGCCTGTCAAGGTGCTTCAAAAGCTGGGGATTTTTTCCCCAAAGGGAAAAAATCTGCTTGGCTCCAGTAAGCTGTCCCTCTTTATCCTGGAGAGGTTGTGTGTGCTGTGTCTGTGTGCTCACGAAGAAGTCCAAGCACTGCCTGTTTATCTGATTTCCTAACAAGTCTTATCATATATGGCATTTTTACAACTCCACAGCCTGTATCATCATAACAAATGAAGAAAACAAGCACCTCAGTGGTGCTAACCTCTGAAGTTGTGGAAATAATCGGGTGATTTTCCCATGAGGTTAGGGCAGGGTCTTTCATCAGATGGTGACTGCGAAGAGTGAACCTCTGCATAAAAGGTGCGCACAAATCAAACCCGACAGGAGGAAACTGATATGCCAGAAGAGCTGTCTGCAGGAGCTGAGCATCAACGTGCCTCTTTCAGAAACAACCTCCTAGAATACTTGGAGTTTGATTCCCATGTTGCTTTGGATGCTACACAGAAAATTTTCCCACTGAACCCATTTTTTGACTCAATTATCCACTGGAAACCTGCAGGGGAAAGCTTGTGGGAGAGTGTGCAAAGAATCTGAGAACCAATACCAGTAGTAGTCATCACTTACAAACTTACGTTTTCCTACCTACTACTTGGGTTACCCTCAGCTGTTCCTCTCTCCTCCTTTGCTACCGTTCAATTGTCTGTGAGCGAAGGAAAGAAAAAGTAACTCTGAAGTTTCAGGGCTATTTCCTTTGGGATTTCTGGCTTTTTTCTCTACCTCTTAACTCTGCAGTAGTGACTGGTATGGTAGGTTGCTTGACTTATTTTTATCCATTCTTTTTCTGGTTTGTTTTTTTTTTTCTTTCCCTTTCTTTCTGTGCCCTCAGCAAACTGAATCAGCATATTCATGCAGTCAGTATTTCCTAGCCTAGTTTATGCATAGCCTCTGTAATAAAACTGTTAATTAATTTGCATAGAATAACTGCCTAAATACAAACCCATGTTCTTTTACTGCAGGTACGTGTGGTACTGTACTAGCGCCTCGGTGGTTTCCACATAGATGAAGCAAGGCCAAAGATGACTGCTCCAAGTGGGAGAAGATACTCGAAGGAAATGAGGTCAGTCTGATTTCAGTCAAAAGTCTTTAGAAAATGAAGGAAAAGAATGAGTGGGAGACAAGTAATTAAGCTCAGTAGGAGGTTGAAGGAGTTTTATTTGTGTTCAAGATGTCTGAGCATTGGGAAGTGTCTATGTAAGAAGAGCTCATTCTGAAAAATGGTATCGTCCAGGAAGCCTAAGATAATAGCTCTGTCAACATAGAGGTAATGGAGAAACCAGGTTTTAAACAAAGAGTTTATGGACAGATGCATATAACCTCTATAACCAGAGGTGTACCTGTTTCATGAGTCAAGTGGCTGTTTCTGGTTTTACTGTCATCATCATAAAAAATCTTTTAGCTGTCATTTCACAGAAGTAAAGGGAAAATGAGATGAGTTATTCTCAGAACTCAAATCTCAAATACCTACTATAAGTAAATCCCAACTGCAATACAATATCCTTATAAATTTCATGATTCTGGGGCACCTTTTGAACATTTGCATTCAGTAATATGGTTCTGCTGATCTGGGATTACCTACTACATAACTATTTTATGGTCTGTGTTCTGAGCTGACTTCCACAATAACCTTGTTTTTACACTGACATAGTCTAGGTTTCCACTTTACCCAGTGGCTTATCACTTTGTGCTATGAAAGAAGAATATTTTTCCCTCAGAGCTACTATGTCCAGCACTGGCAGGGCTCTGAGAGCAGAGAGCTCCTGGAGGCTTAGCAGCCGCTGGTAAATGAGCTCATAGAATTTTCCCCCACATCTTTCTTCCCTTCCATGACCAATGTTTCTACTCTCCTTCCACAGTACCTCTCTGCTCTTCTACCCACTGACTACACACAGGAGCAGGAACTGCAGGTGTTTTCTTCAACACAAGGAAAAGCACTGAAAAATAGTGTAAAGGGGTTGAGGTGATGCTTGTGCTTGTGAGTCAGCTCTTACCACGTGAGGTGGACATCCCCTGCCACCCTGCCCTGCTCTCTCATCAAACCTCTGCCCTGCAGTGTTACAGATCAGGGAGACCCAGCTTTGAGCCTCCCTCCCAAATCCTGCTCCCAGAGACTCAGCACAGGCCCATGGTGTGTGGATATTACAGACTCAATGCCTCAGACACGCAGCTGAGGGTGACTTAGGCTCAGGAACTGCACATCAGCTTTGTTCTCCTCTGGAGTAGTTTTTCTGTCCACTAGAGAGCACTCAAATACCACCTCTAAACCCGGGATGGGCCACTGGTGCTGACTGCAATCCCCAGCTGTGTCTCGTTGAGCTGGTTTTGCCTGCTGTAGAGTTAATTTTCTTCACAGTATCTGGTAAACCATGACACTCACCCTTTGGGAGCCCACTGCCCAGCTCCTGTCTGGCACCATTCACTCGCACGCACGATCCCACCAGCTCCAGCGTAACCCTCAGCTCATGCTCAAAACCTGACTCTGGTTACACTGGGATTTTCTACAGACCTGAAGTCAGTCAGTGATGTGTTTGCCGTTAGGACTGATGTTTGTATTTACTTTTGATACACAGTTTACTCCCAATAGCTAAACTTTCACTGACACATAGCCCAGAGGCGTTTTCTCAGCCACCTGCCTCAGCATGCATGGAGAGGACTGACTGGTATGAGAAAGGAGAAGAATCACCACCTGTGCTCAAGGACTGCTCACCGCTCATCTCCTGCAGGCACTGAGGTGCCACAAAGGGTTAAAGCAAGGAAGAAAAACCTCTCAGAGCCTGTTAAAATATTGAGTGATTTGTGGCTGGGGTCTGTTCGTTCTGTTCGATGCAAACGGACTGCAGCCCTACAGTTTAATCCCTCTCTGTTCTTCACAGGGGCACGGGGAGATGAGGGGTCCCCATCAGGGTCAAGGTGTGACCCCATGAACTCATCCCAGGGTCATGCCTGTCTCCCATCCACTGAGCAGGGACCAGCTCTCGCAGCACCGCATCCCTGCCTGGGTGTGATTCTTGGCAGCTCGTGGATTTGCTTTTCATCTCCCCAAAAGCAGCAGGAGAACAACAGTGAGTTTATAAGCCCAGAGGGAATTGTCCACCAAGTTTTGAATCCCTGGCAGAGGACTCTAGCTGTAATCGTGGCAGGATGACGGGAAATCAGAGCCCTGCTTAGGGTATAGTAAATAAAATGTGGGGGGAAAAAGCAAGGGCAGAGGAACATATTTAAAAACAAAATAAATCGGCTGTGGAAACACTGTTTAAAAGCTGAACATAAAACTTTGTTTCAGCCTTGATTTGGGAGAAATGCAATATAATTTCATTACTGAAAAAGGCTGTGCTAAGATTCCAGTGAGATGATCACTCACTTATCACTCCTAACACTATTTGTTTTCAGATGACAATTACAAAACCCAGATGTGAACCACTAGGAGATTTTCGATTAGGACTGGGCTTCTCAGTGAGTTTCAAAGGTAGCCAAAATGGTAGATTTAAAGTTCACTCTTGTTATATAATGTGGTAAGGTTGTTGATAGCCTGTCATGGCAGTCTTTTAATCTACACACCTCCTAAACTCAGTATAGATTTGTTCTGGAGAGAAGGGAGCAGAGTTATAGAGCTGTTAGTCATTATGCCTCATGCTTTTCTTTCTCCCTGCTTTAAACATTTAACCTGTAATATGATGAGCCACATGTCAGGAATAATCTAGTAGAAAGCATAGGTAATCCCTGCTGAAAGATAAACCTGGCACTTGACCTGCTGCAGCCTTGGAATTAAAATTCCACCTCTCTTAAGTTTGGGGATCCTAGGTAAATCATGGATAAGTTTCATGGTAGCAAGTGAGGAAGAAAAGATGAGATTTCCTGGTTTGCCCCAGTGTAATAAAACCATGCCCTAAAATACAGAAAATTGTCTATATTTTTCAGAAGTCACACCTACAGCAGACAGATACAGTAATTTTTTTTATTCTTTCCCCAAAGAAACCATAGGTTTTGGGTAGTTGACTCTTTACACAGCAGCAATGAAAAGTATTTCCCCAGTCCAGGAAAGGTGAAGGAACAGTCAATAACTGCACAAGTTTCCAAGTAGGCTCCTAAATATGTGTGCCAAGTTTTTCAAGTCCATCTTCCCCGCACACCTGACTGAAGCTGGTGCTCAAGGATTTTACCTTGATTTCCCTCACTCCCACCAAATAAGCTCTGGAGGTGTTTATGTTTGTGCTAAGTTATTTGGTTGGAGATGAGCAAGAGCCCAAGGTCTTCTTGGTTTGAGCGCTGGCTCCTGGTTGCTCGTTACCTGTGTGAAATGTGAAAACTCCCTTTATGAAGATTGCTGCCTGCAAGAATAAAGGCTGAGACTGATGGAGACCCAGGCTTCTCTGCTGAACTACCCACCAGAGCACGGTGTGAACCATTCAGGTCAGAGCTGGCCAGGTTTTGTTCCTGGATTTCCTTTTAAAATTAGGAAACCTTTCAGGGTCATTGTTGGAACAATTCCTCCATTTTACGAGTGATTCTGGACCTGACTGAAATTCTCCCAAAAGGAAAAATTTCAGCTTTCGGAATTAGCAAGAAAAAGAGAAAGAGCTGAGAGGTGAGGGGGTGTTAGTATGTTATTCTTCAGCACCTCTTCCTAAAAAGGTGTGTGCAGTTGCTCCATGTATCTGCCAGTCTCGCTGTCTGCTCCCCACTGAAAAACTCTGCAGTAACCCAATGACCCAATTTTAACCAAACACCACAGAGGAGGAAATGGCTGGACAGCTTTCAGCTCCTCCAGCAATTGTAAAAACCTGGCAGCTTGATAGGTGAGAGGCCAGGGTTTGTGTCCCTCTAAGGGAAAGGCTGAGGCATAAACTCAGCAGATACCTGTTTGATTTGGCTCAGTCGCCCCTCGTGTACCTCCAGCGCGTGATGGAAATAAAATGGAAGTACAATGCAGGTTTTTTGGTAAACTGAGTCGCACTGGTTCTGCTGCACTTTTTTCAGTCCAAGATAAATAATTTGGCAGATGCCACGAGAGAGATTTCAATGGCTCAACCTTTTCTAGGTGACAGCAAGCCAGGATAGAGTGACCCAGTTGTCCAAGGAGATCTGCAAGATGCCTCTGTCTCATAGCACAGCCAGTACAACCCATCTCATCAACCAGTCGTTCATACACAACTGTGGTAGGAAGGTGAACATCTTCCCAGGTCAGTGGTCTTTCTTCCAGGAGCCGAGTTTAGCTCACAGATGTTTTACAACAAGTATTTTAAGTCAGATGCTCAGACTCTTACCTAGAAAGTGGCTGACAGATTCTGGGTTTCACCAGGTCATGGACATGGGCATTTAAATTCATGTTTTTTAATGAAGATATTTGTGGTTGCAATTGTAAAGGTGTTATGAAGCAGTAACAACTTGCCTATCCAGTTTCACACAGTGAAATTATTCTTGCTTACAATTAGATTTTGACCTGCTCAGCATCTTGCTCTGTGCTGATCTGGTAGACTTGCTTTGTAGTCAGCGGACAAAAGGAAGAATTCTGGCCCAAAGAGTGGCACAGCTGATGTGTGTCTAACAAATCTCATGTTGTAGATCAAGTGAAGTGAATCTACCCTAAATGCTTCTTTATCACACTCCTCCAAAACAGTAAATACTAAAGTGGCACTCTATGGGTGTTGGAGATTTTAGAGAAATGGGTGATTGTGCTTCAGACAGACAGAGGAAAAAACATCCCCAGAGAGATATGTAGCCATTTATGGTACAATGGTGTAGCAAACATTTTGGATATTTTTCTCATGAGTCAAGTTTTCGGCTTTCTGTAGTGCTAGAAGAAGCAACCACCACCTGGTGAGAGAAACAATCAGCCTAGGAGAACGGAAATGAAGTCTCCTTGGGAGACCACATTGTTCAAGCTGCTCCTACAACCAGCTGTATCCATTCCCACTTCATATGACTGGAGCCTAAGCTGGAATCAGTCACTCGGGCGTTCAAAGCTACAATTTAAAAACCAGAATGGTAATTGCTACCCAAGCATTACACAGTCAGGGGAAGTGGTTTGGGCTGTGCTGAGTTGGGGAGTAAAAAGGGAAATGCAGGAATTGAGGAAAAACTGGTTGCATGGAAGATACTCTTCCTTCCTGACTCTCCAACAGGAACATCCATATCAACTCTGTGCAAGGTTGTAAATACACCTTCAGTATTTCCTTAATCCTTTTCCCGAGCTGCCCACAAGAGCAGACAGGGGCCTGTTACCACAGAGATGGAAAAACTAAGATGTGAAGGAGAGGGGCTGTCCCAGGGTCCCAGCCAGCACTGGCTGAGGTCTCTCCCCAGGGCAGTGTTCTTCATTGCTCTTGCTGCCAACTTCTCAGCTGCCCACCAAATACCAAAGGCCCAGACCTTTCTTCCAGGAGCCGAGTTTAGCTCACAGATGTTTTACAACAAGTATTTTAAGTCAGATGCTCAGACTCTTACCTAGAAAGTGGCTGACAGATTCTGGGTTTCACCAGGTCATAGACGTGGGTATTTAAATTAATGTTTTTTAATTAAATGTTTTTTAATCACCTTTCTTCCAACAAGAAAAGCCGCTGTTTCTTGGCTGGCAAAGGTTCAGCCCAGCCATGCTGGAATAAGCTTTTGAAGGAATGAAGGCAAGGCCACAGACAATCCTGACAATGACCTAGGTTTTGTACACACAAGCCCATCAGGCACCCCGGCCTGATCTCCAGGGTCTCCAGCGTTTCATTTACACAATTTAAATAGTGCCAGGGAGCCAAGTCAGCCTTGTCACAGAGTTAAGAAGGTCTCTGCTGTGTATTTGGGCTCAGACCCTGATGAAGAGTTCCTAGGGCAGTTCAGTTGTTAACACAGGCCAGGGACCTTTCTCAGCTGACAGCTTGTACATGACCATCAGCCTTGGAGATGATGGGAGTTTATCCATGTGGACATGGGCTGATCCACAGCACTTAACCTTGGTACCAATGAGTGCTCCATTTAATTTAGTATAAATGTAGCCCAAGTGGCTGCCTCTACTTGCACAATTATGTGCACCTGAAGAGCTCATGAATCTTTACATTCACAACCTGTCTTATAAATACTGTATCCACAAGCCATTACTGTACAGGGGAAAAAGCTGTGGAGAAGATTCCGAGGATAAAGCTGTGGAGAAGAATCAGATCTGGCTTCACTTACAGTTTCCACACCGCTAATTCATCAAGGCCCAGGACAACCTTTAACTGTTCCTGTGCCTTTGACTCTTATAAAATAAAACTGTCAGCCCGGACTGAATCTGTGTGCAGGGTGAGGCCCTACAGAAAGGACAGAGGCAGAATTTAACACCTCCTTGTTCCAAGTGTGAAGTGCTGGTTAGCAAATCAGCAGCTACCCTCCTGACAATCATTTCATTTCATTTCATTTCATTTCATTTCATTTCATTTCATTTCATTTCATGTCATACAGGACCCAGTCATATTAAATCATTTTGTGCTGCACTTTTCTTCTGGACACAGATGAAGGAGCCCAAAATGGCATATTTTGACTTACTAACCTGGTGAGATCAATGCGTGAACCACAGAAATAGGCAGAGCTCCCTGTACACTGCTGAAGTGACCCACACACAGTGCTGTGCTCTTCAAGGATTTCTTCAGTATCAGAAAGTCCCACCTTATTTATTTTTTTCCTACTAAATTCTGATGATCTTCTCATAAAGTCATGTGCTCAGGTGCTAAAATAGGTGCCTGAGATTTCTCTGCAGGCTGCAGGATACCCAGGACACCCCTGTAGACTCACAGAATCATTTAGGTTGGAAAAGATCTATAGACGTGGTGCTGGCCAATGAAGCAGGTTAGAATGCGCCCCTCTTTTCTGAGGCAGCAGCTGGAGGTCTGGATGTCTCAGGTGGCACCATATATTCACATTAAAGAATCTGATATTGTCTCAGGTGCCTGAACCTACACAAGTGTTCTGGTGTGTA
Organism: Mohoua ochrocephala; assembly: GCA_013398855.1. NCBI lineage: Eukaryota > Metazoa > Chordata > Aves > Passeriformes > Acanthizidae > Mohoua > Mohoua ochrocephala. The sequence continues at coordinate 70 of VZTA01018018.1, read as the reverse complement.
AGGACAGACAAGTGGGCAAGGAAAAGCAAGCATGTTGCCTGCATTAAATATAAATAATAGAATCATAAAA
>VZTA01018017.1:145381-157881 GCA_013398855.1 Mohoua ochrocephala | reverse complement strand
AGATCGGGAGCAGAGGCTGCTCCCGGCTCTCCTCTGGATGGGGGATCTTCCAGTGGGAACGGCGCGGCTGACCCCATTTATTTTGCTTAGACGTATTAAAAAGAGAATAGGAAAGGGCGAGGAGGGCAGTTTTCACTGCTGGGCAGCCGTGGAGGAGGGGGGGGAGGGCGAATCGCCCCAAACTCGGGGGAGAGGGCTTGAGGGGCGCGGGGAAGAGAAGCAACTTTAAGCCCCGGGTACCTGCCCTGCCCTCGCTGCTGAGAGAGCGGCCGGAGGCTCGCTGCCTCCCAGAGCCTTCCCCAGCTCAGCCGTGGGAAAGGGCTGCACGCTTCAGCCTTGCTCTCTGAACTCTGAAAACCCAGCTACCAGCAGCAGAGACATCCTCCAAATCAGCTTATCTGGGGGACGCATGGGGGAGAATTAACCTTATTACAAAAAAAAAAAAAATTGAAAAAAATTCTGTTTAAAAAAAATCGAATCGCATATCCAAGCGAAAACTTACCGAGACTACCAAATCCCCCTCCCCCAAGCCTTTCCTAAGAGGGGCTGGAGGGGGAAACTTGTTGAGCGTTTATCCAAACCAGAAACAAAACCAAGCAGGACTGAGAATAACGGTCCTGGTCGCTGGTAGCTGCAATGAGACACGAAGGCTCCGAGTGGCTGCTGAGAATCTAAATCATGTACTTTTCTCTTCCAGACAACATAGGGGGACCAGAAGGGAAAAGGGCTCGGACTGCTTACACCCGCTATCAGACCTTGGAGCTCGAAAAGGAATTTCACTTCAATAGATACCTGACCCGCAGAAGAAGGATTGAAATAGCACATGCTCTTTGCCTCTCAGAGAGACAAATAAAGATCTGGTTCCAAAACAGGAGAATGAAATGGAAAAAGGATAATAAGCTGAAAAGTATGAGCATGGCAGCTGCAGGAGGGGCATTCCGTCCCTAAGCGTTTGATCAATTAAAAGTACTGAGCAGTATTAGCTGACCCTGCGTCGTCTCATGTCAGTACTAAGTTGACTTTCTAAAACTTCCTTGTGTTACTTCTGTGAAGAAACCCTGTTCTTGTCGCCCTTATTCATCTTTTAATCATGAGCCTGTTTATTACCATTCTCTCGCGTGTATAAGTAGATCTGCTTTTATCGTACATTTCTTTGTCTTGAATGGCTTTGTCTTGAAAAAAATAATAGATGTTTTAACTTATTTATATGAAGCGAGCTGTGTTACTTGAAGTAACTGTTAAAACAAAACAAAACTAAACAAAAAAGAACAAAAAGGAAAAAAAAAAGAAGTTAAAAAAAAAAGGAGAGAGAGAAAGGAAACCCTCCCCCGGTTTAGTACAAATGTTATGTGTTGCACTCAACCTGCTTAACTGTGCATGTGTGGTCAAGTGTTAATGTCTGTATAGCTCCAAGCTGTTAAAAATATTTTTATTCAAACTACCTATATAATTCCTGTGTAATTAATGCTGTTGTAGAGGTGAAATGATGAAATCAACTGAACTTGTCCTACGTGTAGTGAATAGTGAATCTGTGACGAAAACTGTGATTCCAAGCAGTATGTCCTTGCTGTGCCTTTGTATATGACTCTTTGCACGAACTCTTAGAAGTGGCTCTTATTAAGCGCAGCTTCTGTGATGTATGTTTTTTGTGAACAAAGTTACAAATATAGTCAAAGTCTGGCTGTTTGAGCAAACTGTGATCAGCTTTTTTTTTATTATTATTATTATTATTTGTTTTTAAAAAAACCTGACTGGAAATCAACAAAAAAAATAAACTTTCTATTGTAAAGTTTTTGTGACCTGGTTTGTGCAAAGCAAGAAGTTGTGCTTCCTGATTTGCCTCTTAAAAAAAAAAAAAAAAAAAAAAAATTAGCCCTTGGCCCTTTGCTTAANAAAATTAGCCCGTGCAGAGTTTGTTATAATATTTTACCTGGCTCCTGCTGCACGTTGCAAATGGTGGATGCTGCAATTGTCCGCTACCAGTATTTTTAATTGAAAGTTTGACCATAAGTTCTTCCTTACTTGTTTCTCGCTAGGTGGAAAGCTGCATCGCAGGACCACAATCAACGCCCTTTGTGGCTGAATCAACTGTTAGCTGTTTGCTGATGGTTAAAATTTAAAAAACAAAACCAAACAAAACAAAAAACCCAAACCCCAAAACATGTGCTTTGTTAAAATATGCTGCGAACTCCAGGGTGTGTTTGCATCGCTCTAGAATTTCTCCTGTGGTTCCATTAGGTATATTTCAGGACAACCATGTCCAAGCCCTCTGCGTCTATTAGTAACCCTCTCTAGCCACATTCCCACTCTTCACCCTTTAAAGATTTTTGGTTTTCTTCGCTACAATTAGTTTGCTATAAACGTAATGTTACTTACCCCATCAGAGCTTGAATGGTTAACTCTTCTGAGCTTCTAAGAGCAACTAAAGATTTGCACATTTACTGACTGGTTACATTGATGCCTTCCCTTAAAAGTTATAAAACAGTAAACTTTATAAGCCCCAGTTCCGGCTATATGACATTTGGGTGCCAAATGAATAGGGTTTTGTCTATGAATTAGATCGTAAAATCATCCATAGCACAGACAGATAGGCTCACTGGCTATAAAAAGTCACGTGGTGCCATTAAAGTAAGTTTTATGGTTTTGGGGAGTTGACATCCAACATTATATACCACATAACATATAATCTCACTGACGCTGGACTTCATTTGACTCTTTTGCAGGCTACGTGTGCCTCCTGGCCATTCAAATTGTCAGGTTTAGGGACAGAAGTATCCAAACCACAAGTTCTCAGTACTATGTGAAAAATGGCTCCTTGCAAGTCAAAGGTAAGTTTTGTGCACAAGTTCCTTAAAGTTTATTTGTACAGTGGGGAAGCCGAGGCTCCTGCTCGCTCTCGCTGCCTCTCGCCTCTTTCTTTCTCTTTCTCTTTCCCTTCCTCTCCGCCTGGAGGTTTTCAGGATGGTCCCAGCGAGCCTGAGAGGCAGGATCAAGCACTAATGATCCAGGTTGTGCTGCAAATACCTCCCCCCCATCCCTTCACTCGCAGCAGCTAGCTCTCTATTTTAACGATCAAATCAAAGTAAACCACAATAAGCGACTTTGGCAGAGATGGATTTTGGGGCCTAGCTTTAATCACTTTGACTACCGCAGAAGATAATTACTTCCTTTGCTCCAATAGACTCTCCAAGTTTGGAGAGGTTTTGTTTAGCAAAGAGTAGTTACTGCAGGCAATTAAAAAAAGGGGGAAACAAAATAGATTGGGCTCGATATTATCTGGGCAGTATCTTATGTAGGCATGATAGAGTTGGAGGCGTGATGATATGGTAATAATCTTTGGATTGGTGAAATATGTTGCACATCAGAGCCAGTATTAAAGTGGCACAGACTGTACTGGAGTGTTTAGATACATATTTTCTGCACTGGGTTGTGCAGAAAGCTTTAGCTGTGTGTATATGCACATCTGCGAGTGTGTAGTGTGTTTTGGGGGTGAGCATTCATAACGTCGCTGTAACTTTTTCCTGATTCTATGTGTAATTGCATAAATATAAATATATTTAAATGATATGCATGTGTGCCTGCATGTACAAATCAGTGTGTACGTCTGTGTAAAGCCGTGCACATGCATAGATGTGTCTCATATTGGTGTATTCATGGGTACAAAGGGTGTGTACGTGTGTGTACATATATACGTTCCTGTGACTTCCTTTTTTTTTTTTTTTTTAAAGCGAACCAATTGACTGTAACTTGTAGCATTAATACAAGAGACTACAGGTCATTAGAGTGCTGCAAATTATGAAATACGGGCTTGGTTTATTGAAGATTGTAAATATCCCCCTAGCTCTGCTCTCTCCCTTTCTGCCTTATATTGCTGGCTGCCATTGTGGGGTAGGCCCCAGCTGCGTGTTTACTTCAACATTCTTTTTATTTAAGTGGACTGTTCTCACTAGAGTGTGATTACTCAGCAATAAACTTTATGGCCGGATTTAACTTCAGTCTTTGAATTTCCAGGACTTGAATGAAAGGGTGAAAGGAACTCTATCTTTCTCTGGGTAACATTAAGGCCTGATCCTTATCCTCAGAGCTGTTACTTTGGCGAGTGATCTCGAGGGGTGCAAACAGACTAGTCAGGGGCTAGGGCAGAATTTTGAGAATTTCTATCTATCTATCTATCTATCTATCTATCTATCTATCTATCTCTCCAAACCAGCTGTGGCTATCTCTTTCTCTGCACAGGTTTGGAGTAACATTGATTCAGCAGATTGCACTGTTTTCTTTTATGTGTCATTAAGTCGGGTTTGCAAAAGAATGGGGTGGTTTGATGTGAGAGATGGGCTTTGTTTTATTTTGCTAGTGCTATGCCATTTGAATATTGTGGTTTAGGCTGGTTTTGCTACTGTGAGCGAAAATGGGAGAAAGGCGCAGGGTTTTAGGAGGGTAAGGTTGTTGTGTACCTCTGCAAGGTCTGCCTATTGCTGGCTGATTCCTATTTTTAATTTATTTGTCTTTAACTTTAAAGAAATGGTAGTATCTAAGGTAGGTTCATCCCAAAGAGATGAGTTTTAAAAACATTTAATATTTAAAGTCAACCCTTGTGGAAGATAAATAGAGTCTGATGCCTTTGTGTCTGTCGATCCTTCCTATCAACGCTAAACAAACACATCTGCATATATTTAATATTAAAAAAATGAGAAAAGAGCATATCCAAAAGCACATTTGAAAATCATTTCCTTATAAAGAGCTGGAGATTTTATAGCACTCTAGTTGACACCTTTTCGTCAATAGGTATATCAGAAAGTTGTGTATGATAGGCGTGTATTATATAATACCATACGCCATAAAATTTTATAGCTTGAGGCAAGGCATGAAAAACCCTTAAAAGTTTGGTCTTCGTTTATATACGGGTCCTTTTCCAAGGAAAACCCTTTGCTTGTAAACGGGAATTATACTAGACACAAACAGCTCATGATTACTCAGTATTCAACAACACTGCTCTATTTGAATTAACTGGCGAATATACAGGCACGCACGGACACCCATTCGACTAATATTTTAGGATCCTGGATATCATCCTGGATTGTAATTTTTCATTGTCTAGAGTGAAAAGATTTGCTACTAAATATTGTCCACATTTTTGAATGTAGCTTCTGGACCATATCCCACACAAAACACTGTACAGAGGTTCAAGAATTACGGAAAAGAAAAACATCCCTAAGTCCAGAAGCACATAAACCCGCCTCTACTGCAAGAAACACTAACAACAAAAGAAAGTTAGCTAGAAATGACAACTTCACCATGTTTCTGGCCCTGCCCTATCCTAAGCATCACAGTTGAAACCATTCAAACCCAGAAATGCATTAAGATTTCCTAATACGCTTTGAAATTTGAAATTCAAACGAGCCCAGACTGCCGAACTCTGTGAAAATAGTCCCAGGTCCGAATTGTTTTCCGAGGGAAAATGTCATGGAGAATTATCGCTGGGAATCAGGAGAGAGGTTTTATCTGCATAGGTTATTTTTCTGATGTGTTTGGGGGATTAATAAGTGAGAGTTTTTTCTAGTTTAGGAATGGCAAGTTGCGTTCTGCAATTTGAAATACAGTTTTTTCTTTGAAAGAAATGCTTGCGTGTAGTGTCTCATGCCTAAGTGTAAGGCCAATTAAAGATTAGGCAGCTCTCTTAATGTGTGGAACTGGTGACTTTGCAAGACATAACTTTCTCTAAACCAGAAGTATAACAATCCAATGGAAAGTCATCCGTAAATTACAGCTCTGCAGCCTTGTCCAAACCATGCAAGCGCCCTAATTTCAGAACATTACAGGGAAATTATTATTCTGCCATTTCCTTACATTTAATAAGTGTGTATCTGTGGAAGGGTGACAGTAGAGGAGTTTGCAATCTGCTCCATGGGAAATTGAATGGAACTGATCATGAGGGGGGGATCAAGAGGTTTCGATTTCAAACCCTGAATACGGGAGCAATGCCTCTTCCCTCCCCGCAAATACAGATTTAACGCATTTAATGCAGACACAAGTAAATCTCCTGACTAAGTTGAGATGTCGTTGGCTTTCTTAGTCCTTTCTCTTCCCTGCCCTCAAAATCTCCCCGATTTGAGTCTAGGGTTACTAGCTGGAACGGAAAACCACAGTTCCCACAGTCGTCTGGTCATCTTTGAAAATATTATGCCTTTCAAATTAAAGCATCTTCACTAATGTCTCTCTGGAAGGCAAATACTCATGGACCACCCCAGTCACATGTTCCTGTAGCTACGCGCACAAACAATATCAAATCTGACACAGAGAGCGTGCAAAATTTGCATGGATTTTGCCTTATAACACGCAAAAGGAATCTTTTCTATATCCCCTCCCCCCAAAAAATGTCTTTTCAATAATAATATTTGCTATGAAGGTTATTGGGTAATTATTGCAATTTTGTGGAACAGTCCTTGCTTGAGGTGAAGTCTGTCTCCGGATAATAAATGGCAGCCCGTGCAGTTCACTGCCAGGTTAAGTAAATGCAGAAAAGATAAATCTGCACACCCTAGGAATCACCAGCAGAGCTCGCTTTAGACCAAGTTCACAGTCAACTCGTTTGCCTAGACAAGGCTTCGCAAACAATTAGAGTTGTTTCTTTATGTTTAAATCAAGGAGAAATGACTAAAACCCTTCCGCAGAGAGCTGCAGCTTTTCCCCCAACGCTCGTCGCTCCATTCCTTCCAACCTCACGCCCAGAACTTACCCAGCATTTCACCTGCAATTGTAACCATATAGCGCCTTTGAGTAACAGGCTTCCCTCCAACGCTGCCGAAAGGCTGTGCAAACTGATCTAACAGCATTTTACAAAGCTGCGAGATTAAGGAAAAGCAAAAAATAATTAAAAATGCAAAAGTATCCGATTTCTCAACAGCAAGAAGAAGAAGAAGAAGAAAAAAAAGCGCCCTTAGAAAGCTGGGGGAAACGGCAGAAGTATTGAAACAAACAGTGCGAGTCTCTTACTCCTAAAAGAAGCTGCATAGCTTTTGTATATCTTTGTGGTTAAGGGCGTTACAACTGCAGGTCAAAAAGTTGAGGGTCAAAAGTTTACGTTTTGCACCACTCTTAGTCATTCGCCCAGACAGAGTTTGATGTCAATGTTATAGCCGAGATCTTGACTATCAGCACAAAAGATAAAATAGCTTTGAGTTACGTGTGTATCACAGTATGGACTCCAGGTGAACCCTACTGGCTGAATGACCTCAATTACCGAGGAAAGGATAGAAAATTCCTCTTTTCAAGAGTAATACACGTTGTATTTCATCTTGAATTATCAGCCACATTTGTGTCTGAATATCTCGGGTTCAGCCGCGGCAGGTAAACACGCGTGTTACCCCCACAGAAGCCACTGACGTTGCCTCCTCCGAAAGTCAGGTAGCAAAATGCCTCACCCTTGTTTATTATATAATAACCTGCTCTAAGAGGTTTAATGTTAAGCCTTCTCACTTTGCAAAATGGCAGGAAGATAAGATAGGAGCGAAGCTATTACCGCGTGTATTGATCCTAGCCGCGTCTTTGTTTTTGCTCTCATTTCTGTAGCGACCGCTAAACTGTGCTTAAACAGGACATGCCGGAGATAATACGGGCTATATGTTTGGTCCGAAGGAGCTCGTTTAAAATGCGGAGCGGTGGAGCCGTGTTGCGATACCCATGGAAAATATTACGGAGAAGCTGGCGCCCTGCGCCTCTCCGTGATTTGGAGGGTTCTCACAGCCTTCTGGAATTACCCGGGGCGGCAATTCCCAGCGAAGCTGGGAGTAGGACGCGTTGTTTTTCCTCTCGCCACCCACCCCTCTTCACCCTTCCAAGAAAAAGTTTAGTGGGATTTCTTAGCGCAGAGAGATTCCCACATTGCTGGGATTTTTTTTGTTCCCAGTGCCGCCTCTGAGCAAAAGCTTTAGCTCCTTGGTTAGACGTGTCTGCATGGAGAACTAGCCAATATTGGTCTAGCAACTTCATTCTGGAGGACATAATCGCAGGCGGGATTCGGCTTGAAATTTTAAGGCTGAGGGGTCGGTGGAAATGGGATGGGAAAGGATATTCCCAAATAGCCATAATCAGACCTGAAAGGTGTGGAGGAGGGGACAGTGCGACAAGGAAATCCGAGAAAGAGCGCACCTCACCCCCAACTACGCATTGCTGCCTTTCCACCCCCAAGGCAGCAGCCTACACCGGCCTCTGTGTAACTGGTACGCGTGAATTATTTGCCAGAGACACAGCTGGATCGTGGCAGGCGAGCGCTGTATCTTGGGAGCAAGTACGCGAGAGGTTAGATACCAGATTAGCCAAAGTGATTATCGGAGATTGTGCCTAAAGTACCTGCTGAAGCCTGGAAAGTGTGTAATGCAAGTGTTTGCTCGGCGTGTAGACGCTGTTCACAAGTTGTTGCTGCTGCTCACTTGTAGCGAGCCCTGGTACTGCACGTTTAGGGAGCCTGCCCGCTCCGGAGATAGTATATAACCTTTCACATCCAGACTATTTATTTGGTGTAAGAGCGAAGCCTGATAACAAGCTAAAAACCGTAGCCAAACATCTATTTTGTTAGAGAATAGCAGGCGGATTGTTTCCAAGAATAACAATGCGTCTTTGATATACCCAGAATGAAAGCTGTTACTATAACCGGCTTACTCAAGAGTAGGTGACAGAAATCCATTTACTTCCTCACTAAAACAATTAGTGGTCCGGATTCCATATTTTAAATCTGGTTTAGAATAAAAATATCAATGAGAATAATTTCAAAGAAGTTGAAACCGCGACTTACATGCATATTGACTCTTTTCAATTATTGTTTAAATTGTTCCCCCCCGAAAAAAAAAAAAAAAAGGGAAAAAAAGAAAAAAAAGGGAAAAAAAAAAAAGAAAGGCAACAGGCTAGAACAGAACAGTTAATAATTTGAGACGAACTCTTTCTGTCCTTTCACTCTCTGCATTCAGTACGCTGCTCTCTGGCGTGGAAGGTCTGCTCAAAAGACCATTCATTTAAAATCCGGGCACAAATCACATTTTACGTGTGTTTATTTAAGCGCACCAGGACAGAGTGAGCAAATCCCGCCAACTATCCCGTCGTTAAGAGGAGCCCCAGTGCCAGGGAAACCACCGCTTTTACCAAATGCTGAACTTGGGGCAAAAATGCCAACATTGCCCCGGCAGCGCCCATCGGGAAGGACGCTCTCGTCCGCGGAGGCAGGAGCAGCCTCGGGGCTGTATCGTTCCCAGGAACAAAGAAAGGAATACAGTCGATACATTCCATAACGTTTACATTTTCCCTCGATTTTTTTCTTATTTTTCCCTTAGAAGTAGTGACCTGGGCAAAGCACCCTGCTATCTAAAAGACACTGTTATAGACCTTTTAGAAAAACTAAGTCCAAGGCCGAGGTGAACTTCAGGTCACCGCGTCTAACAAATATGAAAATGTCGCCTGGTGAAGGGCACGCCTTGTTATTTAACAAAGACTGTCAATGTGTAAGATTAATAAGAAACAAAATGCACACGGTGTCACTTTTCGGTCACTTTGAAACTTGGGACAGCCTCGCATTCAAGAGGGGAAAGCTGGGACTAAATATATTCAAAATGGTTCAAATCAAAGTCAAGCCAGGCTGCTAGTGCGATTCTTCCTCCTCCTACCGCTCTCGGTGGAGGATGCCCGGCACGGCGAGAGGTTGACTTGACTTACTATTATTATTATTATTAATATTATTATTATTACTATTACTATTACTATTACAATTGCTGCTGTTATTATTCTTTTCTCTTTCGTGGGAATTATGTTTTAGCTGCATATGTGGAGGGTAGCAGGAGTGCTTGTTTGTTTCACCAGAAAAAGAGGGATCCCCTTTTCCCTCTCTTTCGGTATGTATTGAGTTGCCTCTTCCTGGTGCATGAAAATTTACTCTCTCCCTCTCAACTTAATTCCAGCGCTGTCCCCATTCCATTCTCGGCCAGCCTCGGCCAGGAAACTCTCGCTTCTTTATTAATTGATTGAAGTCTCCTTCTCCAGTGAAATCGAGCCTTTAGTCCTTCTGGAAAAATAAGGGAGCTGGCCTATTTTATCCTATCCTTTTCTTTCTTTGAGAACTTAGGGTGATGGTACAAGTTTGTTAAAGGGAAGTACTGGGGGAAAAAAAGGGTTTGAGATTGTTTATTACAGCCATAAATCTTGCAGTAAAATGTCGAAATGGCCGTGTGCAAGATAACACTTGGTGGTCTTGGCTGGGTTCTTGTTTATGATAACAAAACCACAAAGACACGGAACAGGCCTTTTGGAGGTCCTGCCTCAGCACATCTTCTCAGACTAATAGAACCACACGAAAAAAACAGACTTGAGCTGAGCAGCTCAGGTCACCTTGCAGATTTACACTCGTATACAAATTTGAGTCCTTCTCTTTGTAACCAAGCGCCAGAGCCCCACTGTAGAAAGAGGCACGGTGAAACTTTGAGATCTAATCACAGTAAATAATATGAAGTAGAGCCCGGTCAACTCTCCCAATATAGCGCTGAGCTTACAAACCGAGACAACACTTTTCGTTGTGTTTTACTGTGGCGTGGGAACACAGCAGCCCGCTGTAGTGCTCCGGCCATAGTGCCTCAGGACTTATGCCGAAGGTAATATTTACGATACCCCAGTGTAATTCATCTGGTGCTAGCCGGCAGGTATTTGTGTGTATGCGTCTCTATGTGTGCATGTATCTCTTAAAACCGGGAAAATGCTATCGTGGTGGACTTTGGCAATCTTTTATTTTTTACAGTCATGTAGATGGGACCTTCTTTTCTTTCAGGAAATGGGTTGCTGTTGTTTTGTTGTTGTTGTTGTTTTGAATATAAATAAAACAAGCTCCCCTTTTCTGTCAAATGTGTGCTGTTGAACAGTTGCGGCTGTCTCTGTGTGTAACCGCGTGTGTGTAACCGCATTTCCTCTCCACGCAGAGTAAATAGAGAAACTTATCTATTACGCCAGTTAGAGTTCCATAGATGTGCTGTTGAAAATGAGTAAGTAAATGTGTTTTAACTCTCTTTACAAATTAGACATTCGATAGTAGGAGGAAATGAGTGATTGTTTAGATAAGTATCCCAGTATACACAAGTGCTGGAAATGTTCTAACATATTACAAGCCGCATGCAATGTGCATGCCTGTGTGTCTGTGGATAAAATATAAATCGATACGATGTGTGTCTTGTTAGATAGAATATATATTCAAATAGAATTTTATTGCGTGTATCCATTATCTGTAAAACTGCAAAAGACAATAATCTGAATTTAAACCTGGGTAACTGTTAATGTAATATCTTTAGGAGGGCAAGATCTAAACCGTATCATATTTACGCTTGATATATCAGAAATATTTTCCCATACCAGCAGATGAGATTAGCCACTCAGCAATTATATTCTCTAAGGGTGCGGTAAATATTTCTATGCGTTTATATGCTTTCCTGTAAAGGTGAATAAAATAATCGGAAAAGTTCGCGCCTACTCCGAACGTGGCAGACTAGCTGACGTTCAATAAGTTCTTTTTTCTCCCCCTTAGAATAAGAGTGTAATTAGTTTAACCATCAAATTTCAATTACCTAAGGTCAGGGCGGTTGCCTCGTTTCCCCCTGAGCTGCAAATACCGTTAACAGTCTCAGTTTTAGCAACGTAGAAGTGCCCGAGTGCCCTCTCCCTCCTACGCCAGGGTTTGCGAGTTACTTCTGCGAAGGAGCTAGCGATTTCTCGTGGAAATGAAAATTAAGAAATAAACCCAAGACGAGGCATACCAAAGCAACGGACTTAAATTCGTAGCTCAGAAAGCTCTCTCCGCGAGGAGGGATGCCCACAGTGAGCCCTGTAATCGCAGGTAGGAAGTGTTTGATACCGTCGTGTCCGTCTTCTCCTCTCCCCTTCCCCCTCTGTTCCCCGTTATTTTCAGGCTCGCTCTATGCCTCACACCCCGCAAGCCCCTCGAGGACTCTCCTCGGCCTCCCCGCGACCTTCGTTCTAACTTTTGCATCTATTCCTCCAATTAGCACAGCTTCAGAGGCGCCAAGGGCTGTCCCTGGAGCTCGCGGCTGCCCGCGGTCCGCAGAGTCGGGGCGCTGGGGACAGAGCCCGGAGGGCGGCCAGTGGCCTGTGCCCGACAGCCGCTGCCGCCCTCTGCCTGCGCGCAGCCCCGGCGTTTGGAGATGGGCTTGTTTAAAAGGATTGTGCAACGCCTTGTGCAATGCCTGCCTCCCTCTGGATCACGCAGCTGGGCTGCGCTCCGCTTCCTCGCCCCGCTTCCTACACTCTCCCACGGGAGAACGAAGACACAAAAAGTGCTGGGGCGGGCGGGGTGGGTGGGAGACTGTCAAAGCCGGATTAGTTTTATCTCGCTTGACACCGCGACTGCTGGACGCGGCCCGGGTCGGCGGGCGGGAGGAGCCGGGGATGCTGGTGAGGAGCGGACGCGGGGCGCTCCCTCGCCAGGCAGCCGCCGCCCGTGGGGGAGGCGCGGTCCC
>VZTA01018017.1:127721-140139 GCA_013398855.1 Mohoua ochrocephala | reverse complement strand
CCCCTCCAGCGCGGTGCTGCGGAGGAGCCCAAGCCCGGCCCACGCAGGTCTCGGTGGGGTCGGGGCTCCCCGCGTGGGCAGGGGAAGCTCCGCGGCCGCCTCCCTCCGGCCCCGGGCAGCCCTACTGGCTCCGCCCGGGCCCGTGGACGGGCAGCACTCACCCGTGGAAGACGGCCCGTGCAATGCCGCGCTGATGCTCTCCCGTCCCCCTGCCAGCAGAGCACAGAGCCCCCTCCCCGCTGCAGACAATGACAATCTGGGTTCTACTGATTCATTTGGGGGGGGGGGGAGGGTGTGGAGCTGACCCAGCTCGCTGTGCAGAACGGGACAAACCGTTGTTAATAACGCCCCAGAGCTCTCTCTGGAAACTGAGGAGCTGTCAAAGGCAGTAGAGATTAGGGGCTCCAAGTACGAGCATCCCTGCGCTAGCAGATAAAGGTGTTGCGTCTGTTCTGAGGGAGATATTGAAATTTTAATCTTTAGGGTCACGTGACTCATTAAATAATTAATGCAGATAGTCAGGAATGGATCTGTGGCCGTCAGTCCTCACTAGGAGTGATTCTCTCAGAAGTGAAACTCAACTCCTTATTACTGGAGTTTGTTTTTCTTTCTTTCTTTCTTTTTTCTTTTTTTTTTCCCTTTAAAAAAAGCCCCACCTGATTTATCTTGAAAGATTCTAAACTTCTTAAGCAAGCAGTAGGGTCTGTGTTGGTAAGTAGGTAGTGTGTATTTCTAGCTTGATGACTTTAATTGTTTGTGCTTGCTTTGTCTGCTGAGCATTTGCTTAACAAGTTTAATATTTAGAAATGTTAAATCTTTGTTTTAGCTGCCTTGTGGTCACATTACGGCTTTTGGTGATTAAGTGTTACGGAGGCAAACACACTTGATAATGTTCTAATTCACACTGTGGAAGGCTGGGTGCCACAGTGCAGGAGGACCTGCTTTGTTCAATTTTCCTGGCGTTAATAAATCACCGTCTCTTAATACAGGGCCAAAAAAGCAATGGAAAGGCAGTGAGCATTGCAAAGGAAAAGTCATGGGCGAATTTCTCTACGACTCATTAGTCTGAACGATTTATGTACGAACTTAGAGTGCCGCAGTGAATATTAGCGTTTGGGAAAACAACAAATTAAAAAAAAAAAAAGTCATAGTTTTTGTAAAGTGCTTTATTGCTACTTAGCAACTCTTTCAAGAAACAGCATACTTTAAAGGACCATGGCAGTGTAAAATATGGTAGCGTGACCTAATTGCTCCAAAATAAATAACAGAAAGTCGCTGGCACCATTTTCAGATACACCCTTCATATTTAACACGAGTGGGGCAACCCAGTCACGACACGCTTGATCGATGATTATTGCTGTTTGTAACATGATTATTGATTAGGGATCAAAACGGCTAAGGTAAGACTTTGAGCCTAAAATGCCAGGGAGTTCCCCCTGTGCTGAAGCTGAGTGGAAGGAAAGTTAGAGCTAAGGATAATCCCAGGAAGAAGCGCCCGGGCTCCGTGATTGCAGTTCGAACTTTCCATTTTCTTTTGTGTTTGCCAGTAGATTTTAACAGTCAGCGCTCGCCAATTTATGAGACAGCAATAAACAGTTTAGTAGGCTATTATTGCATGATTTTATGTAGACTGGAGTTCAACACCAAATTTAAAATTATTGGCGTAATTATGGAACTACTAAATTACCAAAGCAAAGTATCTGCTGGAAAAGTTCTCCCAAGACAGACTTAATATTTCCAGGACTCAGATAACACCCTTCAGCAAGAACGGTGTTATTTAATTATTAGCATTTACATTTACTGACGATTGTAAGATGCGTTAGATGGGTTTTATTAGCAAGACTGAATGCAGGGGTACATTATTATATCTGACAAATTCATATGTAAAAGTGATTCAGTAAGTGGCATGCAAATAATCTGACTATTGTCTTTTTGGACTGTGCAATATTGTTTATTTTAAGGAAAAGAAGCAGCCCGGTTTTTCCCCCCCTCTGTCAATGGCTCTGAGTGATGCTGGGTTTTTTTCGTTGATTTTTTTTTTNTTTTTTTTTTTTTTTTTTTAAGCATTTGGGCCCGATCCCGCTTCACTGAGGTCAATTGTTAGTCTCTTACTGAGCTTGTGGTGGCGGGATTGGGCCCCGGCTAACCGTTTGAATAAAAGCCCAACCACAATACGCCCCGCATTTAAACTGGAACCCTTTCCGAGTTTTATTCAGCAGAGATGAACACCACGACTTGTGTTTAATGTCTGTTCTTGATTAAATGATCCTAAACAAAGGTTTCCCAGAGGAAAATAAAGCAGACATTCATGTAACAAGAGTTAGGAATGACAATATTTCCAAACACTTGGAGACAGAAGGCATAGCTGTCTACGGGGAAAAAAAAAAAAAAAAAAAGAAAAAAAACCCCAACCAAAACAACCACACGCTTTTATTTCTCAGCTCCCCGTGCTCTTCACCCGGGTGGGAATCCACGCTCCTCGCGGGAGCCCGAGCCCGCTCCGTCCCAGCCCGCCCCTCTCCGGGCTCTCCCAGCGCACCCGGCAAACCCTGTATTGCCAATGAAGGAGCAAAATACCTCCCCCTGCACTCCCCGGTAAGGCACTGTTTGTTGCTTGTTTACAGGGAGCCCCGAAACGAAGCCGCTCGGCCGGGGCGGTGGAAGAACCTGGGAGCGCCTCAGCCCAACTCTGCTCAGCTGGAGGAGGTAAGAGCCGGGCAGCGGCCGCTGCTTTTGCGCCGGTGGCAGCTGTAAGAATGAGATTTGCCTGGTACCTGCATGAAGAACAAGACTGCTGGAATGAGATTTTGTTGTTGTTGTTGCGATAAATATTTAACCTAGCTGGAATTTTTTTTTCTGGATTGGCTCTATTCATCTTCCGTGGGTGGTGAATGCGCGTGTCTGGGCAGACAAAGAAGTGTACGGGACCTGAGTGATCGCCATCCTTATAAAGGCATTGGGGACAGGAAGGATGCAAAGTCATCTGAAGAGCGAAAGAGTCAGAGAATTTCTTTGTCCGTTCTTAGCTCCTTCCGAAATCAAAGGCACCAGGCGAGGGAGAGAGGGTCGGAGCCGGTTCGGTATTGAATGGCTGCTTTCCGCGGCTTGTCTGTTCGCCTCCTCCTCGAGGAGTTCCGCAGCCAGTCCTGCAAACGAGAAGTGCATGTGGGGATGTTAGAAAACCTGTTTTTTTGTCTGCGTGCATACAACAGAATGGTTCGCGAATAAGTTTCGGGTGTTTGTCCGTCCTGGCCTGCTTTGCGCTCAGTGGAGGTCGGTGTCTGGTGGTTCGGAGTTGCTGAAGTCCTTGATGTGGTTGGTCCTTTGGCAGGAGAAAAGAAATGCTTTCCATAGTGACAATTTTTTTATGCCGGCCGTCGAGAGGGGAGGATTACATAGAATTAGCTCAAATTCCTGCTAGATTTACCTGCTTCTTTTTGGATGTTGATGTACAATTAGTGTATTTTACTACCTTTTAAAAGCGGCCATAAATTACAGGACTACAAGGGCTCTTTGTGTTGGCTTAATGAGCTGCTTAAATCTTAACTACAAAAAGGGGCTGCAAATGTCTATTCACGCTTGCGTTCGGAAACTGAAAGCGAAAACACGGTACGAAGGAACCTTCCTCCGGTGGCATGTACCCACAGCATTGCGGGCAGAGATATTTGGGATTCCTTAACGGACCCAACACCGGCAGACTCAGCTGACTCTGAGCAGAACTTCTCACACAAGGGCACAGTCGATAACGCTGCTCTTTTTATCTACTTGGAAATGATCAAAGACCAACTTTATCAGGCGCATGGATGTAGGTAAACAGCTCTGCGTCCCAGCAGATTGCAAATCTTTCGAGGTAGCGAGGAAATAAGTACTTAATACCGTACGGGTGATTCCCATTTCGTCTCCACACGGGAGTGATAGGCACACCTCTTACCAACTGGCATAAAAGTAAACTTGAAGCACAGTAAAAATTCTAAATCCAATTGTACTGGAGGTAACTTTAAATAACATTAATGCTAAGAGTGGCTATTAATGCCAGAACGGGCACAAAGGGTCTCCCTTAATGAAGGCACGTTATGAACTCAGATCTGTTTGTTGTTACTGAGCCTGGAATTTAAACTGAGCTCGAAGCCATGTGTATAAAGCACAGAAAAATCAGTAGCAGACCTACTGATAAACTCCACATTTTTCTACTAGAAACAGTCTTTAGGGTCTCCAAATCATCAAGGTAATAAAACACAACGTTGAGTGTCCAGGAACAGGAACAAAGCAATAAATGGGGTGGTGAGGAAAGTCTAGCGCCTGCGACTCGCAAGATCATTTGAATTTGTATCTGAAACCTCGTAATCACGCTACTAGAGCAAAGAAAACTTTCTCCGAATTCGGCGGAAGGGAATAATTTTCAGCTGCAATTCAGGACAGCACAAAGTTAGGCAGACTCCCCCTTCTGCCTTCCCAAAGCACACTCTGTGAAAGGTATTCACACGTCAAGAAGTTACTTTTCTTAAGAATTAATTAGTTTCCCCACTATATACAGCAAGTTAATTGTTAAACAGTAGTTTTAGGATTAACTTGACCATTAATACTAATAAAGATGTTCACAGAAACAGGGTTTTGAAGCCAATAGCCACAGCTAGCGTTAAGGCATTTCAGATGACTTATGATTGTGATTTATTGCTTTTGTAGTTTCTATTTGCTCAAGACTGTAACTTCTAAAGCCATCTTTCTACTTTTGACGCAAAGCAGTCGATAACTTTTTACAACAGCCCCAAGAAAGACTTGCTTGGCTTTTTTCAACATCTGCTCCATTCCCCATTAATTTCAGTTTCATTGTTGCAGAAGAACTTCTCTATGTGTTTCTTCTATGGGATGTAAACGCACCAAATTTAAAAGAGCCGTGAATCCGTCTCAAGCAAATATCAGCCTTGGTTTACAATAAGTATGAGAGCTGTGGAGTTACCAGGCATGCTGATAGTTATGGATTCGGGCATGTGGAGTGTGCCTACTGCCCTCTCTTTGTTAAAAGTCTGTAGTTTTTATTCCAGTTCCCAGTGAGGGATAATATATGTATACCCTGGTACCAGCTTAGTCACTTCCATATGAAAAATTGCAAAGTTTTCTCCTGCTGTAACGTCATGCTGACTTTGCTGCAATGCCACTACTACACACTGTTGCGAATGGGTTTACATTCCAGTGGCCGGCTTTTACAATCCAGGCGAGAGTGTAACAAGGCTTGGCCGTAACAGTAAAAGTCACCTTTAGACAGAAAACTCCTTCCATTCTGTTCAATGAAGTGCAGGTGAAACAGCAAGAGGGGATATGCAGTTAGCTTCTTTGAGCTCATGGGAGATGGTGGAAAGGTTTAGGCAAGGGTGTAGGGATGATGATGCACAATGCTGGAGTCACAGAACTGAACCAGGAGCACGTTAAAAGCGTGAACTATCTGATTTACTTTGACTCCTTCCAGAAAAGTTGTGTGAGTGGAGGGTTTCTTTTGTTTGTTTAGCTTATTGTGTCAATAGCACAAGTTAAACAATCTTACAGGGAAGATGTGATGAGTTCACACACAGGCGAAGCTGCCTGGCTCAGGGGCCACATACAACTTTGCTTTTTTCTTTTTTTCTTAATTTTTTCCCCTTAGGCAAAGAACTCCCCCTCCCCAATTTTTTTTTTTTTTCCCCAACGTTAGAAACCTATAATTTTGTGCATCACTCAAACTAGCCGTATAGGAAATGCGTAAGCACAGGTTTAACAGCAAGGTCCCAAAAGATTTTGCAAAATTCAGAGGCACGCCAGTGAAGGAAGGTGTATTCTTCATAGTGTGTTACGAGGACAAAAATCAACTAGCCTCTTAGAAGAGACTCTTTTTTGCCTTTGTCAGGTAATTATAGGTCTTTTTAGTTTCTACAGGAGCCCTGATGTAGCGTGTGGGAGTTGAGCAAGCCCTGTACAATGGCAGGGTAGAAGCAGCTGGGGGTGGGGGGAAGGCTGGTAATCGTCCCGTTTGGAAGGGGGCTGGAAATAATAGCATTAAGATTTGGGCTTTCTTCGGGGGTTGCAGAGGACACGCGACGTGGAGCAGAGTGGCGGGCCCGACGAGCAAATGCCGGTTAATTAGGCTAAGTATCAAAGTGCAGCGTTATAAGAATTCCTCTTACCTTCCAATGGGCTTTGTGTAAAGAAATATTGGTGTGGGAGGAAAGAGAATCAGACCAATCTCGCCCCATAGTCATCTGCATCTCTTAGATTTTTTTTTCCCCTCCCTTAAAACTCTTCTTTAACATATTGGGTTAAGGCTTTAAAAAGCGAAGGCTCGCGCTAAGAAACCCTGTTCCTTCAATGATTCCCTATTTCAAATAAAAGGATTTAAGTTGACGTATGACCACGTGAGCACATAATACAGCGCATTATTGTGGCATTTGGAGTGGAGACCCGGTCTGGCTCCGTCTGCGATTACGCTTTTCCAGTTTCTGTTCAGAGCAAGCACTGCTTTCTATTATTTTTTTTTTTTTCTCCTGCCCCCATCACCGTCCCCACAAGAGCTGGCCATTTCGCTGACAGCTTTCGTTCCTTATGGAAAGGTTATTGTCGAGCCGAGAGGACGAAATGCTTCGTTAGAAAGGATGGATTTTATTTTAAGGTATTTCCGTTGATTGTTCATTTATGTGGTGAGTTATTGCTGTTCGAGGCAAAGGTCAGTAGCAGAGGCTGGAGTGAGTGCGTGTGTGTGCGTGCGGGTGTGTGTGCACCCGGAGCCAGGCTGCTTCCCCCTTTGTTTCAATTTGCTGTGGTAAATATTCAACTCTACCCTCGCAGCGAGCAGAGCAGGGAGAGTTTGCTTCTTTATTTATTTTTCTCCATAGAGATCCCACACTGCTGCTGATGGCCAGCTGCCTCTGCTACAGCCCCTCGATTGCCATCTTACCATTATTTATGAGCGGCTAGAGATAGGAAGCCTCTTTTATTGTCGTGTTTGAATATTTCCCCCCTTAATTTTATTCTATTATTTTATTTGTGTGTTTGCGTGTTTATTTATTTATGTATTAGAGCAAGTCGGAGAGAACGATGTGGGGGGTGTGCGATGCTCCTCGGTCGGGGTCGTGCTCGAGTGTGCGGCGGCGGTTGTTGTTTTATGGGTGTTTGTTCGGCCGCTGCCGCTCCGTAAATCGATGACTGTGCGATCGTGCTGCCATTTTATTTATGAGGCTTTAGTGGTACTTTGTTTATTGTGCGCGGAGCGCTGCATGAGTGCTCAGCTCTATGGCAAAGCTTCCCCTTCCCAAATGAGCCAAGGCGCTCCTCTTTATTTCTCCGCGGTGAGAAGGAGCTGAACCAAGAGCCAGCCACGGCTCCTAACAATAAATCAGCCTTGAAAATGTGGGGGTTTATTCTGTCTCTCTGAATGGGGATCTGGAAAGCGGGAATAAAAAGGAGAGGAGTGGAAAGTATCTTCTAGGAGAACATATACTAGTCCTAAATCAATATCCATGCCGTCGCTTACATAAATATATATATATATCCATATATATAAATATGTAAGTATTTGCATATACTTATCAATATGAATGCATAGATATATATATGAAGGATGCACTTTAAATGACGAAAATGAACGATTACCTTGCTATCCAAAGAGAGCAAAATGCTACATGAAACCCTATTTCCCCGGTGTGCCCCGACATTGAGAAAGGTTGGAGCACTGGGACTCGCTTTCCTCCAGTTCGCTCCATACTTCTCGTCTATTCCTGTCGAACCATTTTCTGTCCAGTTACGCACTGTTTGTAAGTGCTCCTCTTCTAAGGGGTCAGAAAGAGAGGGAAAGGGGAAGAAAAGTGACCAATGATAAAAACTCCGCTGAGAGCACCAAAAAAAAGTTATTTCCACTTGGAGCTCTTCGCGGCCGTTCTGCAGAGACCTTCGGGGTTATGTTTGGGATGGTCTCACGTTTTCCTGCTCTTTAAAGCCGCTCGCAAAGCAGAACTGACCCAAATAAATTTTATTTCCCCTTCTCGCCATACTGAAGCACCGTATCTCTCTCTTCAGCAAGGGAAGGAGAGCTCCTTCTCTCCCATCTGTGTGTCTAAAAGCCAAGATTGGCGTAGCCATATTTTGAAATGGGCCAAAATGTGCCTCAAAAATAAAATCCAAGCTTTAATTGCAGCTAAATTACTTGGCAGCCTTTCCTCTGATTTATGACCCAGTTTGGATGCATATTGACCCAGTTAAAACGCTCATAAATAACACAGTCCTGCTCTAGAGTAAAAGAAAGCAAGAAGAGTTCTGGAGGAGAGGGGGATTTCGGCGAGTTGTGTAAATAACTTCAGTCTGTTGAGCAAATAGCAAAGAGTGCGTTGCCTCGCTAGTGTTAGAAAATATAGACAACAATTCAGATTGACCACGGCTTGCTTCGGTTGTCCAGTCCTTCTCTAATTCAGCTGATATCCCCTTCTAACTCTCTAACGACTTGGACAGGGACCACTTCCAGAATTGGCCCCCTTCTCCCTCAACTCCCTGCCTTGCTATTTCATCCCTAAGAGATCCCCCAGAACCAGCCTTGAATTATGGCGCTGCCTGCTTCCATTTCGGGGCATCCAAGGACAAGGCGCTTTACAAGCATTATTTTATTCGGAAAATAGTAATTCGGGAGAGGTGGGGGGAGGGAGGGGAGGGAGTGCCACAGAGTGGGACTCTTCGGGGAGAAAAGGCAGGTCATTTCTGACTCAGAAATCAGCCCCAAACACTGCCCGTCCCTCCCCGGGCTAAGCCCTATCTCCCTCGGCGGAATGGAGCAGAAAGAAAATATTCGGCCTCTGGGAGGGAGAGACAGATAAAAGCAGCGGGGATCTGTGCGTTGGGACACTTATCCCGACATCGTAGGAGACATAAAAAAAAATAATCATCTTCTCATGTTTAAAATTACCTCTTTGGGGAGAGAGGGGGCGTGGGGAAATGGGACTAATTGGAGAAATCTCGCAAAATACTCTTTGCAGGCAGTAAGATGAATGAAAGAAACACTTCAATATTCCTGTGAACCACTTCGGTTCTCACGATTGAAGTCCTTACATATCCTTTCATTTTTAAAATCCTCCCCCCCGCTTCCCGTTCCCCGTTCTTAAATACAGACATTTAGTCAGAATATCCCGCTGGAGATGGCTCCCAGGTTGAAACGCGCTCTTAGGAAAAACTCGCCCAGCTTTCGGCGGGGGTCCCCAAACCGGCCGGCTCCCCGGTGTCCGCAGGTTTCGGCAGTCCCCATCTTTTCTCTCCCTGTCCAAATCCTCCTCGCCAGTCCGGGGGGCTCCGTCGGGGCGCAGCGCTGCCTCTCAGTATTTGGCCGGGCAAGTGGGCGAATGGCAGATCAGCAGTTTCAGAAGAAAGTGTGGGGTTGATTATTGACTAAAAAGACTTTTTTTTTTTTCCTTCCAAAGCAACATTCACAGGATTGTTTGAAGCAAAACGCATACGAAGGATTTTTGCCTCTTCTCTCCTCCTACGCTGGCCGCTTCCCTTTCATGTGGTGCCTTCTCACTTATGCCATAAGGAGCAAGTGTTTTCTGTTTTAGTGCTCTGTTTACAGCTTTGGTGCACGAAGTCATAAATCTTGCATAGCCATAAATGACAAAAACCATTGGTATGCGTAAGAGGCCACCCCAGCCTTATAGTGCTTTTTATTTCTCGCTTCCCCCTCGCTTTGTTTGTGTTTAAAGATGACGCTGGGTTCCCTCGTGCTTTAAACGGACTAGTTATATTTATAATGCCTTAATTAACGAAGTAACGTCAAATTTACACCTAGATTTTATTCGCAGGCTCCGCTTAATGCACGGAGCCCAGAGCCCCGTTACAGTCTGCCAGGCGGGCAGGGTCTGCAACTTTCTTTGAGTTCTCGTTCGCACGGTCGCTGCCGTGTTTCTGTTGCAGGAAACTGGGGGGACACCACCACCCCCAAACCCCGTGGCGCTGCGGAAGGAGGCGAGCCCCTTCCCCAGCTGTGCTGCGGGGAGAAGGCGAAGGCGAGCTGAGAGGCGCCGGGCCCGCGTCCACGCGGGTCTCCCGCCCACGCAGCGTCCCCACGGGGTGCTGCGGGCACCCCGACCCGTCTGTGCAGCACATGTGTGTGTGTGAGCGCCTCTGTGCCCGTCCCGGGCGCTGGGGATATTTGAGGGGGGCAGGGGGGTGTCTGTGTGTACATCTGTGTGTGTGTGCGCTCACGCATGCATGAGTTAATAATTAGTAACTCTAATGATTTCCAGCGTGGCTCTGAAAGCATTGCCCAGAGCAGGGATCCTGGTGGGCTTCGGTTGGCTCTCCGGACCCAGCCCCTGCTCTCCGGGCTTTGCTCCCCTCCCCGGGACTCAGCCGGGGCTGTGCGGGGCTCCCAGCCGTGGGGAGCGGCAGAGGGGCTATTCTGCAGCTGCCCCCCAAGCCCACCGGTAAGAGGGACAAACTCAAACCCCCACAGCAGCACCCTGGAGGCTGGTGAGAGCGACCCTTTGTGAGCGCCGTTTGTCTTCATTAGCATAATTTTCCTGGACTTCGGTGACGCCCGGGTGCGGGGGGGCCGCACTCCTTCACTGCCGTGCTCCTGCGCTCCCTCCCCAGCCCCCACCCTGCCCCATGCTTCCCCAGGCGGCAGCCTTTCTTTCTTCCTTCCTTTTTTTTTATTTTTTTCCTTTTTTTCCTCCCTCCAACTCCCCCCCCTCCTCCTTCCCTCTCTCTCCTTCCCTTCCCAGAGCAGCCCTGGGAAACATCCCCGTCCTCCGTGCCCCGCACAGGGGGAGCCCGGTACGCCGGGGACCGGCTCGGGGTAGGGTGCGCAGCCTGAAGCGTCAGGGGAGCGGGGTAGGCGGGTGTCCAGAGCCACCGACCCCATCCCGTGCGGGGCAGGACTCGCCCCTCCCGGCCGGGGGGTGCCGGGTGTGGATGAGCTGAGCCGGTGCCCACCCCGCGGCCACAGGGATCGAGCTGGGGCAGACAGCCCCTGCTCTCTGGGTTGTGTCGCCTCCAAAAAAAAAAAAAAAAATATAGAGAGAGAGCGAGCGAGCATGCTGGCTTCCGCCTCAGTCGTCAGAAGTTAAGGTAAGCAGGCCACAAATACGCTGCTATCAGTCGTGAATGGCGGAGTTTATGTCCCAGTGATTTATGACCGTAGACTTAAATGTCGGTTCAAGAAGAGTTCACAAGCTGGGGCTTCCTTCCAGGCAGTGACTGATACCCTTACACTTCGTGTTCAGGCAGCTCTCTCTCCTCTCTTCCCCCCACCCCCCACCTTCTCTCAACTTTGTCTTTATCTTTCAGGAAATCTTTCAGGGGGGCTGCCTGCTTTTTCGTCCTAGAGTCGGAGTTTGGGGCTCGGTTGGGAGTTACAGGGCAAAGATCTGGTGTGCTTGGGAAGGGGGAAAGCGCAGGGAAGGAGAGGGTAGGAGAGAGCTGAAATGGGGAGTGGGGGAAACCAAGCGGACTTGCCTCTCCAAGCAACTTTCATCTGCTGTCTCTGGGCTGTCTGGGTGGGGGGAGAGAAGTTGGTAAAGTGCAGAGCTGTGTACTGCACAAACCGAGATGGAGCCGATAAAACAGGCATTGGAAAGACTGGGGGCCCATTAATGTTTGTAAGACCTGGCTTTTTGTCTTCGAAGGGGAGAGGAGAGCTCTTCCCATCCAAGGCACCATCTGGGGTGGCAAATTCACCTCCTCTCCCTTCTCCCATTAGGACGCTATTGTGATCGTTATTGCTCTTAATCCCTCTATTCCCACTTTCTCCTGGAATGACCGGGCGCTCCTCAGGCTACCCCCGCTTCTCGATAACTTTGTAGGAAGTGATTAACTTGGCGAACCCAAACTCGGGATCTGATTTTTTTTTTTTACTTGCTGGCGGACGGCCGAAGCTCCAATAATATTTTGCCTTCCAAGTAAAGTTGCCTATTGTCTGCAGGCCGGCAGCTACGGGAGCAGCCACCCCGCATCCTCGCTCCGCGCTGCCCGTCCTGCCAGCGCCACAAAACTTCGCAGCGGCCGAAGGAAGGTGAAATATTTGGTGTCGCGGTCATGAAAGGCGGGTGCCTTTGTGAAATCACCGCTGGCTGATTGTTTCCTCCTTCTCCTCTGGTAGTGGTGTCTACAGTCTCTCTTTCAAAGGAATTGAGAAAAATCACACCAGGCCTCGATAGCACAGGGAAGGAGAGGCGAGGAGCTGGAAATTGTGTGTGCGCCTCAGATCTCCATCGGCTTATTAGCTTAATAGCATCCAAAGAGCTTGATTAGTGCAATAACAGGGTAACCGCCCTGCTGTAGGTGTGTTACCTTCGTTTTGTGACGACCTAACAAAGGGAATACTGTTTTCTAAGAACTTGTATAACTTGAAAGGCGTAGAATGAGCTCGTTTGGTGCATGTGTTGTGTAAGGCTTTTCGCCCCTAAGCATTTGT
>VZTA01018017.1:34273-98928 GCA_013398855.1 Mohoua ochrocephala | reverse complement strand
CCTTCCTTTTCAGACAATCTGAAAATATTTCCCTTGTCACCCAGGTGTGACTCTAACATATATCTACCTCCATCTCCCTTCTGGAATGCCCTGCAAGGTTTGTACTGGGGTGTGTGGGAAGGAAAGGAGTATGTACAGTTTCCTTCTCAGTGTGAGGTTTGCAAGCGAGGCTTTGATCTGAACATGGATGACTCTGCTGAGGGTAAGAGTGGTGGTTTATTGTCATTGGATGCTTTTTTGTTGTTTGCTGTTGATTTCATGTCTTCCCCCAATTTCTTCAGTCTGGAATTCACAGACTCAGACTTCTGCTGCAGGGAAAACATGGAAATTGTTTTTTCCCTTGTCACAACGTGTTCTCTAACAGTTGCCTCCTTTTCTGCTGTCTTTTCTTCTGCTTTAATATCTTTAATAAGTGTTACCATCTGCTTGGGTGCTGGGGACTGCACGTTGTGAACAAGGCCAAGAGTTTCTGAGGGGCTGGAACAGTGTTGTTTACTATTAGGCATAATGGAGATTATTGTCTTTGCCTGGGGCAGGTGTGTTGTGGCTGGAGCAGACATAGAAATGCAGAACATGTGCTGGGGTTCAGCTATCTACAGTTTTCTTAAAAGGAGGTTTGGCTGCTGATCTGTTGGTGTTTACTTAATATGCAGGGACTCTCTTTTCCTGCCATCCTCTGGCCCCCAACATGCTTAACCTCAGAAAGACACAACACATTGTGATGCTACTAACTGGTCAAAAGGCACTATCAATTTTAGATGAGATAGGTACGTGTCAGAATCAGCATAATTAACTGGAATGACAATCCCGTTAAATGTGTTTTTGCCATTGCACCGGTAATAAAGCATGTGTAAATTTACAATTAAGGCCTGTCTTTCCTCTATACCTTGGAGACTAGTGACAAACATTAAGAAGTTGTATAGCTGCAGAAGCCGAAGAGAGGTATTTATCACAATAAAAACATTAGGTGATGCATTTCCCAGATTATCTGTCCTTCTTATGCAAATACTCTTTTTGCTGGAAATTTCAGGCTAAGTAATAATTATATTTCTGATCTGAAGGGTGATATTTCACCCCCTGAATTATTGTTTTCATTTGCAAGATGGATGAGAACCATATTGTTAACTACCTTGCATAAAGGTATTTGAAATAGTTCCCATTTCACATTATGCATCAAGCCGCACTTTCTTTATATCGAGTGCACTGCACATTGCAGATCCACAGAGAAATTTTCAGGGATGCTGTAAGACATTTCCCTACCATTGTACATAGATGCTACAGCTCCTGCTACAGTGATGGCTGGAAAGCATCAGCACAAGTAAGATAAAGGTGATTTAAAGTTCGTCTGTGAGTCAGGCAGAGAACTGACAGCCATCTTTAACCAGCCTGACCCTGGGATGACCCTGAGCTCAGCTGGTTGTGAGATAGTTGGGTCTATTATGGGACAAAGGATCATATGTCTGACAGGATGCAGAGAACACATTACAGGATCACAGCTGAGTAACAGTGCAAGACATAATGTACATTTATTTGACGAACAACACAAGCAAATCTTGCCAAGAAAATTTAATTTCAACTATTTTGTTTATTTCAAGTCAATCTCCTTCTGCTGCCTATTTCAAGAAATTAATATAGCTTTTTCTCTTCTAGGAATGAAATAGATGGTCATGCTAGTGAAATTTATAAAGCATGCAGAACGTACACTGATAAATTGTTATAATGGGGTTCCACATATCTACTGTATTTCCTTCCCATGTGGGCTCAATCTGCATCTATTCAACATTAAATTTCAAACGTCTTTGCCTACAACCACGTATAATTTGGTCAAGTGAGATTGGAAATGTCAGAGCTACTGCAGCAGTGGCTAGAGAGAGAGCCATGGCCTCGAAACTGCACACGGCCTTGTAAGTGAGTAGCTGCACTCCTGTGAAAAGTGCCAGGAACCCAAAATTTTGCCTTATAACAGCCTTCTCAAAAAGGGAGAGAAATACCCAAGCAGACTGATAGGCTGAACTCCTCCACTTCTAGTTTCAGAGATGATACCGTGGCAAGGGATCTGATATCCTCAATTTCAGCACTGGGAAAAGGGCTGACAGAGATATGGAGAACCCGTATAACCTTGCACATAAAAAATTAGATCAGCTCTAGCCTCTCCACTGCAGAGCTCATCATATGCCATGGAAGGGAATCATTGCTGGGCTGAAGATACGGAAGGCAAGGCTGGGGATTGCTGGGACTTGCCCGGTTGGTTGATCAGGCATTATCCAACATGCCCTGACCCTGTCGCTGGCCACGCCAGGTTTCTGTTGCGGAGGAAAGGGAGAGCGGGTATCTCACTGCTAGTGCGTCAAGCGAGAGAGGCGGAGTGATGGGGAAGGAGGTCAGTACGTCTGTCAAATGACAAGACTCTTGTTCCTCTGTGAGGGAGGCAGGACCACATCTGCCACAACTCCTGGCAGTGCTGTGCCCTTGTCCCTCTGCTGCCCCAAAGCTGCCATCCGGCATCACCAGGCAGGAGGCAAAAGCTTCAATCAGCAGAAGGAAAATTGAGAGTTAACCCCCTGCCCTTCCCGCGACCCCCACCACCGATGTGGAGGGGTGATGAGAGAGGGGGGATGAAGAGCTGCACCACAGGCAAAGCCGAGAGCAGCGCTTTACCTCAGCCAGCTTTCACGGGGACGGGGGGTTAATCTGCTTCCCAGGCCCTGTTGTCAGTAGCCACACGTCCTATTGCTCCAGGCAGGCTCGGATCTGGCTCGGAGTCCTATACAAACAGCTCACTCTTTACGGAGCTACTGCGCTGGGTGACCTCTTCTAATGTATTACTGGTTTATATTTGCGCTGATTGCTTCCAAAGGGGAAATGACATGAAGTGAATCAGTGTGACCTCATTAGCGTGGCTCACACTGGTAAATGGATGACCACCATTAGGAAGGCTCTGTTGTGGCAGTGCTTCCATCGTGTTACCTGTGGATAGTATCATCATCTTGCTATAACCTGCTGCAAAGATTTATGCACTATGCTAACTTGCGTGCTGCAGCTGCTTTCTGTCTTATAAATATTGACTTCTGTGCCAAAAACAACAACTTGGTACAATAGGAATTAATCTTCTGCTTGAGTGATGCATCTTTACAGACCAGTTTGTCTTTAGAAAATAGAGCTCAAGAGAGTTTTATGATTTAGAAAAATACTTTGCAAGTTGATTTAAAATACAGGCTGTGATAAGCAGAGGCATCATTAAAGTGACATGGGGGCTATATTTTGCCTTCTAGATTTTCCTAACCGTGCCATCTGTTTGTCATCTTGACTTGTGTGAAATTTTAAAGAAATTGCCAGACTCCGGGTCCCGAATCTTTTCTGCATGTTGCAGTTTCTCAGATAATTTATCTATCACACTACTCCAATGGTTTTAATTTGCTTGATTTTTTTTTAAAATTTAAAAGCAACCAACCAAACATACAAACAAACAACCCAAAAAACTTCAGGCAATCTGATTTTTCAGAAGACTTGCAGATGTCCTCCACTGACAGAGGACACCTTTTGTCCTCAGCAAAAGCACTACAGTGCCGGGGAGCAAAGCACATCTCCCACCTGATGTTAGACACTAGGATGAGGTCACAATACTGCAGAATTCTGGAGTTGATAGCAAATAACAACACACAGAGTCAGAGTTCTAAAAGATGAAAAGACAGGACATCACCTTATCTTAACCAAGATCCTTCTAGGAAGACTTGTGCCCTCTAATGCCTAAACAAAGATATTTTACTGCGCAAAGGAACCACTGAGGATATTTGATCTGAAGGTGAACTTACAGTATTTTGACAATTGCCCTCTGCTGAAGTTCAGGTGTTCACGGCTCCGATTTCAGGCATTTTTTGTAAGCCTGTCCATACTACGCATGACAGGGAGAGAAAGTGAGTACTCCCTACTGCAACAGAATTTTTGACTTGATTATGCTCTTATGGATCATGTGAAAATTAGAAAGGTGGTGTGGTTCAGAACAGTATTGACTCAGACATGTTACCATGTATTATGGTATTATACTCCATAGGCCAGATCTGATGGACTTGCAACTGAATTTTTGTTCAGATGGAGACTTCCGTGCTGGCTCTCCAAGGGTTTTCATAAAGCTCATTGCCGTGCATCCCTGAACAAGCAGGCTGGAGGCAGTAACTCCACTCCTGGGGTGAAATTTTTGTCTCCAAATGGAGCCAGTCACTGGTTTTCTCACAGTCTTCACCCGGGCAGCTGTTTGGTATGCACAATGTCACAATGGTGCTTTCAGAGCCACTAGCTTATGCTCTCCACACTGAAATACACCTTTAGGCCAGTAAAATTTGTGGTAAAATACCAATAACCACTGTGGGGCGGAACTGTGAATAGAGAGCTGATCTGGCTGAGGCTGTCACCGGTATGAGGTTTGAGAAATCCTAGACCACAACCCCTCTGAAGGCTGAAGCAATCTGAATGGCCCATGTTATTCCACACCAATGGTTATTTTTGCCATAGGTGTAAGGTTTATGTACCTCAGAAAAAAAGAACAGTGAGAAATGCTACAGGTGCACAATATCAACAAATTAATAGTCTTTTAGAAAGCTTACTTGTTAAGTAGTGATATTAAGGATTTGGGTTTTACATTTGATAAACCAGAAGCTTTTTTCTTTTATAGCTGATTCCTGTGCTTGCTCAGTGTTTAAGAATTCAAGCAGGTAGATATGTTTGCACTGGCTGAGCTGTTTGGCAGTCTCAGAAATGGACTTTTAAAAGTTTTCTGATGTCTTATCCGTTGGAGATGGATCTCCCCATGCATTTAAAATTATGGTGCTGAATGTCTTCAAAAGAAGAGTTGTTTTTCCCTTCAGAGGAGACAGCTAGACAAAGTAAACCAACACCGCATTTTAAGCTTCACCCCTATATGGCTCCTAGCAATGCAAATATTCTCATATGGGAAAAGAGTATTTATTTTGTGGTCAATCCTCTAAAAAAACAACTGAACTGATTAAAATCACTTTCAATCAATAGGAATTGTAATCAGTGGGAATTTTCATCAATAAGACTTTGAAACTGTTAACTGAGAATTCAATTTCTGTTGTGATTATAAGCTCCACATCTATTTAATTACTTCAGGTGCAATGACGTTAGTAGGAAAAGGTTCATTCACAGTAAAAGACACATAATTGAAGCATTTTAATATATAGTTTCAAATTATGGCAGTGATTAGTTTACCAAAAAAAAAAAAAATCTTCCGTAACTGACTGATAAACTGTGCATCTAATTATAAATATGCCAAAGCACAGATGGGATCTTCAGTAAATACGTGTTCATACAGCACATTAAGGGATTCGTATTAAGCAAATGAACATATTTTGAACTCTAGGAATGATTAATGTATGGAAAGTAACATGAAGCCGTAGTTTAGATCTGTTAAATGGCAGACTTCAGACTCCAACGTTGGAAACCTTATGATAGCTTAGTCTTAATCCCAAAGTCAAACCTCTAAAGCAAAGGGTCTTTAGATCATTTTTCAACACCTTCCACAAACGGGATACTGATCAGCAGCAGAGTAGTAATTGCTACTGTTTCTCATTTAGAGAAAGCAATCCCAGACACTTGGGCAGCACTCTGGATCTGCGGTATAGGGCTCATCGGCAGGAGCTGGGACTGAAGGCCCAGAACTGGCTGAGATCACATGAATCCTCACCTCATGTACAAAAGTTGCCTGCTCTGTCAGTGTAGCTGTCTGTGCTCCTGAGGGCTGGGTTGCCCTGACACTTCATGTTCTTTCATGAAATTATGATTTTATTACACACTGGGCTCAATGATATCTTTGTTTCTGAGAAGGTGAAGGTTTTGTGGAAAGGGTTTTCTTTTTGTGGAAAGGGTTTTCTTCCTTATCCAACTTTAATCTTGAGATCTTAATCAAACAAGCAGATCAGAGTCCGTGATATATGGACAATGTTTCGTGTTTCCATGGCTCTCTTGAGGCATAGTCCACTACTATTTCAATCCCTGACAGCTTGGTAGTTTTTGGTGTGTGTGCTACTTGATATTACTGATTTGCTTAGGCTCTGGTGTCGCATGCACTTGTGATTCTGTCCCAGAGGTATGAAGCCAAGCAGAGGCATTTATCTGGATTTCTGGATTAAAGAAAAGCTGTGAACAGGTATCCTGCTGCTTCAGTCACAGCTGAGTCTTCAGGTGGCAGCTGAGCCCAGCTCCGTGCCAGTACAACTGCAAGAGAAAAAGACTGCAGACAGACACTGCCTGCACAAGGTGTGCAACCCTCAGGTTGCCTCAAAAATCTTCTAGGACTATGAGTTGTCCATCAGAGTGGATGAGGTGAGCATTTCTGTGTTGGAGGTTCAGCACAGCCATTCATTTATATTTAGGAGAGGAAGGAGAGATCTTTCCTATTCCCATGTCTCCCTCCTCACTTTTCTTCTGCTGTATTAAGGTGAACCTGAATGAGACTGCTAGCAGAAAGCCAGCAAAAAGTGAGTAGAAGACCTAGTCTTGAGCCCTACTCATGTTGCTCTGAAAAAGTTGAAATTTGTTTTAACTGGAGGCCAAGGCAGGGGGAAAGGCAGGAGCAGCATTTCTCCAGGTGTCAGGGAAGTCACTCTTGGCATGAATTGTTTTTTCCCCCCTCAGTTTCAAACATTTATAAATTTCTCCCAAGCTTCTTTAAGGCTGAAAACTTTGATGCTTGATCTCAGCTCATAAAAGACCTTTTTATTCTGCTGAAATTTGGAGCAAAATTCTTTGATCAAATTTTGAATCACAGAAAAGTGAGACAGTGAATCTTCTTACAGACTACAACCTAAAAACAAGCAAGCAAGCAAGCAAGCAAGCAGAGACACCCCAGAGAAAACGGTATCTAATTTTGACATCTGAATGTTCTTTTGTAAAGGCTACTGTCCTAGCCCAGATGCACAAAATTCAAGAAATGTCATGCACAGAAGAATCCCATGTAAAGTCTCAAGTATGTAAAACAGTGTTGAGAAACAATTTCTAAGTGTGCATGGGAAAAGTATTCCTTTGAGAAACACAAACAAAGGAAAACCCTCTAGTGTGACAGCCTGGGAACTGGAGAAGCACTGTCTGTTCCATTTGGCTGAATGCCACACTGGGACCAGAGTGCTGTGGGGGATTTGGAAATGCCTTCAGAAGGACCCATCTCAGCCCAGTGAGGACCTGCCCATCCCATATAACTGATGGCCTTTCTGGAAATCAGATCAGGCCCTGAATTTTAATAACTGCCTTATGCACTCGAAATGATCCAAGCAATGCATTTGCTACCAGTGTTTGTTGCATTTAAGCAGTAAGCTTGCAGCAAATATCCTACTGTTGCATTTCATGTTTATTTTAGAATATCTTGATAACGGCCTTAAAATCAGTTTAAATATTCTAACAATGTAAAGTGATGGTTGAACAAGGAGATGGCAGGAGTATGTCTCAATTGCCAATATGGATCCATAGACACGGCTGGATATTTGGGCTTGGCACTGGTAATCACCTGTCTCCGATCCAATAGCGAGCGTGGATGCCTGCTTAACTGGACTATGGGATGCCCAAGCACACAGAGGTGTTGTTAGCCACAACATTCCCTTCCTTGTGTGTTATTGGCTGCAGAAATTCAGTGAGCTTTTAACCTTTTTCATCTGATGGGTCATCTAGACCTGGACAGATATTTATATGGATACACAGATTCTATTTGAACTTCAAGTCCTTGTCCTTCATAAATCACCAGGTTGATTTTGGTTTTTTTTTTAAGCTATGAGGTGCTAAGCATGTTCTGATGGCCTGATTTAATATGATGCCAAATAAAAGCCGGCAAAAGAGCTGATGCCATGAAATAACACCAGCAGGAATATGTAATGAAAGCAAAGTAATAGTGTTTACAAAATCAGGGCTTATCATGCTGTGTAAAGCAAGGCTCTTATTTCAGCTGTATTCAAATCTGGGCTCTTCTCACTGGTTTTGTCTTAATAAAGAAAACACATCTCATACTGGCAAATAGAGCAATCCCTATTGAGAATAAAATGCCCATTGTTGTCATAATGGATCTCCATTGACACATTTAACAGCTTGAATGTATACAATTCAGACACTATAACTTACACTAATTAATCTTTATTGCATCGTTAGTGCCTTGTAAAAGAAAAAATCAACAAGCAGAACCTCTGCAAGAAGGTGTCATTGACATTAAAGGATAAGCCTGCCTGATGTTACTAAAGTTAAACTTTATTTTGAAACAGAGATGCTCTAAGAACCTTCTGCAGCGACTGGATAAACCCAGCCAAATGAAATGCTGTCCTCCGTCCTTTAGAGTATAAACGCAACATATTCTTATCTGATGATGAGTTACGGGTTTCTGTGTTTAGAATTCAGAGGATTACCAAAGAGATTATCTGATCTGTCAATCAAACTGATATCTTGATGACTTGGAATACTGCAACAGATTTAGCAAAGCGTCTTTGCTCTAATGCTCATTCTGGATGTCACGGTTAACCAACATCTTAATTACACACAATGAATAATCTCTCCAATGGCTTATTATACTAATACAAGTCTCAGGAGTGACATATAAGCACAGTACATAGCTGAGTCACTTAAAACTTCAGGGCCCCGCAGAAGGACTGCTGTAATAAAGAACTCAGTAAGCCTTATGCATACTGAGTTGAATGAATTTGATTATGCCATGCTTTGGAAACTAAACTCCCTTCAGCCAGTCCAGGGGACTCGGATGACCGTAAAGAAAGTCCAGGTATAGCAAGCACATGGCCAAATACTTGGCCACAGAAACTAGATAACTGAAGTTGAAAGAAGCCGCTCATATCTACTGCTGCTGCTATACTGATGCATGTGGTGAAGAGAAAAAGCCACAGCACAGTCAGCTGAAAGAAATTTTTCTCATTAAGTACTGGCCCGCATCCAGGTGTCTAGTAGGGCCTGGAGGATTCGCAGTGCCCTATTGTCCTCTGGGCTAATAGACTAATGAATTGGCAAGCTCACCTGTCTTCTTTACCTCACCCTCTCTGCTTTCCCGGATCAACTTTTTGTTCTCATCCCTCCATCTGTCTGCTATCTCACATAAAAGGAGGGACATTTTCATGAGGAAAAGAGGATTTCCCAGGTAGTGATGGACACATATCTGCATGCTACCTGAGCACTGACAGTGTGGAATAAATGGTATTTTGCACTCACAGCAGTGTAATATTGTTTGAGGAAAGGGTGGTGGGGGGGGGGGGCACAGACACATAACAATGCCATGCACAGATGGATGTACAGATACTCCCCGAAATCCAGTGAAAAAAAACCCCTAATAAGTGGGAACGGTTTCGGCACAGCACGTCTCAATTTACCTGCCTTAGACTTGTCAGGCATGTTATCTGTGCTACTTAGGCAGCCCTGGGTATAACTGCTGAATGATCTAACATGATTTAAACATGAAAGCTTATCCTGGCTGCAGCTGACAGGGCTGACTGCTCTCCATCACAGCCTAATATGGAATTGCAGCAGAACAGTGAAAGTGGGCTATCACTGCCCCCTCTGCAGAGGAAGGGAATGTTGCTAACATAGCTGGATCCCTTAAAACAGGGCATTGCTGAAGGAAGTTGGTTTCACTGAAAATTCTTGTAGAAAAGAGCTACGTCTATAAGCTTTTGTCTTTACAGGAGGCCAAGGATTATTTTCAGAGATGCTCTAAAATGGCTGAGTGCTTGTTCTCACAATCATGCAAACTCATCTGTGCTGTGCAGTGCACCCTCATCTAAAATGCAGATCCCTAAAAATCAATGCAATTAATTCTCTGTCTGGGTAGTGAGAACAAACACAACAGTTATGGTGGTTAATATATATGACACATTCCTCTGATTTGTATTGGACATGTTTCTGTGACGTTCTGCCATAGCTAAACATAGACAGTACAAAAAGAACCAGATTCTCAAGTGGTGCAAGCTGATATGGTGCCCCAAACTCACAGCTAGGCTAGCTGATGGGAGATCAAACATTTCTTTCAAGAACATCTAGGAAAAAAGCTCAAGGATGAACAAATGTGAATTCCTATAACTGCATTTTCTCTATCCGGCTCTATTTATAGCCAT
The DNA here is from genome assembly GCA_013398855.1 of Mohoua ochrocephala. Lineage (NCBI taxonomy): Eukaryota > Metazoa > Chordata > Aves > Passeriformes > Acanthizidae > Mohoua > Mohoua ochrocephala. The sequence goes on along the minus strand of VZTA01018017.1, from coordinate 88,822 downwards.
TTTCTGTGGAAGTTCTTGTGTTCCTGTTTCTAGACACAGCTATCCACATGAAGTACATTCGAGTATTTGCTTCAGGATTGCTCACATGCTTGTACCAGTAGGAAATGGAAACCATCTGAAAAGACCAGCTACAACATAGCTGCATGGCCTAATGTGAGAATAGTCGGAGCCAGGCAATGGAAAAGTTGATCGGTGATTAGGTGATTTAGATTTAGAAGGAAATATGGTCACAGTAAATCAAATTATTCACACTCAGAATTAAATTAAAGTTTTGGTGCATTGTTATAGGGTATGTTAATGTTTGTCTAATTGAACTGTAGCCAGCTGTGCCTGGTATGTGTAACAGGTCCTTTGTAACTAAGACAGAAAGCAATGATCTGCAAATTCTAACTGTGCCCTATAGCAGTTACGACTTAAATGTGCAGAATAGATGAGGGACCTACAAAGTTTCTGGTTGATGCACCCCTGGCATAGGACAATGACTGGTAAAAGCTGCATGATCCTTATGGTGGGATGGGCCACTTTGATTTACCATTTGCATGTCAAGACAGATCTTTTGCTACCATTGGGTCATTGATTTCCACATAGCAATAGACACTCCTCAACTGGAGAGGAAAAAAATCCCCCACGTTTCTTACTTTGGTCTCAATAGCATCCAATGAACAAATTGACCTTGCATAGACATTATCCAAAATGATGTGCATGCCATGTTGTTCCCAGTTCAAAGAAACAGCACACTGCTTTAAAAATAAAATGGTAGAAATTGGTAATTTAACGGCGTGTAGCAAGCAGTTTTCAGCTTTCCCTGCTGTGAATCAAGTCCATGCCTTTCTGTCTTAATCAGAATTTTATTTAAATAAGTTTCATTGTACCACAAGAAACAAAATCGTCAACTCATTCTCTTGCAGTGAGCCATGTTGTCTGCAGGGCCAGCTCAAAGCTTTCAGCAGTGCTAGCAGAATGGAATTTTGCGGTCCCAAGGCTGGAGGACTGGGCTCGTCCTGCTGCTGGATGGGGAAGGACGAAAGAAGGGCTGGAATGGAGGCGAGTCCTGGAGAGCAAGGCTTGCTACTCCTGTGCCACTGGGGTGGGACATCTGCCACATCCCCTTACTTGACTTTCCAGGGCTCTGCTGGTAGGTAATGCAAAAGCCATCTTGCCCGTTTCTATCAGTCGTCTGCTCGAGGTAACTGCTGACTTCGCCAGCGGCAGTGCCAGCTGTGGTTATTAGCTTGTCACGTTGAATGCTCTGTGGAAGGCAGAGCAAATACTGGGGCCACTGAGCCACAGTGGGAGAGAGGTTTTGATTGGCAATGTGCCTGTAAAACTGCCTCTCCCCCAGTGAAAGTCTGGCTGTTCTTGTGTACTGCTTTATGCAGGTATTATTTCCATCTCCCACAGAACTGCTATGAAATGCGTGTCCTGCCTTTGAACCCAAAGACCAGGATGAATTCTCCCCTTAACCAGTGTTTGACTTTAGTTGGGCATGGTGAAAGGCAGAAAGGCAACACTAATTTGATCCCGGACGTAATTTAGATTTGTTAATGTTAATTTAGATTTGAGAAATGTTAAACCCTGGATCTGTCCTGCCTTCTTCTCAACAATCAGCATTCCCACTGCACAAGTGCCAGCCCTGCCTCCTTCATCTCTGCTTACCTGTAGGATTCTTTCTTGGAGGGAACTCTCCATTGTCCATTGTGCAGCATAAATGGTGTCACCTCAAGGACGCAAAGAACTGGAATTCAGTGAGTTACCTAATTTACCCCAACTTGAGGAACACGGGATCATGTAATCTTTTATTGGTTGGAACTCCTGCAACTTGCTGTTTTCAGGCATCAGGAACAAAAACTTTTCTTGGTCCTGAACTTGTTGAAGAGGCTTTATTAGGATAGGACTACATTGGTTTAACAAACAAGATGGCCTTATCTCAAGTCTAATTATAAATTCTTAACTGAAATGCAGAAACTGCAGTAATTTTGAAGCCAGGTGTACCTGTGTTACTAGAGAGGGGCAACACGACGTCCTTGGGGCCAGCCCAGCCTGCATGTACAGGTGCTTCTGGGGCATCCCCTCTGGGAGATGTTTTGAGTGCTTTGGGTTAGTCTCTGGGCTCCAACTATCCTATCAGCCCTTCCTGGAGTGATTAGGGCAAGAAAGACGAGTCAAGGTTGGTCTTTCACATGGATCCTTCTTATCTCTGATACCACTTGCAACCAGCACAGGCAAGATACAGGCTGCCTACCCTTTGTCTTGTGAGTGTCTGGTTGTGCCTGAGGAGCAAACTGGGCGTCCCAACATTTTTTGGAGCACCGTCTCTGGGATTGCTGCTGCTCTGGAGACACTCCACGAACACTTCTCCTGCTCATAAGGTATCCTGTGATGAATATTTGAAACACTTAGTTATGGCCTTAAATACTTGGGTTAAAGCAGTAATTGTAGCTAATCACTGAAGGGAATAATGAGACACTTCTAGATATCAGATGACCTTACCACAGTAATACCTGTCTTGTCACGTTTTATTGTCTAGTGACATGATGAAGGTTTGGAAGATAATTGAATAGCAGGCATTCACGAGCGCAGCAGTGATTAAAGGAGCAAATAGCCTAACAAGCATGGTCAGGTACTGCATGTGTTTCAGCTGTTCATTTTGCTGAAGGCCAACAATTTATGCTATGCCCAGTGGCTACTGGCTCTCTTCAGGCCGGGTACATGCAATAAAAGTGGAATGTTAATTGGGGCAGAATGCAAGGCCTTAAAGGGACAGTGTTCTAGCAGGTACTGGTCATACCTTATTCCAAGCTGTTTCGCTCTTGACTTTTAATTTAAACCATGGTCATTGAAATGCTTATGGGAAGGAATTAATAAAAGAGGCAGCATGTTTTGACACATATTGGGCATCCTCATTTCAAAGTGAAATCCAGGGCTCATTTTTTTCCTGCAGACAGGAAGACATAGCAAATGTTTTCAAGTAATGCTAGTGGTATATGAGAGAGGCTCTGTACTAATAAATGTGGAAAAATGCCAGTGTTGTGGAATTATTGACAGGTCTGACATAAAATTCAGTTTCTCCAACACCATTCCATCTAAACAGAATTAATGGGATATTAGACTACCAGCGTCTGTGACTGCAGGTTTATCACTCACTAAACAGTTTCCCAGCTATGCAGTTAGGGGGGAAAGGCCAACGTTACGCTTAAAAGTGTAAGCCTGTCAATACTTTTTGTTCAGCAGGTAGCTGCCTTGCTGCTTGCAGGATTACTGACTTACTGTGGAAATAGTTATAATCTGTTCCCCCCACAGTTGGAGCTTTATAACAGATGTAGGGATTCTTGAAACTTGGGAAGAGCTTGAGAAAGAACTCCTCAGGAGATAGTTTAAATGTTAAGTGTCCAGGCCCAATTTCACAAAGTTGTTTAAGGTTTAACCCTCCAGAGACTAAATTCCTACTAAGACCAGAGGGAAGTACCCCTGTAGGTTTTAGTTTTTCAGATATCATTGTGAATTTGACCTCTAGCATCTATAAAGCCTCCTGTTGAGTGGCATAAAATGTTTCCACTCTCCAGAGATTAGGCATATTGGTTAGCTGCACTAATCCCCATCTGTCATGAAAAAAAAAGAAAAAAAAAGAAAAAAAAGAAAAAAAAAAGAAAAAAAAGAAAAAAAAAGTAACTGAGATCAGTAGCTGGAAAGCAACTGTCTCTCCCATGCTGTACTAACTTGCTGGCTTGCTGGACCATCAAACCAAGCTATGCTTGGAGGTTTGCCACATCTTCTGTTTTCTCATGAATGGGACACTGACAGCAGTTGAGATCCTCATATTGCCCAAGCTCTCCTGACATGAGAACTGCGCAGTGATTACAGATGAAGGGTGTTGGTTACATCTGTTTCAGGGCTGCTCCACTCTCTCTGCTAACAAGCTGAACTGCCTCAGGCCAGTTCCCTGTTGTTTGTGGCACTCCTACCTTTTCTCACACTTGCTCATGAGGCAATGCACTGATATTTGTTCTGTGTGGAGCTTGGCTGCCAAGCATGTCCTTATCAGCTCATGTCACCAACTGGATCAGCCGGACAGCAGGCTAGAACGGGGAGATAGGGTTGTGGTGCACTTCGAATGCTATCAAATACACAAAGGCTTAGGAGGTTTTAGCTTTGCAATTTTAAAGATCACATAACTTGTAAAGGTATGATGATTCCTTCTCAAGGAATTTTCCACATATTTCCTCTTTGAAAACCTGGGTATATTCTATCCTGTGGAAATGCTATACCATGTTTTAATAGTTTTTGCTTAGATTTTTAGACTGTCTTGAATGTGACAGATTTACATTTTCACTCAAATGCCACAGATTTCTTGCACATAACCCCCTTTTAAAATTTAAATCAATAAAGAGGGATCAAAGTCTACATCCCTAGTCTTACTGAATGAGGCCATGGACCAAAACCAGAACAATAAGTGAATGCAGTTCAGAAAAAAATGACAGCAGAAACACCTTGTGAAAGTATAGAGAAAAAATGATTTATGGAACACAGTCATAAGCATATTGACTTATGTGATCCACTTTATCTTTTTAGAGACTTTTTTTTTTAAATTTCAAGGAAGACAAAATTTCACCTTGTGGCACAGTGCAAAGGAGAGGTGAGCCTAGGGAGGAGGATGCTGAGCTGCTGGGATCTTTGCTTCTCATAAATGGCCAGTCTTGGGGCTCCAGTAAGGTTTTGGTGTTGTGTCAGCTCCTTTCTGCCTCCTCTTGTTGTGTTTGGAGAGCACCTCCTGCAGAGAGGGGGAAGCATGCTAGTCCAGGAGGTGGTCACATGCCCCACGTAGCCTCGGTTTCTCAGAGTACATTGTCCTTGTGGGCCATTTGTCACCTAGCCTTACATTTGGGATAAAAGAAATGAGTCTTTCAAGTGAACTTTCCCATCTTTTCAACTCTCACTTTATTCCCAGCCACCACAGTCGGGCAATATTGAGTTCTACAGTCCAGAATGCAGTCTTCGGCAATCTCTGGTTTGACGGCAGGGCCAGGGTATCTCAGCTGGGTCCTAATTTTAAATTTTAGGACCTCACTAGGTCCCATCTTATTTTATCCTTGTTTTCTTCTGCGTGGGATTAGAGTGCCTCTGCTGTCAAAATTACTAATAGACCCCCGAGGCAGAAAATGTTTCTTCTGTAATGATACGTACTGCGCTACTTCACATCTGGAGTGCTGCAGGGCCACTATTTTGGCTACCTCTCACTTTGCTGGGGAGTGAGATGGAAAAATGACTGTCTTTCCTGGTATACCTTTAACATACTTTAGTTCAGTTTACATTAAATACCCAGGAGTGAGGACAGAATGACAGCTACTGTACTGTGTGAGCTGCCCAAAGGTAGACTCTGTTAATACAGAAGTTAGACAGTGTGACAGATAGATGGGAGATAAGCAAAAGGCTATTATCCCAAGGTAAAGTTATTTCAACATACTGCCAATAACCCCTACTTATAATTTGGATGAGAGGTGGGAGAGGCATGACTTCAGCTGAGATCCTTTGACTGCCATCTACACCTTTCAGTGAGGCTCTGACACTTTATCAAAGAAAGGGAGAAAAAAAGAAAGATCAGTCTTTATATTCTGGGCAGATGTCCAATAAGAAACTCCAGCAGAAGATTAAAGTCTTTAACATGAAAGGGAGATCTAGTGCAATGTGTAATATCCAGCAGTTCTAAAAATAAGCATGTTTGTCAAGTCTGCAACAATCAGGCTGATTGCTAGCCTTGACAGCATGACATACAGCTCACAATTTGGCACAGGGGAAAAATGTTATTCAAGTATCTTCGCAGACAAGCTGGCCTTTGCATTTACAGGAGAGCGACCGCACAACAGCTCTGGCCCAGCACGCCTAGTGTCTCTCCCCAGCTGTGACACCCCATTCCCAAGGAGCTCGGGAGGAGCTGGAAGACAGTTTCTGAGGAGGATTCAACAAAAACAGCTGCCTGATGTTGCAGGTCTGACCAGACCCTTCTAATAGTCATCAGAGAGGGAGTCCTTGGTGTGTCTGCTCGAGTGCCACATGTTGGTGGCCACGCTGTTCAGACTGCCATCAGGAGAAGGGAAAAGGTAAGCCAAGAGAGGTGATGACTTTTCAGCAACCAGTGGCTGAGCAGGAGTTAGGACCATTCTCCACCCCGAAGCACAGAACAGGCAACGGACCAGAGAAAGGGCTGCACACAGCAAATGACTGCTTGTGTGCTGATTGATTTCACAGTGTACTTCCTTTTGAAGGCCAAGTTGTCCCCTGGGAGCAGGAAAGGAGCACTACACCAGATCCAACAATGGGGGTGGATTTTGGGGGTGGAAAAGACATGTAACTTGACTGTAGCTATAAAGGAAGTTGAAGTTCAGAGTAGGATTCACATATGGAATTGCTATCTTCCTGCTTCTAAGCATGCTGAAGGAGCATTAAATATATGTTCAGGATATGGACAAACTGCTAGCCCATGCTCAGAAAGCTTCCTGATATTTATGGCCAGAAATCTGAACAGTGGCACACAGAGGAATTCAATTTGCTTCCTGGGAAGGAGCTGCTGTCTTTGGGCTCCAAGTGGTGTCTCTGTAGCAGTGCTCTGCTCCTGGGCTGACCCCTGCTTCTCTGGGGGAGGCATCAATGCACAGGCAGCCCTCTTGCAGGGACTGAGCTCCAGTCAGAACTCAACTGGGACCAAGAGCAAACTATATGCCATACTAAAGAAGTCCCCAGACAGTAAGCGTTTGTTCTTTCTAAGAAGTATGATTGACCTGGTTTTCTCTTGAAGGGAAAAAGGTTTTAAAAATTCACTTCAGCTTTCAGCTCTTCCTAACTGGGAATGTAGTAGGACACTCAGTGCTTTCTGTGAGTCTGAGACCCGCAGTGAAATCTCTGGCTATGGAACTCTAACACCGGGTTCCTTGTCTTTCCTGGCTAACCTTACTCATCACTCCGTGAGTTCCACAATTGCAAATCACTCCTTTCATTTCCAAGAGTCCTTCTGGTCCTCTTCGAGGCGTAGGATTTCTTTTACTTATTTTTACTTTCCGGTAAGCCAAACGCTAAAATCTAAACGTGAACACAATGTTAACCTTGCTATGCCCTGTTACAGGCCAAAAGAACAGCCACACGAATTACATAGCTAATGCTCTTCAGAACCTCATTAAAATCCAGGACAGCTGAATGCAGATGCTCACATGACCAGAACTGCAGGCATTTGCAACCCTTCACATTAACAAAATTCCTGAGTACTTTATTAAAACATTGCAACTCCACCCACTCCCCAACACACCTCTGGGGTCTGTGAGCCTGAGGAAAGAAAGAAAGCATCAGGCAACAGAACTATTTCTGCTTCTAGCAGGTGTCCTCTGTTCCCAGATGAAGTCTTTGATTCCTGTAGCTTTTTTCTTCTTTTAAATGCAGAACTTATGACCTCATACTTTCTTCCTGGGGCTAAGTAGTGCCGGTTCATACCCGTTACTGCACATCACCTTCTAGAGTAAATAACTCCTCCTGTGAAAATAAAATACAAGCTCCTGACTCCTGTCATCTGGAGGTCCTGTTTTTATGGCAATTCACTATTTTTGGAAAAATACAAACATTTTAGGGAAATACAGCCACAAATAGCTGGCTTGGTGTCTCACAGTTTGTCTCTAGGGCTGGACTGGATGGGGAACACCCAGTTTCTCTTACTAGAGGTCGAACTAGAGTTCATTGCTTAACTGTTCCTATGCCAGCCTGTAAAAAGGCTGTTATCCATGCTGTTGAGAGCCTACGGCGTCTCTGAGGGATCCTAAGGGAATAGTTCTATCCTTGCTGTAGAGACGTTGGATATACTGGGTCCATTAAATGATTTGAAATAGTTCAGAAAGTTTAAGTAATGAGAAATGACCTTCTGGCAGTGTTTCGAGTGAGGACTGGGAAAGCGCCCCCATATACAAACATGTCCAAAATGTTGCTGTTTTCAGGGAAAGCCTTGTCCAATTTATCTTTGTAAGGTAAGCAATTAGTTAAATACTATAATTTATGTGCTTACTCACCCATAAGTGTGAATTGCAATTCCTTGCCTCCTTGACCCTAAAAAGATATGTCTGGGTTTAATGACTCTAATTCAGCTGGTATTTCACCCACAGACACTGTTGGCGGCATCAGCATTTCTTGCATGACGGGGTAAGGGTTCATTACCCCGGGAAAGCAAATCCAAACCCATACCTAGGAACAGATCCAACACTACTCCAGCCACGCTCCAGCAGCCCATGTCTGAGCACCCAACAACCTGAGCACTGCTGATCAAATCTACCATCAGCAATGTGTTTTTTGAGATCCCAGCTGTTACCCTGGGCTCATTAGGAGGACTGGCATGCAAAGCTTTTCAGGAGGGGAAGAAAGATCCTGTTTTCTGCCAGTTTCAACACTACTGCGTGATATATAGGAGGCAGCAAAGCATGTCCAGAAACCAGCTAAGCTGGAAGAACAGCCAAGTCTTTTGTGAGCAAGGTTCCCACTTTCAGCTGAGCAAAGGCACTAATGTTTCCCGAATGCATTATTTCTGACACTTAAAAATGCCTGGCTTTAAAAAGTTCAGCAGAACTTGGCTCTATGACCGTTAGTATGAACTTCATCAGTGATTTCAGCAGAACTAGAATTTTATACAGACCCACAAATCATCTATAAAAATCCATCTATTTAAGCTTAGTCCAAAATGTTTTTATATTCAGGTTTACGATAGAGGATGGAAGACCACACTGCCGGTTTGAGTCAGATGCTGAAAGCTCTTTTACATTTAAGACATGATACTTGGGAATAGGATGACAGCCCGTACCATTTCACTCCTTAGTAGCACATAATAGAGCAAGTGCCACCTGTTACAAAAGCTGTCAGCGCTCTCTTTGGTGGAAGGATGATCGAACAATGAAAAATGTTTCTCTGATCCAGTCAGGATTTATGATTACATGCTGCGGAGCACATTTTGGGGTTTAACTGTAAGAAAACATACAAACATGAATGCATCTGTCTACATCACTGACCTTTGCTCCTGAGCTGACAAATTTATTTATTCCTTCTTTTGCCTGTGACATATTTTGCTTGCAGATATTTTATTCTGTATCTCCTAACAAAGTTTCTTCTTCCATAACATTTCTTTTGATCACCTCTTTCATGCACCCCGTTACTGAATTACCCCAAATCTACATGAAACAAAATGTGTCCAAACTCACCAGGAAGAAGTCAGATTTTTTTCCCCAGTTATTCCTCTCCTCCCCTGTTGCTTAGGAGAACCAGTTTCCAACCAAGCTGTGTGGGCAGGAGACCTGGTAGGGAATGGAGGCCATTTCTTTTTGCAGAAGTGCCTGGGAGGATCACGCTCTGTTTAAACAGGCCTTCTTGCCATCACAAAAAGGATGCATATGGCTGGCTTCTGTTATTCTGTGAAGGAGAATATTTTTTGTCTCTCACTCGTAAATAAATTTTGCAAGTCCCCCGAAGGCTTTGGGTGAGTTGTGCCAGATGAACCTTGTTTGTTAGGATACTTAGCACAATTACCATAGAACACCTGTTTTTATTATGACAACACTTTGCATACCTACAATCAATCCACTGTAGTCATCCAGAGCCTGAGGACTTCACTCTTTGCTTAAGGTTTGTTTCTGTTTGTTTAAATAAGTGTTTGAGGCAAAGCAAAATGGAAATTCCAGCATTTGATCAGGTTCTGGCAAGTAGCTCAGGGAGTTGTGTGGCAAACCAAGGAGGAGACTGCAGAGGTGCATTTCTACCCCATCACTGTCATGCTTGGAGAAATGAGGATGGTTAACACTAAGGTGACAAAAGAAAATACTGCTCAAGGACTTCGAAGCAGGTGGTTATCTTAGGGTTATCCAGGCTCTTCCCAATGTCCTTAGCTATCCCTACGATTGCAGGAATTGAGTGAATAAGGTGTTTCTTGCAGGCTCAAGACGGAGCTGACGCCAGCTTACTGATGTCTCTCTTGTATTAGGTGATCCAGCATCGAACTTCATGTGTCTGGGATGAAGACAGAAAAGCATCAGAAACAATAATACCACCTGCATTGGGTTTTATTTTGTGCCTAATCACAGGCACAGGGAAGTTTTGCCTCACTTTCAGCTTTGTGAAAGTGTCACAAAATAAAATTTTAAAGCAGATTTTATTTGTTACTAACTTTTGGATTTTAGAAGTACTAGATTTTATACAGAGTTAGGAAGTACATATATGTAGTTTCAAAGCACTTAAACCAGATAGAGGACTACTGCTATTTTGTAATATTTTCTTTTATATTAGTTGGGTTTGCAATTTATAGGCCTACACAATCTACCTTTTAAAAAAAATTCAGAATACAAAAGCTTCAAAGTTATTTTCAAGATTTATTTTTTAAAAAAATTGTTGAATCACTATGGAAAACTCTTATCAAAATGCCAGATTTCTGCACACTGTTATTTTTCCATTATAAAAAAGGGCTTATCTTAGAAGATGTGTCAGTTAAAAAGGTTATGAAGCTGCAAAAGTTGTTATATTAATGTTGCATTTTTTAAGGGGTGAATTCTTATTTGATAGAAACTGGCATGCCAACATGCCACCAACTGCAGCTGACAATCTCATTCTGAATGCAGTCTCCTAACTTGAGAAAGTATAAATGCATTCAAAAAACAATTAGAAAAAAAAAAATCATGCATAAAAGACCATCAAGAACAATTCTGTAAAAAAGATGTAAGTTCTTAGGGTCCCCTTATAGCATGGATTTCTAGGTAGTGAGAGGTTTTACTGAATAAAAATATACTTGCCCTGTTCTGATAATATTCTCTAATCATTAAGTGCCAGACACCGAGCAAGCCTGGACTGAGCTGTGTGGATCCTTGGTCTGGCACAGTTCTGTCACTCTGATTTTATTTTACTTCTTCAAAAATAACAACATACTGCCTGTCATCAGTCACACAGTTCTCCTTTATACAGTAGAGACTACTGTGCTTCTCAGATTTTCAAATGAAGACGTTTACCCACATCTATTTTGTGAAATATTAAATGCGTGGTGCAAAATATTGCTGTGCTTAATTTCTGTAAAATATCCATTTAACACACCCCAACTGACTTCGGTCACTGAGAAAAATGCATTTAAAATGTCTGTGCTCTGACTTGCTTTTGCACAAGAAATCACATGCCACAGATGCACATTTTGTTTTCAACTACAAATTTCAGACTTTTTTTTTTCTCCCTGCGAGGCATACTGAGCTACCACTGCTGAGTGGTGCAGAGGATTTAGCAGGCACAGTTAGAAAAGAACCCCCTGGAAATCCCATCAGTGTGTCAAGACTGATGTTATTGATGTATATGGGGAGACTTCTCATTCCAACCCCTGCTGCTCCTTTAGAAACCCAGAGGATTGTTAACATGGTTAGAGAGAGTTCATGAACTCTGCTCTGTATGAATGCAAAGTATCTGGAACATTGATATGGAAGTGAAGACTCTCCTGCCTTTGTTTCTATTCATGTTCTTTACATAATATTTTAATGATTAAGAACCAGGTTTAGCCCTCTGATATGCCTACTGATTCCTCTGAAGTCACCTGATTGTTACCAAACACAGAATTTAGTCTCGAATTTTGTAAAAATAAAGTGATAAAATTCCCACCTCTTCCAGCTTCATGGAACTTTCAAATAAAACCATCTCCTTTGGCTACTGACATCTATTGTTGATTCTACTAGAAAGAAAAAGAGAAAAGGAAGCTTAGAAGACATAGCACAACCCTGTGGATGTGACTTTTGTGCTAGAGGCATAAATACAGGGTAAGTTCCTTGCAGGGCATTTTTACCGGTGTTACACAGCCCACCAGGCAGGTGAAAGGCCTGATCCCTTCCAGCATCCCTCGAGTGCAGTGTGTGCCACTGAGGGGATCATGAGCTGAATAACGTGAAGCAGGGAATTAATTACAGCAGCAGTTCATTAATTTACGCACCCAAGCCTCACTCAAGAAAACTTAAGGTTTTTGCTGGACTAGGTCTAGCTGCTTCCTGGATGCCAGTCTGCCACCAGCTGCCTCCACTGCCTTCCCTCCCTCTCCTGCAGAGGGTCAGAAGAGCTTGTTAGACTGGGCCCCATTCTTCACCTGTGAAGTGCTCTCACATCATGAGCTGGCACCAAGCACTGCCTGAGAGCTTCTGGAAGGGAGGAAGTTCTATGCCAGAGCCTCACAGACACTTCTTGAACGACCTGTTTATCTATTTGCGAGCATGGCTGAGATGCCCCCCCCCCCTTTTTTTTTTTTTTAATATAGCTTTCTCTTTTTGACAGCTTGGAGTCTTTTATATTCAGTGGGTCAAATTCTAAGGAGTATAAAATTGATTTAGCTTGCATACAAAAGGTCATCTTACACTGTGCTCTGAATTTCAATTTCTTGGTACTTCAGAGTTACAGGATGACTTATGAAATGTACAATAGCTACTAAATAATTTTAAACACCTTTTAGCTATAACTAATACAATGTTTACAGCTAGCATGCAATTAAGAAAACCGGTTGACACAGCCCTAGGCTGGTAGGTCACTTTGGGAGAGTAAATATATGCTGCATCAGGAGCCTATTTTTTACCAGGGTTCTGTTCAGAGTAATAGCTGGGGCAGTCACTTAATTTTCACAGCTATCATACTGGTTAACTTCTGAAAGATGATGAAATGGAGCTCAGACATGGAGAAAAGAGGCATTCTTGACTGTCCTCTCTACCATACCTTCTCATTTTGTTGGCTTACTTCATGTGTTTAGGTATGGGGAAGTTTAAATAAAAGGTTTTAGCCTGAGACTGTAACAAAATACAGTGATTTTAGATGTGATGGCTGGTAAACACGGTATTTGATGTAACCTGATACCACATTTTCTCTGTAGTAAAGAAAATAGGTAAGAGATTTATTGTCAGTGGCTTATGGACAGAGCAATTTGTTCAAACCAAAGGCTAAAACAACAAGAAGCCTTCTGCTGCTGCCACCACTGAAGCCACAAGCAAACAGCTCTTATCTTGGGACTGAAGTCTAACTAAACACACTGCCTCTCCGCATCCAGAGAGCGTGTGGCCAGAAGAATGCTGAGCAATATTGCCATTTCTGGTTAGCTTTGCCCAACGATAGCCACAATGTTTTCATTCTTTTTTTCAGTAGACATGTATCCAATGGCACACCCTCTTGGAGCGTACAATTCAACAGAAATACAACACATTTCAGCCAGCTACATTTTGCCACTGCACATAACATTTCACTGCTTACACTGTCAATGATCCTGTCATTTTTTTCTGGAGTGTTGTATGATATTGTGCTTCTGGGTCCTGCTATAACAAGTGAAGTCAGGAATTCCCTTCTCGAAGTGAAGCCTTCATTGCTGATGGCTGTATTGACATGGAGATGATGGCTAAGGGTAATATGTATTGAAGGCACATCAGTCTTTTGAGATCGGTGATAGTCATTCCTGAAATGCTAAAAATAATCCTAAGTTTTTCAACATTTTTTCATGTTAGGACACGCTTCATTGGAAGGTATCATAATTTAAAGAGTTCAGGCCTGAATCTAGATTTGTTCTATATGTCTTTTAGACATGGGAGCAGATGTGCAGACTCCTGAAATTTTTCCTTGTATCCAGGTCTCTTTACTTGGTGAAGTAAGTGGAAAAGGCATCAGAGTCAGATGTGACTGTAGGCTGTGTGGGATTTCTGTTCTTAGCAGTGCCAGTACACTTGCATGTGAGTTCCTGGCATGCAAGTCTGCAGCAAAGCCCAAGCTCAGCTTTCCTAGTATTTAAAAGGTTTCATTAGTCTCCAAGAAGGAAGAACCTACCTGGGCGGCTTCTGGCTGCCCAGGTAGAAAGCTAAAAAGGGCAGATAAGATACCATAAGAAGGATGCAGATTCAATGCGGATGTGGTTTCATTATGTTTGCCAGCAGGAACACAAAACAGAAACCTCAGTTGTGCAGAAGGCTGTGAGTGCAGAGGGACACTGGAAAGGACCTTGGCCTCTGTTTTTCCTTCATCCGAAGGTGAAAGGATCACTGAGATTGGTGGCTTATGCTTGAATATTATTACTATCCCTTATTGTTATGAATGTGAGATCTTCATTTATATATTATAACATTCCTGGTAGTGGTGCAATTTTGTGGACTGGATGTAAAGTTATAGTCCTTTGAGAGGACACTGTTGGTTCCTGTGTATCCTCTTCGCATCTCAGGCAGCAAATCTTGCATTTGTTCATCAAGCAGGAATATAAATGATCATTTTTGCTGCTGGTGCATAAATTAGAACAGATCCCAGGTTGTTCATCAGTTGTTCTAGAGCAATTCTTACATGTAGCAACATGTATTCACCCACGTGCCCTTGCTTGCTGCCTGGACAGGAATCATGCCTTCAATACACTTGAGGCTGAATGTCCCAGATACTTGTTTTACCAGCTTCTAGCTATTTGGTGGTCAGCAAAACAAGGGTTAAAAAAAGGGTTTTGCTGTTTTATTGATGAATATATGATTGTTAACTTACAGAATTAAATTCCATCGCGAAAGGTTCAGTGGTTTGGAACTTAGAAATATAACTTTTAAGCGAGTCTTTATTTCAATTTCTGATCAATAATTCTCACAAGATAGCTTCATTTTTATTGCCAAGAGCTGTGTTGTTATGAAGGGTATTTTCTTCAAAGTAATCAGTGGTTCAGGTGATTTATATCTATTTTTAAACACAACATCTTAGTATGCACTTTACCTTATTACGGATGTCTGTCACTCATGCTTCAGTCCACTGGAATTACTGGTGAAACTATGACTAATAAAATTGGTTGTGAACAAAAATTCAATAACAGCAAAGTTAATTACATGTTTACAAGAGTATAAACTTACAGTTTGATCAATATGTAAATTCTGACCTTCAATGGTCTTTTCAGCCTTCTTTTAAGCTTTTAGTCTTGCAAAGATTAACTTAACTGCCTAGAACTTCCTTTTATGAAGTTACCAGAATATGAGAACGAAGAACTTATAATGGCGACTTTATATTTTCTTAAAATTTTAAAAAATACAAACTGTTGATGCTGTGAGTACTCATTCACCTTACTAAATAGCAACGTTAAACTGATACATGTTTACTAACAAGAATAGCTACTTAACATTTTTTATATTTACTTTCATATAAATGATGCGATTAGCTATATTAACACAGCACTCTTGAAACACACTGTTTGAGACTCCTGTCAAAAGTGAAGAGTTCTGTATAAAGGATGGTTGTTGAATCAAATCATTTTTGAAGTCATTTGTTTCCCAGGGTCTGCCAGATCAGTCTTTATATATTGATGATCATCTTTCCCTGACCAAATGACAATTTTTTATCCATCTTTCCTGAAGAGCATCTAAAGATGCCAGTGCACTTGATTCTATACTGCTTCTTCTAGGGAACCCGTTTCTCTTGCAGATGAAACAGGCACATCATTCCCCATTTAACATTACTATGGATAGTAATAAGCTTGATGCATAGAAGCTTTATTCAGGCCAGTCAAGAAAATATGTTTTTGGACAGACAGCTTTCTGGTTAAGCTCTAATCTGACTTTGGAATGACATGTTGTTGGAGTGAACAATTTGCAGAATATTGCCAGCTGCACCACAAAAATTCTCTGAGAAGGACATTGTTTCTATCTAGACATTCATCATTTGTATGTTTGCTTGTCTGGTTTTGTGTGTTACGTTTCTGTCCTCAGAGCCAGCAGGGAATTGCAGTGGGACAGAAACTGAAGGAAGTTCTAGCTCAGACATGAATATACCCTATTGTGTAATATGAAGCTGTTATTTTTCTGAAGGATTTGTGGTTACAAAGCAAGCCACAAGACCAAAGCAATTAGATGCTTTCTAGCATGTCCAGACTAAATGGCTTCTACAGTAGGACATGTGTTCTGGTTCAGCACTTAGGTAGCTTTTAGACAATGAAGTAGGTTCCTTGACTTACCTTAAAATAACCTGCAGGATTTCACTCAATGTTTTAAAATGTTTATTCCCTCAGGAAGACTGTATCTCTGATTTGTAGTAACAGAGAGAACTTTGGGGAGGTGTGAAACGTTATGGCTTACCCAGTTGTAACTTTCTGCTTCTGCAGCTTCCCTCCATGTCCTACCCTCCCACCACGCCCAGACCTATCAAAAGTCCTGAATGCTCCTTCTCTCCTTTGTGGCAGGCTTTGTCAGTGTGTTAGCGAAGAAGTCCTGGCCCAGGAAGGTTTACTACTTCATCTTAAATAGCTATGAGAAATTACTTTTTCTCTTGGTTTAAACTGATATCCTCTGACACTGTCAATGCTTCATGAAGTTAAGTCCCTGATTTCCTTCTTGTTAAGGTAACTGAATTACAGAAGAGAATAAACCACCCAAACACTGTAATTTGCTTCAGTATCAGCAATCATTTCAGTCCTGACTAAAGGGGGAATAATGTTGCATGGGAATAGCGTCTTAAATGTACAAATTCAGAACATCATACACACCACAGGATCGAAGGTGGTCAGGCTGTAACAGCATGGAAAGCTTACTCTAGCATCCAAACCAAGAGATACTCTTTAGAAGGAAGTGCAGTTTTCATGATCTGGAGCAGGCCTTTTCCCCAGCACTGGGGACATAACTGGGAACCAGAGAACCCGAGCAGCTTGCATGAGGTATGTGACACCTTGCAGAACTGGCTGCAGCATTTCTGTTGATGAAAAAGCCAGAGCAGTATTATGACTCGCTGTTGGAGTATAAAGTTTTAGTGTATTTTGCATGGTGTTTGCGAGATACGGCTAAAAAAGGCTTGGTAACACAGAATGAACAGATATTTTGCCCTTGTTACTGCGATCTAATTACGATGCAGAAACAAAAAAGGAAGTGTAAAGTATCAGGCAACACACAGGAAGAGAACCTAGTGAGAATTACTTGGTCATTGAAATCTAAAAGTCAGGAAGGTTTCGATCTTTGGGCTCACCTATAATTTGTGCACCATAAATGTAGACTGAAGTCGTTAGGGACTTTGTAATGACAGTGCTGTCTATAACAGTATCATCAAGCAAGACATTGGCATAAATCATTGGCACTTTGCAAAGTGTCACTTCTGTCAACCTCCCAGTGATGTGATCTTTAGTCTTTCAAATCTATAGACTGGCATTTGGATCAGCTAAGCACCTAACATCCTGTCTTGCATATTAAAGCTGCTTTAGCCAATATCTAAATGCTGAAGTAATGCTTGCTTAAAAATATTTTTGAATTATTTGCATAATATAATCCCACTGTTTTAAAGCTTTCCTTTAGGGCATAACTGTACAGTCTGTCCTCTCTTGATGGATTCACAACTACCTTAATCAATAATTAAAAAATGGTATTAATTGAGGCAAGCAGCCCTATAAAATGACTAAATAGATGTTAAGAAAAATTAGACACTAAAATAATCCCAGTCTATAAAATACTTTCAAAGAAATGGTGTGAAGATTAAAGCCTATCAGTTTGAAATTGTTTTCGATGACCTACAAGTTTTTATTATGGATAGAAATTGTGCTTGTATGGGTTGAATATGTAGACTAAATAACATAGGTAGATTAAATAACATCCTAAAGTGGACAGCAAGCAAAGAAAACTCTCTTTTGCCTCTCCAATGAACCTCAAACTAGAAGTCAGTAATGTAGCACCTCACTCGACAATACTGAATTCCTATTGGAATTGTCTTCCTTTTGCTCTGGGCAAGCTTTTAAAGATGATGTATTGCTAGCTGTGTAAGCACTGCTGGGTATGTTCCCAGCCCTGGATATCTGTTAGTGTTACTGGTAAGTTGTTACACAGTCCCTGGTATGGTCTTGTTCCGTGACTGTTGTCTCAAGAACACTGATTGGTACAGATGTTTCTGTAATGGCTGCCTGAAGCCACCAGAAAGCATGCGCAGAATTGGCAGGTATCCTTATGACTACACTGAGATGACAAACCGTGGTCACCCCATTACACTTTTCTAATCCTTTCTCAAGCTATTACTACTCAGGGCTGTATTCTGTATGAGATTTTAGAAGGGTTTTCTCTTGGATTATGGGTATATTTGCTGCACTTTAAGAGCCCTTGTAGTCTGTGCCAAAGCCAATCTGATTGATACACCTACCACGTAACTAAAAAGACGTCGCAGTTGCATTTGCATGCACAATTTCAGTCAGAGGCACAAAATCATATTTGCCACAAATAAAATTACATGTAGTTCTACGAAAGTCAACAACTTCACGATTATCTATAGCCAAGACTAAACTAGCATACTCACAGTCTAGAGGATATGTGAATCTTACACTGTTTAGAAAAGGCCGTGTTAGACAAGTGGATGTTACTCTCTTGTCCACTGGCCTCTGGAGGTTTTGGACTACTTCTAAAGTATCTACACAAGGTTACTAAAACCAGACCTGTTTTCATTACAAATAGGTATTTGTTGCAAAAAATTGAAGAGGTTGAATGGAAGGCAACGAGGTGTAGCAATTAGATTAACGGTAAGCAAATTCAGGTTGAGTTTTAAGAAAGACAGAGGTGTTTAGATTTTACGAAGGCCTTTCAAAATTCTGGCATAAGAAGCTGTAAAGTCTCATTTGTCAGTAAAAAAACCCCAAATCTGAAAGTATTATTTAGAATACTGTGGTGTATATAAGCTCTTTGATGATCTGAAGTCCTATTGTTCTATATTCTTTGTCCAGGCATAACATAATTTTGGTTTATAGTTACCATCACAACAGAAGTGGACAGTAGAAGAATGGCAACGATCTCACAAAAACTTTGCAACAGTGAGAATCACAGATGGATGACCTTACAAATTGATTTTACTGTGTTTTTGATTGCCAAAGGTAATAAATGAGCAACTTAGCCGGGTTGTATCGATAAATTTGAAGCAAAATGGGTGCAGTTGGACATGAATAAACAAACATGCTCAGAGTTGAAAGATTTATACCTCTTTTAGCATAAAAGCTGCCATATCTTTCTAGATATGTTGACGTCTTCAGTGTCTAGCTTGGAAAAGCTCTTTTACAGGCAAGAGGAAAGAATGAGACTCTACAATATAAGCCTTTAATGATCAAAAGTACAAGCAATAGATGTAGTTTCTCATTTCAAAGACCAGAAAATCTTTTAAAATTAACTTGGAAATACAGTAAGAGCATCATCCATCATCCACCTGAAATTCAAAGGAGGAGACCCACTTCCACCATTGTTATTCGATGTTAACATATTCATCGTATATCTCCTAGATTTCTTTTTGTGTCTGTGTTTATAAGCTGGGTGAAGTCATAGCTCTCTGTAAATACCAGGAAGGAAAGCTGAGCTAACACTTGTGCTTCTGCTTACCAATCTCGTTTTGTCTGTAAGCTCAAAAAATATATTTTCATGTTTACATAACTTTTTCTACCGTGCTATGTTAAGTGATGAGGGATGAGACAATATGTGTGTATCTAAAGGGATAAGAAGAAAGAATTACAAAAATTATTTCCATCAGGTGTTTGACTAGTAATTAGAAACAAAAGAAGAAACCATTAGCAGTCAAATTACTGACTGTCTTGCCATAGGCTTTACGGGGTCAGAATTTTTTTCCCTAGTATGGGGACAAGAACTATAATTGCACAAATCGTAATGAATTCAGGCTTAAGTCTGGAAAATAAAGAGCTGATACTCCAAGCCCATTTCTAGTCTCTCCTTAGCTACATGTTTTATCTAACCAATCAGAAGCAAAAGACAGGCTCCCTAGATTTCATACTTAACATTTCATTGCCATGAATAAATTTATTACATCCAAGGCATGGGCAGAGGAAGGGTCTTGACAGGAAAAAAATCCACAAGCCCACCCTCCCCTGATACTCCAGCTCTTCCTTATAATGGACTCTGCATGAAAAGAGCTAAATGATTTCACCAGATACTGAGGTCAGCGAGCTAAATTCTCTGCTCTTACACAGTGCCACTATAGCATAACTGCTGAAGCCATTTAAGTCAGACCAGTGGAAAACTAGTCTAAATGAGAATGGATCTGTCTCAGGAAGGAGGCAGGAAGCTCAGCAACTCAAGAAAATGCTGTATCTCCTACAGCACAGCTTCTTGGCAGAAGGGAGAATAACATTAAGGGAAGTTCCACTTCCTTTCAGGTTTATATGCGCTCTCCCACTTAACACAATATGTTTTTTCCCCTACGCATAAGCAGCAATGGTTCAAATCAAACACAGCACGTCAAGCACAATTGCTGCACACCTAGAAAAACCCAATTACATTAATTCAATGCTGGGAGACACTGCGTGGCGTGATAGCCTTATATCACTGCAGGCATAAATTTCTTCAAGACAGAGCCTGGATCTCTTTGTAGCGCTCAGATGGACAGGCCCTCTCTGTGATATTTCATCTGTCTGCAGAGAGCTTTACTGATGGGTGCGGCCACACTTGAGAGCGCGGCTGCCTGTTCTCTCTCTCCCTCTCCCTCTCTCTCTCTTTCTCCCCAGTTTGCCCCTCTTTTGAGTTTTATCTGCTTTCAAAATACACTTAGATTTCCTGCCTTTCCATCTGTTGCTAATGACATTTCTGCTTTCTCAGTTGTTCTGATACAGACGATTCCTCTCTCTGCTCTCCTCTTTTGCTCCCAGGGCAAGAGTTTGGAGAAGCAGCATCAGCAACTGGCCCTTCCCAACATCCAAGATTCAGCTGGCCTGGAAGAAGACAGTAGTAGTAACTAGTAACTTCAGTAACTGTGGACATAACTGTAGGTGATAAATATTAAGAGGTCAGCTACCGAGGCAGCTAATTTAACAGGTTGCTGTGCTGGTTTCCCCTTCTGGGACCTTCATTGAGTTCTTACCGATATTCAGGAAATTGGGCCTGGCTTTCCCAAGATTTTTGAAAATGTCTGTTATTCTTTAATCAAGTCTTTAAACTCGTGTACCAGTTCTAATACAAGGTGTTATTTCTTCACTTACGATTTACCAGGGAGGCTGACTACCTGGGATATAGTGGACAGTAATGATTCATCCCTTTAATGCCTGGTCCTAAGTGGGACATAGTTGTAGCAAAGTAATATCCTCTTATTTCCTTTCTTTCTGCCTCTGTCACCAACAAAATATTCTCTCTCACCACACTTCTTAAGGAGCTTTCGCCTGATATGAATTTTACACCTAGTATTATTTGTGATGCTCTGTGTGTCCCAGTCCTTTTGTACATTTTGTCAATATAGCTGGAAATGCTTCAAGCCTGGATGTCACTATGTGTTTGTAGAACAACATAACCTGTGCTGGTCAGGACTGCAGGGTGCTACTGCTGTAGTTAATTGACTAGCTAGACTCTTTGGTAGTAAATTGGGTTTTGTGCTAATACTGAGTCATTCTCAGGACTGACACATCTGAAGGAGTGGAAAATTCCTTTGATCCAGCCATTGTAATCAAAATAGCACAAAAGACAAATTTAAAAATGTGTTATATAGTTTAGAATTATAAATCATAATCGTGAACCCCGACTTTTAAAATGCAAAGATGTAAGGGGTACTTGTGCTTCCTAAAGTTTCAGGAAATGGTTCTTCAGCTTTGCTTCAAGTATTACTTACCCTTTACAACTAGTATCTGGTAAAGGAGCTTTGAAAAGTGTTTGCATCCTCAAAAACTTATCAGAAAACATGTGTAAAAGTACTCAGAGACAATGCACACAACTGTTCCTTATGGACCTACGATGACAATATGTATCAAACACTCAGCACATATCTAGGCAGCAGCTAAAGTTCAGCTACTCAACTTTAACCCCCAAGAGGAGGTCAACAGGAAAAAGGAATGCATGTTAAAGCTCACACCGATGTTAAGTGAGATTCCTTCAATGGGGCTTGAACTCCTACTCGAGATATCAGCAGCAGGGCTGAGTGCCTTGGAATGCAAATCGAGCTTGTTACTCAGCATCACAGGAGTCATAAAAGTTCTACATCAAAGATGCAGATACAGGCTGAATTTTATCCAAGGGATATTTCACCACCTACCCAACGGCCAGCTTCCAGTCTGAGACAGTGGCAGGGAATACTTTGAACTACTCCTGCTGATTAGACTCCCTCTGACTTCACAAATACTTTATCATTGTTTGTTCCACTAAATTAACAACAGAAATGCAAGATCTTGGAACACAGACCTCACGAAATGCTCTCAAAGATGAAAATTCTTGCACCTTACAACCTGCGTTGTTATTGAATGATCTTTCATTTTGAGTCTTTCATGTACAATTAAAAAAAAGGAAATCTCGTTTCTGAGTGTTGCCAGACTAAATAATGAACTGTACAATTCTACTGACCATGAGATGACTCCAAACTATAGTGATTAATTAAAAATAATTTAGCTACCCTACTTCATCTGCAAGCATAGCAAAAAAAATCCCAACCAACCAACCAAAAAAACCACCAGGGGGACGTGTATGAGAATGGTACAGGTAACAAAACTGCCTCAGTTTTTGTTGCTCGTTGTTCAAAGTTCAAAGCACATGAAAGGGCCCAGCAAAGGACCACAGAGTTCACATTTTATTTGTCTCTTAAATTAGGGGGAAGGATGTACCAAGGAAGTGAAGAAATTCAGATAAATTGAGGGGAAATAAAGGGGAGCAATAAAATTCAAAATAGTGATCATTTGCATAAACCCAGGTGTATTACTGTTAGTAGATCAAGCAATTGAAGGAAAGAGAAAATAAAACCATGCAACAAAAGGCGCACAAAGGATTAAAATAAAGAGAGTGGAACAATGGGTGTTTTTTGTGGTACTGGCCACACGGGCTATAAGTTATGAAACAAAACCAATGAAAACAAGGCCCAGCAGGTTGGACATATTTTTTCATTCTTGTGATGAAGATAAAAGAAGAGATACATCAATCAGATTTCCTCTTGAATTCTGGAAGGTTTTAAGATACTGCACTGCAGAATGAGGTACAAAAGTGCAGACAACAGACAGGTGAACAGGAACATTCATGAGGAAAGAAGATCTGCACCTTTGGTCTACTATTTCAACCTTTTTTTTTTTTTTTTTTACTGCTTGCCTTTGTACTGTTTTTTTGCTGAGAGGACTTTACCCGCTGTTTCCTTCCATGCCATTTTCCGTATGTCTCCTTCTAAGGTGTGAACTCGACCCTTCATGCTGATCACCCTTTGGTGAAGGCTGTCCTGCCATCACCCATACACAATGCCAGCGAGCACCACCGCACAGCTGGCCCTAATAGAGCAAATAAAACCATGGGGAGTCTGAACGTGTGTCAAATCTGCCCTCACCCAAGGAAGATGTTTTATTCCGTGCAGTTGTTTCCTGGTGAATCTATGTGCTCTGCTTCTTCTGCAATATTCATTAACACAAGTCACTTGTACAGTAAATATTTATTTAACTTTAAGATTTATATAGTGTCTTTCCCTACAGCATCTAGGTGGTATTTGCAGAAATTAAAAACATAAGTTATATGAAGCTTTCAATAGTGTTTTGCATTAAATTGCTACTGTTGTCAGAAATAAATCAGCTATATTGTCATGAAATGAAATAAACCTAACAAAACCCAAACAAGCAGAAGTACAAAATCAATCAACCAAAAGCTAACCAAATAAATGTGGCTTGCATAAATAAAAGCAAGAAAGATTGGCTATCAGCTACATCAATGAAATACCTAGACATGAATGAAAGCAGGCATCATTAATCTGCATTGATTGCACTTGTTTGCTGGGCCGTGCTTCCTATCTGACCTGAACACTCACTGGGAGCCATATTGCCGGTGTTATTTGTAGGCAGATGTCTGTTTGCTGCAGAGCTGGTGTTAAAGGCGAGCGCTAGGTTTAGGAATGTGAAAGGGGAGCATTTTTCTGTGGCAGCAAAGGCGGTTTGAAGGGTTCCAGTCTTGATAATTTTCTCCTTTGTCTCTCCGTTCATCACTGCAGCGGTTGCTCAAGGGCAGCCATTAGTGCAATTTTGCTATATGGTCAGTCGGTGAGCGGTTTTAGATTAAACACCTCCAAAAGCACTATTAACAAAGAAAATCAGAGAGAACAGCAAGCTCCTTCAGTCATTGCAATGACTCACTTCAGGACACGATATCAAAAACCACTAAACCAGCACCACTGAGAGACCAGCGACCTCTGGGAGAGAGAGGAGAGGGAGGAAGAGATGCTGCAGAAAGCTCTTCAGTTGGCTCTCTTGCCAGGGAAAATGTTTGTGCAACTACACACCAAGTTAGGGAGCCATGCCAGTCTCCATGGTAGCTGTGGGAGAAAAAGGGACCTTTCCGTTTACCCAAGTCCCTCAGATGTCTGAAGCTGGCTCTGGTCAGCCACAGATACAGCGCCACATGTGAGCTTCTGTTTTAAACACTCCCCACACCACTGCTTTACTTCTGCTTTTCGCATTGGGCTACGTGCTCAGCCCCGGGGTAGGGTGATGCACTTAAACCACTGACTTCACACATCCGAGTTAGGAAGGCTGCAGTGAACAATGGCTTTCTATTTGCATGCATTGTTGCCACAGGTTTCCTTTAATCATGGATTTCTCCCATAACAAAATACACAAAGAGAGGGAGAGAGCCTGGATCTGCCACAGTGCTTCCAAGTGAGCAATTCCCAGTGAAAGATGTGAAATTTACCAGGGGCCTACATGGAAAGCCAAGCACTCTAAAAAACCAAGTCTGCTCTCAGAGCACCTTCTGCCCCCCTATCTACACTTCCATTTTACCTTTTCACTGTCTGGTTATTTAAGTTCTAAAGTGTGCTGGATTAAGTTTGGTTTTCATTTGTATGCAGCAAAAGAAACAACATTATTCATCTATAGAAGAGAGCAAAAATGAATCCAGAGTGGTTTCACTTGAATATCAGTCCTGCAGCCATGACTCTCCCTGCTTGCATTAGGTGGGATTTATTTTTTGGTTTGTGAAGAATCAGTGGTTTGAGTAATGGTATTACTTAGCAGGATGGTGGTAGTGCAGAGATAGTAGTCCAGCTAATGGGTATTACACCAATTTGGTAATAGATTTATATATATAGCGAGTATACTTTAGAACAGCATTTTCCCATCTTTCTCCTTTTAGTACCACATTGCGCTTTTTAAAAGATCCTTTACAAGTCCTTGCTAAGGAAACCCATCCGCATCATTCGCCCCTTTAAAGACCATCTTTGGTGAAATAGGTTTCACGGGCAATGTAGCGATGGTTTCATAGGAAATTGGATTTTTTTTCCTCACTTTGTTGTACAAAAGGTTAAAATTTATTTCTGTTTGATCGTGCTCACCTCAAAGATGTCCCCTGCAGGCTCTGTCTGTTGGCAGTTAACATGGGTTTAAAGAATGCTCTCTAGGCCATTCTGCAGCAAGAAAGTAGTAGGTCTTACATGGAAATGCAAACAAAACCTTTAAAGCTTTTGATCTTCTTGGGGACTTGATGAAATCTCTTGAGCAAATTGAAGGATTACATTCAACAGCAAATATGTACAAGCATAACAAATTAACTGTAAATGATATAACCAATCTAAAATGGAAGTATAAGATATTACTGTCTTATGGCAGTATTTGAACTTTGTTTCACTGAAACTCAAGGATATTTTAAAAGCAATGGTAAATGACTATTGACTACAAATATTCATTCAAATGCAAAAGAGAATTGCTCTGGGGTTTCTTTTCCTTTAATCTCCTTCTGATTTGATCTAAGCACATCCTTCTAACCTTAATGCAGAGGGGTGGGAGGGAGTGGGGGGGACAAGCTGTGAAATTCATACTGCTAATCCCCTGAGGACTTTCTAATCAGACAAGAGCCACTAGGGAGACAGTTTCCTAAAGGTCTTTTGTTTCTCCTCATGTAAAGAACACAGAGAGCAGGTACTGCTGTGCATCGTACACTGAGACTTTTGCATGGTAAAACAATAATGCTTTGAAAGGCAGCAGGATTACCATATCTTCTTGTACTAATTGTCATTCAAAAAGGTGACCTATAAATTTCCCCCTGCTTTGAGCAGAGGTAGTGTGGTGACCTGGTCAACCCAGGTTCAAGTGTCATTGATTGGATGATGATGGACAAGGAAGAGTCCTTTGCCAGACATGAATCTACTTGACATTTCACTCATCAAGCACCTTGGGTTTATTTTCTAAATCAGCCTTTTCTCTTGCTTTGCTTACAGTTTAGCAACAGTGGCATGCACAGGCACATCACCATGTTTGCATCTGGTCACAGTTCTTGGGAGCAAGCACAAAGGAAGAAAAGCCTATGGATAATTTTCAATCCACATAACTTTTAAATGAATGGGGTGAGCAGCAGCCAGGACTGAAACACTAAGAAACTCACATCATTAGGAACTTCAAAAGAGGAGGACTGCAAAGCCTCTCTTGCAGCATCATCAACTAATTTGTCTTTCCTTTGGGAATACTTCTGTTCAAAACCCTAGAAAATAATTCACAATCATGATAACAGTTTGAGAAAAAAGTCAAAGCGATCACCTTAATCAGGCCCTTTTGAAGTTAAATGTACCCCACTTCAAGACATGTAAAGTATTCTTAATATAGGCAAACATTAAACAGATGATGTGCAGAAGTCTGAGTCTTTCACTACTCCTGTGTTTACAGACAGGATTACAAATCCATGCTCTCTATTGAAATCATGCAATCAAACCTTTCAAACTTGCAGTTTAATTACTACTGCTTCCTGAGATGTTTAACAGGTTGCAGACATTAAGACACAGTTTTAGCATCTGCCTTTCCAGTTAAACAGGTATAACCTTAAGTGTGAACTGAGTAGGAGTAGCTTATTGGCATTGAACAGAGTGTTTTGGCCACACAGAAAATGTGTCACTTGAACCAGATTGCTGCTGAAAATATGGTACAGTTCCCCTCTCCTTCCCATGTCAACAGAGGTGTAGTTTTATTATGACAAAAGTGGCTCATTTTGATATGAGTAACTGACATCAATAAAGTGAATGCACTACAACACTCCTCCTGCATCAGTAGCAGGGAGCACGTCAGCCTAGCCACTTCAATACAAAATATTGGCAGAATGGGCACCGTTGTGTGATCAGACCTGCCGGTGGCCCACCCCGAGGCCACGAGAATCAAAATGGCCTGGGGGAGTCAAAGGGAGCAGAGCACTTCTGCTTATCAGGAGGTGGCTCTGTCCTATCAAGCAGACTGAGCCCCACGGAGTGCAAAGCCTTTTCAGCACTGATTTGCCCTGTCAGGATGACAGGCTTATCTGAGACCTCCCCGTGGCTGGCTAGGAGAGATATCCAGGGCCTGGCGCATTGACGCACCCACTCCTTCCTTCACAAACTTACCACCAGGGTTGAGCTCCCATGTGCAATCATTCCCTATAAGGACAGCAAATGGTTTGGCCAGCTATACCATGCTGTCAAGGCCCTACGCTCATACAGTGTGAAGCTCTGAATACAACTGGTTCAAATTTGCAAAGAAAATGTTTGTTCACTACAAAAAGCAGCTTTGGTTCAGCTGAAAAAATGGACAAATTCATGCCAAGTTTAATGATTTTTTCTTTTCCCAAACCTGTTGTTCAAGAATGTTTTAATTTTTCCAGGAAAGAGAAAGTCTAAACCTCTCTCCCCCGTACCTTGGTATCTGAATGAAACATCTTCATTATACAAAGTCGATTCTTGTTTTTTAAGGGTGAAGGATGTAACTTCACAGTGAAAACTGAGAGTACTTTTGGGTGATGCAATATTTCCATTCAGCTTGCAGACTGTAAAATCAGTTTTCTCAGCTCTGCTAATGCGAATACCTGCTCTTCTGCTAATACAACATGATAAAAAAGATCTTGAAAGAAATGAACAATCCTGATATATGCAAGAATACAGAAAAATGGTGTTCGGCATGTACTGTTGAGCAAGCAAAGGCTGAATATTAGGTATGAGATGATGGAAGAGCAATCCAGGAGGCACTGGCACTGCTGATTTAGCTGCATAATTTAACAGGTAAAAGAGAGATAGTATCAGTTCCCCGTCTAGTTTTGCAGCTGTCTTTGGTAAAGTGCACAGTGTCCACACAAACTAACAGGAATCCACGAAATATGGCTGGGCAGAAGTAAGCTGCAAGTCAAATACAGCATGATGCAGTGATTTGGGAGCATCAAGGCAGAAGATAAGCATGCCCTTGGCAAGGGCCCATGAATGTTTTTTGGGAGGACAAGCCATGAGCCCTCATCATGTGGATAATGGAAATTCCTTGCAGGACAGATGAGGCCTCCTGTTGCACAGCCTGGTGTCTGACAGTTCCAGCAAGGGCTCAGCGTGGCCCTTCCTCATGCAGATGCAGTTATAGTATTTTCCTCCTTTACGTGACTGATAATTTTCAGGATTACTTCAAGAACTTAATATATTTGACACTTTTATCCTTCTCTCAGACTAGGATGAATTAGTTGGGAAGCTCAGAGAAGAAAGGAGGACAGGCAGATGAGTAAGAGAACAGACAGAAAACATGATCTGCTTCTTTTAGCTGCTCTTCATGGACAGGCTAGCAACCACCTGGGATCAGTGCACCACAGGTGCCAACCAGCCACATGGAGTGATCCCACCACTTATCCTAAAAGCCATGCACTGTTCTCCCCTTGCCAGTAGGTCATGTCCACCTTCCTCAGCTTCTCTTTTTGTTCAAGTGTTGGTTTACTAAAGAATATCCCTAACCTAACCCCAAATCTAGTTTAAACTTCAGAGCAAATTCACTATTTTAAATCTCTACATCTTTGAAAAAAATGGCAAGTCCTGGAGTATTATGTAAATATCGACCATAGCAAATAAAAACAAAAACAGCAGAGCAGACCTGGCTGAAGGCAAAGCAGACATTGCAAGGAACAACTGTCTTAGATTAAGCCTGCACCATTTTTCTTGAGACATATTTTTATTGATGCATTCTAAAGAAATTCTCAAATGAAAAGCTATAATTAGAAAATGAATAAAACCCAGAGCATATGCTTTAAAGGTGTATATAGCACCCCATAGACAGCTCTTTCTTTGTTCCCCTTTCCTCAGAGCCAGCTTGTGAAGTGGCATTGCAACCTGACCGCTCCTCTATGATTTTTTGCAAGTTCAGCCAATAAAAAGCTAGGAATTTCCCATCTTTGGTTATGAAAAGGAAGTTTCCGAGATTGGAGTCACTGATAAACTGAATAAACCCTCTCAAAATTGCCTTATTACTTCCGTCTCCTTCCCCAAGCTTTGAGCAGAATAAAATATTTATATGCATCCTGGCAACAGCCCAACTCAAAAATATTATACAGCTGGTCCTATTGATTTTAAGTCCTGTAGAATAAATGTCTACCCATGTGAGTAATGGAGACAGAAATAACAGTCCAAATTATAATATTTAAAATGTGTGTTTTAAATATGTATAAGAATTCTCAAGTAATGAGCTTTTATCTTTTTGTTGTAATCACAGCTGTAATACATGGTCTTATCCTGATTTAAAATCTTCACAGAATAATCCTGTTCATGCTAAAGGATATGCCTGTCTGATGGCAGGAAGCAAGCTGGTTTGGACCATTTCTACATGCATTTCCTTAATAACAACTATTACAACACTCTGGATTTCAGACGGGCTATACAGCTTTCTTTCCTTTGATTTTATCCTTTAGATTGTAGCATAAACGCTATGTGAAACATTCCACTGTCTAATTTTAGAACAGAAACTATGTCTACATAAAAAGGGATTTTTTTAACCGGCTGAGAAAATTAAAAAAATTCAACTAAACTACGAAGGAAGCCCAGGGCACTTGCTAAGAACATTTTGCTTTTTAAAAAAGGCATATAAACAATAATCTTTCACAGCATGGCTGCACTTAAATTCATGTTGGGAAAATGTATATGAATTCTCATGCACATGAAATGAAATGATTCTCAGGACTGGTTCATCTGAGTAAGCAGCAGCTATATGAGCTTTGAAAGGGAAATTTATCTGGAGGAAAAATTATTTTTGCCAAAATGATTAAGCATTTGGGGAGATGACTGTCAAAAAAGAACTGCAAACTTTCTTGGTTAAAATCTTTATTGATTAAATTCCTGTGAAAATATTCATAGGACAAAGCCATGAACACATTTTCCATTCCACAATGCAATGAAAAAAAAATCAAATATATCAAAATAACATTATGGGTAACTGTAAATTTCAGTCAGATCCGATGATACAATAAATTTCATGTGTAGGAGAAAAATGAGGGTATTATATTTAGAAAACATATACTTCCTAATGTTACATTTAGGAAGCATACATTTTTTTAAAGTATTTATTCTCTGAAGGGATTCAAAAGCATTTTTTTAGAAATGTAAATTAGGCATAAAATGGCGAAAGGCTTTTTTTAAGGCCTTTTTGAAGCAGTTGTAGATGTGTCACGAGACATAAGACACGTGCTGTTCTCCATTAAGACTCAAAGCAGAACAAAGCATAGGACAGGAGGTGTAAAGGGAAGGAGGTATATGAAAGATTTGTCTTTGCTCTTGCTATAAAATAACAAAGCTAGTTCTTTCATCAGATTTTTGTCGCTGAGCAGAGGCGCAAACTCCCCTCCTCCTGCAACAGGACAGGGTCTTGATGTATAGTTCAACTGCACAAAAATTTTGAAAAATCCAAGCAGCACCTTTCATGTCACCTTTTAAGAATGAGTGTGGAAATGAGTTACCAGGACTATTACAGAATGAAGGGTCATCATCTAGCCTGGAGGCAGCTACCAACCTGTGTAAGAGTTCAGATCTGACTCCCTGTGACTTCCTCAGATGTGCCACTGTATTTGTATTTCCACTATGAATCATATAGCTTTTATTTGACTGGGATCAATAAATTGAAACTATGTTATTCCGCTGAGTTACTAACTTAACGTGCTATTTTTCAGCAGAAACAACAGTCTTACATCAGTGTGTGTAAACACTCAGTGACTATCCCTTAAGCACTAGCAGAGAATGTGATAATGAAGTGCCTGCTATTTAGATATCATTTCCTTAATAACAAACTTACATGGAGAAGACTACTCACAGCTTGGAAAGAGGTTCTTATTTTTTTATTACTAGCGAGGTTTTGTTTGATTTTCAGACTTTCTAAAAATCCACACCTTCCTAAGGAAGTTGGCTGAACAGCCACCTGGTCCTCAGCTGTTCTGATGTTAACACCCACCACGGCAGCCTGTGAAAAAGCTAATTCTTCTTTCATCTCAGGAAATTACTGAAGGTAGCAGGCTACTCACAATTTGAAGACTTGAGAAATTAAAATACTTGAGAATTTCTGATCTTGGGGGAAATAAGGGTAAGTACCTCATTCACATTTTTATCTGATTTAGAAAAGAACAATTGGGAGACTGCAAGGTGGAATATTTATTTCAATTAAGTTTTATCTCATCTTGGTTTAATACTGGTGAATCCATCACAGACGAAAGACCATTTGTCTATATATTAGCTAAGAAAATGTTCACCTAGTCAACACTAACTACTGTAATCATCCCCTATTTGTAAAATTAGGCTCAGCAGTTTTTGAATGAAAAGATTTCAAGGATTGAAAGTGGCATTTAGAAACAACGCTATTTCTCCAAAATCAAGCTCAGCCCTCTTGCTTGACTAGAAAACTGCTCCTTCTCTGGCACTGACACCATCCTTGACTTAAAGGCTGTTAAAGGTCTCACTCAGCAGAGCACATAAATATAACCATATGGTACAAAGAAATGGAGTCACTGCAGAGAAAAGAGACTAACAGCCTGTTTTCAAACTCTCCCTGGTCAGAAACTGCTGAAAAGCAAGTGCAGCTTAATCCTCATCCAGAGCCATACCTCTCCAGGGAATTTGAAGATCAGTTGGTTTCTGCACAGAGTACAACCATCTAAAGAGATGTCGTGACAAATGAGAGGTGAAATGAAGTCGACTGATATCCTAGCAGGCTGACAGCACACAGATTTGGTCAGTCATAGAAAAAAGAGATTGCACTGCTGCACACTATTTCAGCTCAGAATAATTAGTTTCAGAGACATCCTTTCCAAAAAAAAGGAAAATTTTGACTGCAGACTGAACCAGTTTGTAACTAGTATGTTGACCACTTACAAGGCAATTGAAAAAAAACTTTTAGTACAGTTTGTGACACCCCAGAAACAAACACTTTTTGAGTCTAAACATTCTTCATGTAGAAAATATTAGTGAAACAGTCATGCATGTTCGTGTCCAGTTCACTGGAGACAGTGTTCAAAACCAGCTTGTTCTAAAAATTTTACCAAACTTAACAGGCAAAGATCACTGGAAAGTTAGTTTATTTTCCTCGAGAGGTTAAGCAAACTGAAATCACTAGGAGCAGTATAAACCTCCAAGGCCAAGTTATTACAAGAACTTTCTACATCTCCTTTCAGGATATTTTAGTCTATAAATTGCACCATTCTGCTCCCGTCATCCTGCGACGTCTGTCTGGATTGTGCAGTCTCTGATCAGACAAGTACATCTGACAGTAATTTGTATACTTAAGGAGACTACAATGTACCCTGGAAAGATGTGAATTAGCAGGACAGAAGACAGCTGCCCCAACAACTGTTTCACCCTCTTTATGAGCTTACTGCAATGCCTGTTTTCACTTCAGAAGCCATACTAGCTACAGCATTATGCTTTTCCTCTCCTATGGTAAGCATTTTCTCTCCTGTTCTGCCTTCGAGTGAGGAAAGAGCTCTCAGATAAAGCATGAAGTTTGTCCTGCAGTTCCTCTTGCCCAGTCATCTGCAGCAGAGCCACACAGGTGGAGAGTTCCAGCTTTTTGGGACAGTTAATGTTATTTACGCTGCTTGCCCAGCCCCTCCAAAAGTGGTCTCTAAGCAGGCTGTGCCCATATTAAGCCTCCACAATATGAACTTTCTACAACACTACTTTCTCAACCACTCCCTCAGACATCATTGCTTAGGCTTGATCAGGATGGATGCAAACATAAGCAGGGGTCATAATAAGACATTTTATTTGGGGGGGGGGAGGGGAGAGGCCGGAAGTGCAGTAGTGTCCTCAAAGGAGACCAAAGGACACGTTTTCCTATTGCAGAGACAAACACGGTTCTTATTTGATACGCTATCCTTGCTCTTATTATATCTTCCTCTTCATGGCCTGACAGGAAGCCTGGAAGAACAAAAAACTCCATAATACGAGTGGTTCTTCCTGTTGTTTCTGCTTCAGGGGCTGGCATATTAGGAGTGACTCCACCAGCTTACTGCTTTGGGAGAGGAAAGGTGCTGGAGCTACCCACAGACTTCCCTCAAACTATGCTTCCCCTGATCCGTGTTTCCTTCTAATTGCCTGGGATTTATCTGAAGAAACACGCTGAGTATTGCACAGTTCTCCAGTAAACCTTTGAGCCTTTTGCTGAAATACACCTCTTTCCATGACACAAACAGGTTTTGTTTAAAAAAACCCCAAAATGTACCTGAGGAAAATTTTCTCTTGGCTGATTGAAATTTCTGCTGGGAAGAGAATTCCCTTTTTTTTCCTCTTTTTATGCCTATCCCCACCAAACACTTAATATTTTCTGTCTCATTAGTGGAAGATTCATGTGATTTACAGCCACCCCCAAATAATCTGATATTCCATCATAAATTTTACCTGAGCAAATGGCTCCTTAGAAAAAATCTCTGCAAAGCTTTCATTCTAAACAAAACAAAAGGGGACTGCTGTCTCGTTTTAGTTTTTAAAGCTGAAATAACTGAGCAGGTGGTAGGCTTGAGCATAATAACCCAGGATAATGAACTGCATTTTCACGTTATGTGAACAGGGGAGAAGAACCCAGCGAATGAGAGAATGAATAATTTCTAAGAATCCACACCCTATTCCTCTCACAGACATGGTAGTCTACAGCAATATCTAGGCAATTTCTGTTCTCCTTTTCTCCTGTTCTAGTTTCATCCTTGAATACTTTTGAAGCAGGAGATACTCAAGTACCCGACTGTTTGCTTGCTTGTTTGTTTTTAAAGACAAAATACCTCCTGTCACTGTGCTTTCTAACAGTCAAAATAAAAATTAAGGTGGTATTAAGAAAGAAAAAAATACTCAGCTATGTTTATAGACAAATCTTGCTCTGAGATTCTGTCAGTATCTTGCTAGATGCTTTGTGACTAAGTGCCGCTTTAAGAAAATAAAAATTAAGAAATCATTAAAAAGGTATTGTATCTGTTCAATTCAAGGCCCTAGTAATCAACTTCAGACCCCCAAGGTCACTTGGCCAGCTTGTGATTACAACAGCAACTTCAGTGCTTGGTATTGTCCTATGGCTGTGGCAGGTCAATGGAAAAATGTTCTTTAAACACCATAAGCATCTGATTGTGCAATACCTAAATCAGTGTCATTGATTATTCACAGTGCTGGACCGCTCAAAGCTGGGGAAGTAATTAGGGCTTTTTGTGTGGATTATCCACTGAGAAAAGGTCAAATAACTACAAACAGTGTCAGAAAACAGGAGTCACCAAGGACCTCAGCCTCCGTGATCAGTTAAGAAATGCTAAAGCAGGGTTTGATAATGATGTGCTTATGCCAGGTTCTACAGGATTTGATCATTCTGTCATAGAAATCCAATGAAGCATGAGTGATGGCTACTTTTTCCTTTGAAGCTTGCCTCAGGTCCCTGATGCCCGTCAAGCAAGTTTGTCAGTGAAACTTGACTGAGAAGAATTTAAAAGGCAGTTTTTGTTCCAAGGGGAAATGTACATCTGTATATGCATATACGTGTGGGTGTGTAAGTAAATGACTGACCAGTCATTTTAGACACATACTTTCTAATTTAGATCAATATACATGTTTTGCTCCATATTTTGTCCTCCCTACAGAAAAACCTGCATTTGCCAAAGGGCCATGCTGCATCCTCTCACAGATCTTTTATCAGAATACACCTCCCGACTCTCCAAATGGGAAGTCTGTACAAAGAACAGCCTTCTGCTAATGACTTTCTCCCTATTGAAATGTGAGAAGCAATAAAAGAAGTCTCTAGTTTTGTAACAGCATTTCCAGCGTTTGCTGAGTTTACAGGGGTACTGCTACTTAGCAACACCTTGTAAATTTGATTGCTAAGCCAGGGTGTACAAAGCATTCCAGTTCCATATGGGAGCCATTCCTTACAGACCTCCTTCCCTGGGAGTTCCCAATGTTGTAAATCTCTTCCCCTCCTCCCATCTCTAAATTGCACTAACACTTTGGATGATTAGGGCTGCAGCAGCGATCAACATTTTCCCCTAGTCATTCCTTTCCATTGATCATTTAAATGAGGGATTATTCTGTTTTCCCATTTTAGCCCATGGATCAATTGTTTAAAACAATAGATGGAGGTTAGTTCAGAAAATTGGTGCATCAAGAGAAACACACAAAGACGCTCTGTACAGGGCAAAGTTACTTTATGTTAAAAAACAATGAAAGAGTACAAACAACAAAAGGAAACTTAAACAAAAAAGGAACAGTAGTAGCTAACAATATGTAGATTTGGCAGAGTAAAAGCAGGATCTAGTAATGCCTGTAACGAAAATACTGGAAGGGAGAGTAGGATGGCACTACTCAGACGGAAGTTATAGGGGCAATTCACAACCCTCCGGCTTCTGCTTCATCACGGAAGAGTATTTCAAGTGTGCAATGAACGCTTGAGGGCTTTATTTTTAATGGAAATCTTATGCCACTGGAAAGAGAATTGGAAGACTGACAAACTTTTGACAGGCTGAGCAGTTGGATCATCTTGTAGGACTTGATGGATAAAGAGCTTGGAAAGATGAATCGTTCCTCTTAGGCTCATCAGACATCTAAAGGTAGACATGTAGCTATTTAGTGGGGTTATAATCCTTGGACTTATGGTTTTGGCAAAAGAAAAGAACTTGTCCTGGTAGAGACAGCATGCTTAAAGCTAACAGGGTGGTCTATTTTCTTTAAAATGTCTGCTTAAATATTGTTATCTGGTAAATTTCTGTGTCACTTTCCTTTTAGGACCCCCATTGAACTCAAATGTTAATGATGTGTAGTAAACATTTCACGACCACAACTTAAGGTAGGCCCAGTGCTATCAGGTAGGACTGCAGCCCAATTAATATATTTATATAATAAATTCCACAGGGTGATTAATTTACCTTTAGTGTTCTTAAATTTGTTACGGTTCTGTATTTGTCACAATATTAGATATCAGGCCCAGGTGTTTTGCAGACCTCTGGAACGTTTCTATTTGGCTTTTTTTTTTTTCCCCCTCACCTCCTTTCTTTCTACTGAGACTAAAGAGGTAGATCAGGTACAAAGCAGGGGGAGTGATGAACAGGCAAAAAGCCGTAACACACAGAGCCAGCTACAGCTTCTCTTTGCCAGTGTGATGTTCCAGACCTTCTGATACTCTGCAGGACAGTTTATAATTTGAACAACTGTTACTTAGAAATACATGCTTGGGAAAAAAGAAATTAGATAGGAGATATAAGAGGAGAGAAAGGGTGTAAGTTAACATTTCATGTTATTCAAAAATTTAACCCAGAGTAAAATGATGTCGACATCACTTAAGCCTTAGAAGAAAGACCTACTGTAGAAATCATCTATTAATGACATCTTATTTCCTGTCCCCAAAGTCCCAGGAAAGAGCAATGCAGCATCTCTGTTGTTGAATTTATCACAAAAGGGCACTACTATATGCTGCAGAAGGGCGCTGGCACCAATTTTTGCAGGTATCCAGCTGCAGAGAGTTACAAAAGGCCAAACGGATGCAAAGCAGAGAAGCCCCTGATCCATGCATTTCCACGGCTCTCGAGGCCCTAATAGCCAGTGGGAGGGTGTGGGGAGGCTGAGGCAGCAGCGCTGGGTTAAGCTGCATGGCAGTCCTGCCTGCTGGGCACAGGCTGAGCCAAGAGAGAATTCCACATCCCCTGGCTGCTCTGCACCTTGTCTGTACCGTCTCCAAACACTTGGGCAAGCAACAAACATGGCTCAGAGCAGACTTTCCATTCCAGGGCAAATTTGGAAGCTGTTCTGCAGTTAATCCTTACTGGGATCAGGAGCTTTATCACTATCTCCTGCGTAACTGTGACAGGGAGATTCCACTATGGCCCTTTTATCATCCATACGCAACAGAGAGGATTTGAGCTCTGGCACTTGCCTTTATTCCAGCCAGTAAAAATATGTATTGCTTAACTCTTTTATCAGACTTTTATTTTATTTCCCACTATGACTTACACACTAAAACTTTATTGTAACATATTGCAACTTAAGGTATATAGCTCTCCTATCAACAGCTGTATTCTGATTTGTAGTCCAATAAACTTTCTTGCTGCACATTTCATGTGTACAGTTGTGTTGAGGTGTAATATATCACTGCAGCATTTTTAAACTCAGAGCAATAATGTATTCAATTAGACTGGAAATAAAACATCTAGTTTTCCTTACAATAAATCTTTTACTAAAACCTCTACATCACATGTTCAACAAGGAAATAATACATGTCATTCAGACTAAGGGTTATTGTAGACTGCTGAGGGAAACATGAAATTCTGGAGGTTTCATCAGTCCTGTGAAATCCCACAACATGGTAAGTGTACAAATTAGAAAAGGATGTAATATGTTACTAATGACACCTCTTGGGATATTCTTTGGGCCCATATTTACTGCTATGATCAGTAGGCTCATTTAAGCTGCAGGAGTTGAAAAGTAATACTAAAGTTGAGTGAAAAACACCTCTGAGCTCATTAGATGTGGCTGCAATTCAAACTCAGAAGGTATTTCTTTTCTTCTCTGTCATTCTTCATATTACTGGAAATATAGTGCTTGAGCTCCTAATAAAAGCATTATACATGATCACATATCTACAGTCCCTGCAAAACACGTTTACACCTCAACATCTGTAGCAGTGCCACAGCCTGAGCAGCACCCTAATTCACCCCAGATGTCTCTTTAAAGGAAATACTGTAGTAGGGCTACTGTTCATAATATTTTCTGAGCATTGCCTTTATTACTTTGAAAGACTTTGATTTTTCAAGTGTCACAGACATTTGCAGTCATTTTTTTTTTCCTGTGGAGGAAAAAGCTATATCACATGTTTAAATGTGAATAAAGATTTTGGTAATATTCACCCCTGGAATTGTCAGTTGGTGAATATATATCTATCCCTATCCATCAGCTGTGTTATATAACAAGGAATTCATTATGTGCAGTCTCTGTGCAGCAGAGCACACACACTCGCGCCGGTATTGTATCGGATATTGCTTTGAGCGCTCTCAGAGAGTGCCAGAGCTCTTTACCCACACTTCAGTCAGCATTTTGCCGGATCAGAAGTGTGCCAGATGGTCTGCAGTGTTTGGTGATGCTCGCTTCACAGCCAGGACTGTGGTGAATGAGACTCCATGAGGATGGGTCCCCAAACAACTCCCTCCCTCTCCTCTCTTTCAGTGCACATGAGCAGCTCAGCAGCCATTCCAGCAGTGCTGTGAGGAGGGAACAAGCCAGACTGAACTGTAAGGATCCACAGTACCAGAAGCACTGAGAAAAGCCAAAACCCTTTCTGGAAGAGTTTTCCCAGGTCCAGATTTCTACAGACATGCAGGTTTCCCTGGTCAAAATTATACCTACACAAAATCTGCCCCATGCTATCTGTACTTATCCCAGCGTTCATAAGGAGCATGATCAAACTCTGGCCACCACAGAACCACAAAATGCTTGAGGTTGGAAGGAACTTCTGGAGATGACCTAATCCAACCCTCCTGCTCAGAGCAATGTCAGCTGAGGCAGCTTGCTAATTGAACAGTCAACATTGCCCAGTCTCGTTCCAACTATCGTCAGAGATGGAAGTTCTGTGACCTCTCTGGGCAAACTTGTTCTAGTGTTTGATCATCCTGGGACTTCTTCAAGCCGAAAAATCCTCCCTTTCAGCCTCTCCTTGTGCATCAGATGCTCTTTTCCTTTAATTGTCTTCATGGCCCCTTTCTGAACTTGCTCCGGTGTGCTCAAGTCAATTGTGTACAGGGGAGCCCAGAACTGGACCACAGCACTCGTGGTTTCATCAGTTCTGAGTAGAGGAAAATAATTGCTGTTCTCAACCTGCTGGTTATCATCTTCCTGATGCAACCCAGGATGCTGCTGGCCTTCGTTACCCTGGCACATTGCTGGCTCATGTTCAGCATGGTGTCCACAGGGATTGTGAAGTCCTTTGCCACCAAGCTGCTTTCTGGATGGTCGCCCCCAGCCTGTAATTGGTGCATGGAATTATTCCTCTTCAGCTGCAGAACTTTGCAATGCCTCTTGTGAAGTGCAGGACTTTGCACTTCTCCTCAAGCTAGATCCCAAGGGTGTGGAGGCTGCTGAGTCTGGTGGTGTGTGGGCTCTGTTTAGTAGGACATGTATTGGCAAAGGTGCACTGGTTTTAGCAATATCAGCCCTGACTTTGGAGCTATTTAATTGCTGGAGATGCTGAAATGCTGGACATGCAGCTGGTAGGGACCACAGCTACTACTCCAAGCTCGTCTGAGAACCCCTTCACCCTAGGCCCCAAGCTTCAGTACCATTACACTGGTACTTTGGGCTGCAGGGTTTGAAGATGTGAAAGTGCTAAATAAATCCGGTCATACCTGTTGTGTGCATACGATCACAACTGAGCAACTTGAAGACCAGAATTAGCATTTTAATTTCTTGTTTGTTCCCCCCTCCTCCCTGCCCCAATTCAATATTACATTAAGAAAGGATCCAGCCCTGAACACCTCTTGAAGAAAAATCACACTGATGTCAATTTGCTGTCAGGTAAGGAAACAATAAGGTTTCTTCCTTGTGCTTCCTTTCTTGTACAGTCTGTTCAGCTCCTGAACCCTCCAAAATGTACATGAGGACATTTCACAGTAATGGAAGTGTTCGTAAGCAAGATCAAGATATACATAAAATCAGTCATTGTTGAAATTTCAAAGCCGTGATCTCTTTGGGACAAAGAAAATGGGTAAGTACAACGTGTATTTAAAGAATGTAGCATATTTTTGAATCATTCCAGCCTCATTTTCAACCCTCTTTTCCCACAAAACTCAGATAGGCAGCTATCCAGGGCACTTGTAAAAGCAGTGCACTGGATGACTTACTGAACAGTTTAAATTTTGTGGGAAAAAAATTAAAATCATTCTTCACGGTTCATTTGTTAATTTGAAGAAAATACAGACATGAAAAAGAAATTTGATTTCCCATTAAGGTATACCAAATTGAAACCTTTCTGAGTGGATAAAACAGTGACCAAAATATCATGAAAACGGCTCTTATTTTTTTTCTTTTGCACCTACCATGTAGGTATTTTTAAAGTAAGGTAAGGCTCATGTTTTGAATTTCATGGAATACATTCCAGCAGGGGGAAGACAGGGAGAAGAAACAATTAGGGAGAGAGGTTGAGCTGACAGTGCAGTTTCTTTGCAGTGACAACCACATGTATTCATAAATATTTTACAAGTACAGCTTTCAGACTAGTAAATTTAACTGCCACATTAATGCAGCTTGCAAGTTTATAACCTGGGCATTTGTGTGTTGTGAATGTCCAGTACTCTGTCCATGGAGACAGTAAAAGGTTTGTATTTTGAAGGTTTTTCTCCTGTAGACCGATTTCCAGCTGTAAGACTCTTGTCTTATACAGCAGCTGGGCTTCTTGTATAATACTACAATGCATCAATTATTAATTCCACTGAAAGATGTCACAAATATACTACTCACGACATATTCCTTGCTGTCTACGAATGGAGCAGAATCTTTTCATGTCCAAGAACACCACAGAGTTGTCTCAGGAGCGCTGCAGAAAAAGTTGTGTGCTTTTTACATTCAGTGGATTTTATTATTAACGCTACAGAGGTTCTAAAATGAAACTGATGAAAATAAATGTTGCAATCAGAACCAATTATGAACAAAATGATTGCAGCTGACATTCAGAAATGTCATCAGTATCACAAATACCACTACTCAGCATTAAGACTGTTTCCCATAAGTCAGTGTTAAAATTAGTGGTCACTTGGAGAGCTTAAATATCGTTCAGCAAATGGTGTGGATCTTTCCACTTCTTTGGATAAAGCAGGGAGAGAATGAAAAATGGTGTCCTAAAAAGAAGAGGATGACATTGTTAAAGGGCAGACTAGAACCCAAAAAAACTTAGAAGGTCTGGAAATGTGCAAAGAGAAAAAGCCAGCTAAACTGGACTTGGTGAGGGCAAATGCCATGATCCCCCTAGAGAGCAGAGGTATTTTGCATTGAGTGTCTCCATCTAACTTCTGGATTCTGACATTATAATGACAGAAATAAAGAAAAGTCAAGGAGAAAGCAATACAAAGTAAGAAAGAACTTTCTTCTTGAAATTTCTAACCTGTTGCGAAATCTGATTTGCCCTAATACTGTACTGAAACTTATTTTAATCTTTCACAAGAATTATACTCTTGGCTGCAAAACCAGACCCACCCCACTAGCTGTCATGTCAAGGGAGCATTAAGCCCATGTCAAAGGACGTGGTTTGATCCAGCTTGTCTTCCCTACAGCTTCTGCTGATGGCAGTTCTGCAGAGCTTTTGATGAAAACTAAATCTTCTCATCTCTGGCATATTCCTCACGAAAAGACAACGACAAACACTTCAAGCACCAAAGGTATGTGCTATATGCATTTTCCTCTACAAGCCAAGGTGAATTTATCCCTGTGGACGAATGCTTCAAAAAAAGCTGTCTGCCAATAGAATTGATGTCTGGCTCCTTGACTGTTTTCTGCCAGAGTCCAATCCTTTCGACATGCACCATTCTGATTAATCCTTCAGTGGGTAGCAAGGTGGTGCTTGTTAGAAGAGATTATACTTTGCAATGAAATCAGCTGCATACTAAAAACTTCTTCTCTTTTGCCCTTTGCATGCACACATCACAATAGTTTGCAGCCAGTTACAATCAAAACCATTCTGGATTATCTCTTCTAGATGACTTTGGTCTGAAGAATAAGACCCTGTAAACTGCAGATACTACTTCTTTTCATTGTTTCTAACAAAGGGAATAAAACCAGTCAAGTGTTTGTTACAGTAACTCACAAAACTGCTTTAAAACTGATTGAATCAATTTCCCTCTATCTTGTTACTTCTGACCTGAGCAATTTTAAAGAGTTCAAGCCAAGTAAGTGCAATCCATGACTGACATTATATCCATACATCTTCCTTTTCCTTTCTGTTCCAGGAGTTCTACTGTACATCCCAGAGGGCTAAGCCTTCCAAGCAAGGGATGAGCCACGTGAGAGGGTATCATGTGCTGGAACAAGAAATTCAACTGTTTTCTGTAATAATTCCCAAGATACTCCAGGTGTAAGAACAAAGTATTAACCAATTTATTTATTGCCTAGCGTCTTACAAGTCAATGGGATAAAGACACGAGGAGGCTCTGAGCCTTCCTCTAGGTTTTCCATTTACACATAGGTATGTCAAACATTCCTGAAGTGGGAATTGTTTAAGAAACACTATTTGTTTAAGAAACAAGATGGCCAAAGCCCAGATAACACATTCTAATGCACCTCATCATCTTACATGCCAAACGTTCAAAATGGAAACTTCTCAGTTATCCCAGCAAGGAAAAACTC
Source organism: Mohoua ochrocephala (assembly GCA_013398855.1). Taxonomy (NCBI): domain Eukaryota; kingdom Metazoa; phylum Chordata; class Aves; order Passeriformes; family Acanthizidae; genus Mohoua; species Mohoua ochrocephala. Next base: position 46,333 of record VZTA01018017.1, on the reverse strand, counting down.
ATTCTGTTACTGAAATGAATATGATAATATTGCTCCTGTATCTTACCATCAGCCTCCTTTTCAGAGGAGGTCTCATTTCTCTCAAATGTTCTAGGAGGTAGGAAGAAAGGTTGTTTGTACTTATACCGGGACCACCCTTGCCCTGCTAAAACTCTTAATTTTTTGTAAAACCTCTTGGAAAACCTTTCTGGATTTGATTTATTTTTCATCCCAGTCCCAGATAGATACAGGCAATAAGCAATATGCCCTCTGCTTGCTCCTTTCCAATCTTGTATGCACAGTTATTAATCTTCATAATGTTTCTCAGACAGGTCTTTGTTCCCTAATGACTCCAGGCACACCTTTGGGCATATTAGTAGGCAAAACCCCTGGTGTTTTTCAGGACAGATTTCCCATAGTTTAGTTTATGAACCAAGTTCTGAATGTTTACTTAGGCACTCATTCAACTTTAGACTGAGATTTTTAAAAATAGCAATCAGTTGCTGCCATCAGTGTTGCATGGGCTAAGACTTTTTTTTCTGATGTATTTTCAGCACTTAACCCAACTTTTGTTGTAAGTCAATGTCATCAAAGTTGCCTAATCCCATTTTTAAAGGGAGCCATCGCTGTGGCAATCATTTAAACCTAAAATGTGGAGCGAATCAATGCAGATATCCTTTTAAAAATACTACAGAAATTGCAAGAAATTTAGATTACATGCCACGTTGCCAGTCTTCAGAGTTCTAATATTTTTGTTTCAGAAAAACGAATAAAAGGAAAATATACTTCATATACTGTAGCGTCAGCCTATCAAATGTGCATCATACCCAAAGTCACAACATTTACGGTAAGATGTGATGCTAAAAACCATGTATCAGTAGAAAAAAGTCAGTATTATTCCTTAGTCCTACTATTTAGAATTAAGGAATGAATTAGTTAAATTTGTGAAAGTCTTAACCACTTCAAGAAGGCTTTCTTTCACCATGTTTTGTCTAAAGATTATTTATCGGAACAATTTATTAAGCAAATTAATATTCAGAAATAATTTTATAATTTTCAGGCTAACTGCCTCAACTCTCATCATTGCCAGCAGTTCAATGCCCTCAGTTGAAACCGCTGCTCCATGGACTTTATTTTAGAATCAATTAACTTTTTACCTTTCCATTTCCAGAGGTGGAATAACACCTCACCTGTTACTTCTCAGAATTTATGTTAGTGCTTAGGGAACTTACACTGAAAAGGCCTCTCTCTTGTGAGCTGGGACACAGTCAGCTTTGCAGGTTAGGCCAAGCCAGACTGCATCTCATTCAACAACAGATACTGCACCAAAGTAAACATTTAAGATTTCCTATTAATATTTAGCTATTACCCACGCATTTACTATTTATTAGTTACACTATCATGTTCTTTCCCTCCATCCTTTATTGCTCAATAGTCTATAGTTCCAGTTTGTAAGGGAGGATTTACTCATGAAGAAGGCTTGTATATGGAAAAACAATACGAGCAAGTTGTTGGGATGCAGTCTTTGTTGCACTGACTGAAATGCCAAGCCTCCTACTGCCTCAATACTTTTTAGCAGTTCACTTTATTAGGCTCCACCTGTGAAGTGAAAAGGAATATGATTATTGAAGAAAGCTTCCTTTTACTTGACAGGTTTCAAGTACCAGATCTAATTATCATGCCATAAACTGACAATTTCAAAGGATAATGTTCTGATAAATACTGTGTTAAAGCCAACACATTAAACGCATTTTCTCATTATGCCAATTGGAATGGAAGCAATATTTTCCTTGCCATGGGCACATTAGAATGTGGTCAGGCAGAAGCTGTAAAAAAACCAGGTAACATTTTTATTATAATTAAGGAGAATATGTCCAGCTTCAAACATGGAACTGGACATCAATTCCTGCAGGCAGCAACTATCCATAACGTGTCATTTTAGCCAAGCCACCCAAGAATACGGTGTTTTTGGTGCTATGCATTTATTCGCATACGTCTACGTATGTACCCAATACTGTCTTGGAAACTTTTTGGTTTAAACCTCATTAGAAATGAGCAAATGTTTCTCAGATACTTAAATTATTTAAAAGTTCATGAAAATATGAAGATGAATAGGAGAGGAGGTTCTATAAATTCTGTAGAGAGGCTGAAGTGTGAGTTTTAAGACCTAACAGAATCCGCACAGAAAACAGCAGGATCTTTCATACATGCCAGACTGTGAAAAAACCTCCCTCAGAAATCAAGCACAAGACCAAAGCTGTTTTAGTAGATCCAGTGCTCAACTGATTTAGAAAGAAGGCAATATTTTCTGTAAAATAATAGATCAAAGGTAACCACTGGTTTGCTCTTCCGTGCACTCACAAGCCCCACGTGATCTGGAGTCCCTTACTTGACAGCTCCCCCTGTCCAGAGAGGCTACGGGGTCGGTGGAGCTTCCCACGTCCCTCAGAAGTGGTGTACTTCTGCAAGCAATACCCAGACATACCCAGGTATTCTTTGCAGTGAAAACAAATCATCATCTATCTCCCAGCTTTCCTCTTTGATTTAGGAACATGTAGAAACAAGTGTTGAGCTTGACACCATTATTTGTTTTCTTTTACGAAAAACTGATAGACACAGCCAGCAATAGTGTGATAAAAGCACTATGCCTACCAGTATGCCATCCCCAACCCTTTGAGATAAGCATATGGCATGAAATGTGACAAAAGTGTGCAGATCAGATTCTCCTCCTACAGTCCTGCTTTCAGATAAGCCATCTACAGAGTGCTTTACTTTGCCAGTGTCACAAAACCAAAAGAAAACTCAACATGGAGGAGACAGAGATTGAGAGAAAAAGGACAATCTTTTGAGTAATACAGCCTTCAGATCTATGTTCATGAAGCCACAACACGGGAGATTAACAAATCTTGCTGCAGCTTTCCTGAGGGACAGGTTTGAATCTTCTCTGATACCGAGTCCAGCACCAGCTGCTACTGTTACATTACTGAATCTTTTAAAGAAAAAGTTAATGATGTTTTGAAGGACTACAAGTGAACAGGGTTTCTTCCACTTCATTTCTGCTCTCCAAGTGACCTGATATTACTGAAAAAGCAGTGAAGAAACTGTCCACAGGGGTTTTCACCCCAAGGTGTTTGCTGTTACGCAGGACAGTGCTGGGAAGCATTGATGTATTGCATTTATTCAAGACTGTGATACTACTCTAGAACTGCTGTATCTTTGACTCTCACCACATTCACATCCCTGTTGGACTCACCTCTTGATGCCTCTCTGAGAAAGAATATACATATCTGTGCACTGGCGCTGTTAATATGTAACTCACAAAGATACCTTAGTTTAATCATATTGCTGGCCAGCAAAGATCTGTTGCATAATTTTGGCAAAGCGTCAATACCTCTTTAACCATACTGCACTCACATGTGTCAATTTTTATATTCAGAGCCATGTCCCATCAGGACAAGAATGTGAAAATTAATTCAGATGACATGTGGTTGGTATGGTGCAAATAAACAGTGTTCTGACATATCTCAAAGGCATTTGCATAACTGCAAGGTGCAGGTGTTTCCAAGAATCCCTGGCATGGCTTATGAATGACAGAGTATTTAGCTTCAGGCTTCCTGGCCAAAATACATTCCAAACACTATGGAAAGAAAAGAAACATACCAGCTCATGTAATAATTTCTAAATATTACTATATTGGATGGTAATGACTTTCTGAAGAAGATACAGGTAAGTTGGGGGGAGAAGGAAAAATCCCACGAGAAGGCAACTGCATATATGGATATGAACTGGCAATCTTAAACACATGAGATATTAAAACCCTTTGGATCAAGTTTATACACTAAGTTGGCAATGCTTTGAGATAGACAATTCTTTTCCTGTTGCTTGCGGTTGCCATGAGTTTACTGGAAGCACTGACTCATGCTTAATTAGTGGCGCCTTAGGTTATTTTTATATTGTTTTTATGCATTTACAGCATGTGCTATTTTTAAGGCATATTATTCTTCTTCAGAAGATTTCACTGTGATCTGGCACAATGATTTTTATGTAAGATATTGAAACCTGAAAAAAATATATTTTCAATATCTTGTTATGACCTAATTCCAAGCAGACAAATCTATGGATGATAAGCTTTCTTCATGTAAGTCACTTAATCAAGTAATGGATTGGTTATTAACTAATACATGGAGTTGGCTCCACACCTAAATTCCTCAGAGATAATGAAATTATACCTATTAGAATGATTGCACAGCTCTTTGTTTCTGCATAGCAACACTTTTTCTATCTGTAAGGAGAATAGGAAAGCGTTAAAATTTTAAATCCCTGGCAAATCTCAGAGGAAAACATCTTTGCTCGCAGTGTTTGTTCACCACATGGTGCATGCTTCAGAAGGTGCTAAATCAGCAAAACTGCTGAATTTGAAATATCAGGAACATTCATCTGCCTCTGAATTCGGTTATGCTATATGTAAAGATCCCGAATAGAATCCGATCGTATAACAGCAATGCGGAATTGCATGTTAAACATACCTAACCTGCCATTAAAAACCTCTAATTACAGTAATCAGAAGAGTCCCTGTGCTGCTACTTGTCATGCTGTATCTATATCTCATTTTAATGGGAGAAGATAGTATTTCTGATTATGTCGCTTAATCTGCAATGCATGAAAGTTATGGGCCTGAACCTGTTCCCATGGAGGTCAATGGCAGTTTTGCCATTGTCTTCAATTAGAACAGGATGTCGTTTTATGACACTAGAGTTTCATTTGCATTAATTAATTTACTTAGCAGGTAATGAAAAACTTGAAAAAACAGCCCTCTGGCTCATGAGTTTGGCACCGTATTTAATATCTTCCTCAGGAATAACTGCATTGATAAACTTTTAAGCAGAAAAGGGTAAGATAGATCAGTGTCTTAGGTAAAATCAACCAGTTGATTGGGAAGCCCTGAGACTGCCTTCCATGCCCTGGCCTGGTTTTCTTTTATTTGTCAGTGACTAGGTCTAGGATATCGAATCTCTAATGATTAGCAGTGTTAGATTTAGGCACAACAGTTCCATATTTTATGGATGAATATTCTTTATACGTCATGGAGACATTTGCTCAGCAGACACTACAGAAGTGGCAGCTGGTTTTCAGGTCAGCAGCCTCAATGGGAACAGCAAAGACAGACAGGGGACGAGGCTGAGGTGCTTCTTCACATCATGGATGGAGCCAGGAGATACCCATCTGGGAAGATCCATACAGACGTCAGTGAAGGTAAACACAATCCTCTGGAAGCAGACTTATATAAGGTGCTTTGATTTCTTAAATTAAATGTAAACCAGATCAGTCTCCTTCTAACTTTTTTAGCTTTCACGCTGCTAACAGCATTTATAATGTTAGCATCAGGCTCATGCCTGGGAAAGATAAGAAGTTGCAAAACCAGTGATGAAGGCAGTTCTGCCAAGTGAGCAGGATTGCACTGTGCCAGCTGCCGGGGATGTAGGATAGCCCCAAAATGCACACTCCAGGACTGCAAAAATATAAGGACTCCATACACAACACTTCTCACAGAAAGGACGGGAATTAAATGATCTTCCAGTGAGCCAGTGACAGCTGAAGGATTACTGTGGCCTGCTGGAGGGGTGGTATGGCCCAGCAGTGGATGCACTTTTTCAGGATTTCTGTGATCTGATCTCCACATGCTGTCACACACTTCCCCTGTCTAGAAGACAGAAGTCTGGCAAAGCCACTTCTCCTTCTGGGCACTGTTTCTACAGCCTGGGGGTAATAGCTCCTCTTTACCTCCTAAGGTTTCTGTTTTGGTTGGGTTTGTAAGGTGCTTAGTTACCCAAGTGTTGGGAGCTATAAAACACCAAGATCAATTGAAAACCCGTCAGTCAGAACTTGAAAACCTATCAGTCTCTGTATTCAGAGCTTTTTATTAAATTAAGAAGTAAAAAAAAGTGAGACAATATTGGCTTGAAGTCTGCTTGTCCTCTTTAGCATATTGCTGTGATTGTCTTGGAATACTTTTAGCCAGGCACACTGTACTTTATGGACATTATTGTAGAAATACTTGCTGAGAAAAGCTATTTTATTAATTGGGTATTCTCACTGTAAGTCATGTGATATCCCAGAAGACACTTTATAAATAAAGTGTATTTGCATCAGGAGTTTTTCAAGGTTCTCTATTTTACAAAATAATAGTTCACAGCTTAAACTAAATACATCGAGGTGAAGCTTATCAGTTGAGCACTTTAATAAAATGAAATCAAATGCAATTTCTAGTGGAGACAACAAATGCTTCTTATTTGGCATGATATTTTACATATCTATGTATCACTTTAAAGAAGGTAATTGATGATGTTCATCTTGTAGAGAAAATGAGTTTGCATGGCAAGAAATAAGCCTATATATCTGCCTCACTTGGACCAGTCCTTTCTATATGAAGCCTGGAGATTTTCATCTATGTTTCCCAGAAGCAATGCTGAATTCAGATAAGAATAGACAATGCTGAATTCAGACAATTAAAAATATTTAATTTTAAATTTTACGATACTTTTCAGATTTGTTACTCTTTGTGGCATCACAAGAGTAGAAAAAAAAAAAAAAAGCTAGGAGTGCCTCAAGGAAAAAACACATGAAGACAAAAATTCATTCGAGATGTTTTAAAAAGAAAGACAGAGAGTGAATGCCTATACATATGATGCAACATTTAGCTCTTGTTAACTAGAAAAGAATCTGTCATATATTAATTTTTTAGGCTGATGGGAGCACTCTCCTAAAGTGCACTTTGACTTTTTAAAATAAAAATAACACAGCAGCTTCTTTTTTAACTCTTAGTTTACCACTTCACTAATTTAGTTGAAGGCTCTGCATGTCTCTTTGAGAAATGCCACTTGTTTAGAAAGTTCTTTGTCTTTATTTCAGTTTGAAGACTGGCTGTTTAGAGGCTGTGAGCCTGTATTCCATAGCTTAATGCACAAATTTTATTTAGATTTTACTCTGATTCTGATTCAGTTCCACTTTAAAACTAAGTGACTGTTTTATTTCCCCTGTGAAGGGAAATGTAGCATTACACAGAAAAGCTTTGCAGCTCTGGAAAGCCCATTTCCCCCCTTTTTGTTACTGTTCCTTCTACAATGTACAGAAGAAGGAAATTCAAAAAGGGGATTGCCTTGATGCTCACAGAACACAGACAGGCACACTTAAGCTGCCTGTGCCTCAAGGCTTCTGCTAATTGTTGTCAAATTTACCTCCAGGTCTCCAAAGTAACAATTTTTGCTTGATTACACAAGGACACCTGTCCACCTATTGATTTCTCCCTAAAATCTGATTTCTGTATCTGGTAGATAGTATTCTTCATTAATTCCATTACCTGGGGTATAATTTGTTTAAAATACGGCTCAGTGCATTATAGTTAATAAGAAGCTAAAAGAACTAGAAAGAACACTAAATTTAGATTAGAGGTTACATAGTTCCTCTTATTATTTCATCTACCTCTCAAACAATGATGAGGTTTAGATTTTACTTCTGGAGAATGCAAGATGTTGTTTTAGCATGTTTACTCACCTCAGAGTTATTAAGAATCTTCACAGTTCCAAAATATTCATTAGATATCAAGATTGTCTAGGGGGTTAAGAAAAGTTTATTTAAGATCTAATTATTAACACCAACCAACCAGAGCTTCCCTCCCCACTTCCTTCCTAAAACCATGCTCATTTGCAGAAAGACCCATCAGGATATCTCCATACATCCTGAAGAGGAGAAACGGGCAGAGGAAGAGTCTTCACTTCTTCAGCATTTCAGATGTTGAAGAACAAAGGGTGAGATACAAACAAGAACAAATGGATTTGGTATGAGCTGAAATTTCACAACTCTTATTCATCTGGTTGTCTCCAGACTTCATTGGCACTATTTGCATGATAAGCAGCAGAAATCTTCTTCTGTAACACTTGGGGAGTTATCTTTGGCTTGCTTTCATAGATTTTTATGAGAAAAAATGTCAACTGAACTCTCACACCTGTGCCAAAACTAACTTTCAGGATGTTCCATTTGAATCAATCCAGCTGGAAAATCACCTCAAAACAGGATCTTACTGAAACTCTGAAGCCTTTATCTGATAGGAGCTTTCCTAATGATTTTTTTTTGAAATAAGACACTGAACTCGATGATATACAGAATATTTTTTTGTCTAATAAAATATTGAATAACGCCCAATCCTATACAATCCAATGGAGGCTCGGGTAAAAAGAAATTCTTATGCAAAAATGTTTCCCACAACATATAATGCTTAGAAAACATAATTCAAAATTGTATTAATTATCCTATAGTTTTGATAACAGAAACATCAATCTTTCTTTCCAGAGATAATTCTTAGGTAAAATGAGACATTGCTGGAAAATATTCAAGTACAAAAATGAAAAGCTATGCCCTTGTTGCTCCATATTTGGAAAGCTGAAGACTTCAGCATCAAACTCAGTAGCTCTGAAAGCTGAATGGGTAGTTAAGATATGGCACTTAGCAAATTATCTAGGGGACCACTCTTACAGTTTTTCAGTTCAGCACCTTTCTGTGGTTGTATAGCTGGGAAAACATGAAGGTGGAAGGGAATGACTTGTGTTTCTTGAGGTGTGTTTTTAAACCTGGGAGTTGAGAATTACTCAAACTGAGGTCTTAAAATAATAATAGGCAACATTGAGAGCAAGACAGTACTGACCTGGGAAGTACTCCATAAATGGCAGGTTACCTTCACAAAGCAAAGTGCATCAGTTTTATAACACAGAACACCAAACAGTGACACCAAAGCCTCCAAACCATAGAAAAAACCGTCACTGCAGTGATTTTTCAGCATACAAACTAATAAAAAACCACATACTTGGTATGCAAAATTTTTACAGTCTCGCTGAGCACATTTTAGTTCCATTTGTGATCATCCCATAAACTGAAGGGCGTGTTCATGTTTGACGGGCTGAATGTTTGATGGGCTGAATTCTAAATGCAAGACCACGTTTCCACATTCTAACATAGCACAGTCAATGCAACCGAACTGTGCAAACAATACTTGAATGCCTCAAGGTTTTTGTTTCTGTACAAAATGCCTGTAAGAGGACAGCAAAATAGGAAGCTTTCATGGAGACGGATTCTGAATAGAAGAGGATATACAAAATCATAATGAGTTGTTACATGAAGTATTAGCTCTTCTTTAGGCTTCAAAGTTAATGTGTAAACTTATTCTCAAAGCAACTGTTGTGATGTCCCGAATGTATCTCTGCCTGTGAGGAAATAATTTTAACTTGAATAGTAGCAGCAAATCCTAAGAAAACATTAATGATGTTTCGCCAGAGGAAAAAGGGTTTGAATCTGCTTTTCTACTGTTAGAGGCATGACTGCTTTTCTTCAGTGCAGCAACCACAGTCAAAAGGCATAAAGAGGTGCCGTGTTTAGAGCCCTGTCATTCAATTAAGATAATTTCCTGATTTTCTTAAACACAGTTTTCGTGCTTATAAAGAAAGCCGTTCTGTAAAGAAAGTGAGTGCTCCTTCCATTTAACAGCTCTATGTGCATACCAGAAATCTTTGCCAACTACTGTTCAATGTAATTAAATAATTAAAAAATATAAATATTCTGACTATTGACTAGCTGTTTTGTTTGGAGTCCAGCAAAAGAAGACAGGCAGCCAACAGGGCAAACAGATGAGAACACAGAGCATCCCCAATGAGGCCGCTGCTGCCCGTGTGAAATAGCGCAGGGATCAGTGCAGGGAGCATGCACTGTAATCCAATTAATTTTCTATTACAGGACATGTACAGAACAAGCAGCAGCTGCACACAGGTCCTGTTTCATTCATGTCCTAGAATCTAAATTTTGAAAGCATGGCTGCAGAAGCGTGGAACATTTAAGGGAAAAATGCTGGATTTCCCAGTGAACCAGATCTGTCACATTTCTTTGGGGAGGCAAGGCAGTAGTGCTTCTTCTCTTGAATGGGAAAGCTTATTCTTCCTGCAGCTGCATTGCTGTAGGCTCTCTGCAGATCCAGGTAGGCTATTCCTCCTGAGCTCCCGGTTTTCATTGCTCTCCCCACACAGAAGGACAATAAACTTCTGTGTGTTCCCTGTGGCGTTGCTTCCCATGCATCAAGAACCCCTGATCCATGGGCCTGATTAGGCAAAGTGGTGTGTCTGGTTTCGATGAGGCACAAGCTGTGGAATCCTCAGAAACCAGGCTGAAACAGCACTGAAGCCAGACTTGTTTCAGGAAGGAGCCTGTTTTGAATTATGCTTCCTATTAGTGGTAGATTTAAAAATTAGGGAACTATGAGTAAATCTGGAACTTAACAAGGCTTAAAATAGGCCCGGGTCACAAATCTCGATGACTGTGTGACGGGCTGGTCTTCACTGCAACAACAAGGAGGTCTTTAACAAAAAAAAAGTAGAAAAAGCCAGAGTGGCTAGAGTATGGGGGACAGGAAATAATAAAGGTAAGTTATTTCTTCCCATCTTATGTTCTGAAACACAGGAAAAGTTTACACAAATGGTAAACATATGGAATAAATTATCAGGAGAGCGATCTCAAAACAAAGACTACAACGGAGTTCAAGTGACACATTTCTGGAACAGAAATGGATGGTGCCATAAAGTCAACACAAGAAAGTAGGATTATGATTAACCTGAAAAAGGGCAAGCAAATTAAACTACAAGCCATTTTCCTATTCCTTATGGCAGCTTCCCAAGACTGCACATCTGAAATGTGTAATTTAACATAAGCCCAAAGAGCCTTCCTTGCCAACTACAGAAAAATTAATCAAACGTATTCTTGTACCAGATGAGTAGTAGGTATTTGTACAAATAAAGAGGCACGATCTATTTATACACATATGCACCCAGATGCCTGTGCATGTTTACTACAGTTGAATTGAAATTAGATAACTAACACAAAAACCATTAAACAACATTATACAGGTCAGTGCTCGAGTTTCAGCCAGGCTGGCCATAAAGTCAGGTAGTAAAGCTGCAATGCTTTGAAAATGCAGATGTATTTGAAATGAGTTGCTCCACGTGATTAAAAGAGATGTGAGAGGTCAGGAGAACAATATAATCTAACACCACGCCTACACTGCAGACCTCAGTGGGCACAGCTACACCAAGCAGCACTACGAAGCTGTTTAATACCTGACTGATACAGCTGCACTGCCAGCTGTGCCACAAGTGTTAATATAATTACACTGGTATAAAGCTGAAATTTCATAAGTGGAACTTCTTTTACTCGGTGTTTTTCCTGTGCTGGTATGATAGACAGATGTGCTAACAAATCACAAACACTTTCTGCAGCAATAACATAGATACAGCCAAAACCATCCAGGTCACAAAAACACACGCTAAGAGTTTACTTTGACTATTTCTACACTAAATATATGACATCACCAGTGTGCTCCAAATACATACAACTAGGGACTTGTGGGCAAAACATACCAAAGCTGCCCCACAAGCAACACTCCAGCAAAGTTGGCCCTTCTAGCAGCCCAGCTGTGTTGCTTAGCAACAGCATCTCTTTTTGCTGCTGCCCACACACCTGCGCTAACAGACACCAATACACCAATACGGCCTGTTCCCAGTGTTTCACTGATTTCCTCAGGTTCCATGGCTTGATTTTGCCAGCTGCAACCATTGGGACATTGGCACAGGCATGAGGTTGGGCTGTAGTCTGCCATCCTAAACACAGACACCGGTAATGACAGAAAGCCGAGAGGGATAAGGTCAGCACCGCGCAGTGAAAGAGGACTGGACACAAGTCAGGAAGGAATTTAGTCCCCAAAGTATCACCCTCTACACCCACCGACCTGCCCGCCCCCGTGGGAGGAGGGTGGCACTCCAGCCGCGGGCTTGGTGGGAGGGACAATCACTGGGCCAATAATCAGAGAGAGACCTCCGGGCATTCTTATCCAATAGCCAACTTTTCCTGGCCTTCGGGGCGGAGACGCGCGGAGGAAGCCAACGCCGAGCGCCATGTTTGGTTTTGGCGCGGGGGCGGGCCCGCGCGCTGCCCTCACGCGGGATGGCGGCCGGCAGCGGTCACGTGGGAGGCAGAGCCGTCACGGCGGGC